>JADLZN010009149.1:0-330821 GCA_018155175.1 Sinocyclocheilus anophthalmus | reverse complement strand
ACTCTCTCTCTCTACTATATATATATATACCAGAGTTCTGCCTGAAACTCTAGAGGCACATTCCGTCGGTCTCAACTCATCTTACCTACGACATCATTATCCACTTGGCACAGCTAATTTGGTCATCTCCTGTATCGGTAGCCACGAGCTCGCTGCTCACATCAAATATAACTAGTGCTTGCTGTAGCCTTCAGCTTGCGTTCAGAACAGCGCATCATACTAGATAAATGAATCCTCTTCTAATCCATATCGCTGTGTGTATTGCGTGGTCTGCCTAATTGAATTAAAACATGAGCAACCATAATCAAGTAAAACTATGTGTCATGTTAGCAGTTTGCATTGTATGAAGGAGCGAATATTAAGCATATTAGCATCAGCATTTAGCATCTGTGTTTATACATCTGGAGCAAAACGCAGTTTAGAGCATATCTAATCACTCTGAGGACACGCCGATAGTTTTTTTTTTAAACATTGTTTATTGGGTTTATCCAAGTTAAACACAACATACAAGATACAGAATCTAAATATATAATTCCTATATACACTGCCCTATAACATAACCCAGACCTCCAACCCACAGTGCCACAAATTAAACAGGAAAACAGAGAAAATTAGATGATATCTAGTCATTCTGTCCTGTTATGCCCAAATAAGAAAGGAAGCTGCCCCAGTATTTGACAAACAAATCTTGATTTCAACGTTGATTTAAAACTAAATGCAATTTTTTTCCAAAGGTATATAAGATGATACTTCTTTAATCCACATAGAGGTAGAAGGTGGTTTAGAATCCTTCCATCTCATAGTTATACATTTTATGGCTGCTTGGAGGGCTAGCCTAACAAATCTCAAATTAACCCTTTGTTGATCGAGTAGTGTTGTGTCCCCTAAAAGAGTAAGTCTAGGCTCTCTAGGCACATTAGTACCAGCAACTATGGCAATGATCTCTAAGACCTCTTTCCAATATACTTCCAAATCAGGGCAAGACCGTAGCATATGTAGGAGAGTCCCTCTATCCGCTTTACATCTAGGACAAAGCTCTGAGTAGGAGCTTTTAAAGGAGTGCAGTCTAACTGGGGTATAATAAACTCTATGTATCACATTAAATTGGATGAGTTTATGACGGCTATTGATAGAGAAAGTCTGAGCATCCTCACATATTGCTTCCCATTCATCATCAGTGAATGAGCCATATGCATATTAACCATATGGGCAATTGGGCAAGTGCCCAGGGGCACCACGTCCAGGGGGGCACCACGCAAATAAATGTTTTGCGGTAAAACAAGCGATGTATTCTCAAACGTCTATTTAGCCGTGGCCTATGGCCTAAAGTTCTCTGAAAGTTTTGTTAAAAGTTTTTTTTCTTCTTTTTTTTCTCATGCGTGAAACGGAGGATGCTCGATCTATCGCCAGATTCACATATAGGCTATCCTACTGCGTGAACCCCGTGCGCTTTCGTTTCGACGGCCATATATTACTCAAACAGATTCTAGGAGCATGCTGTCGCGCAACTCCCGTCTCTTCAACTGAAATGCCTCGCTCATGGATGTGTGAATCCGCTACGGAGCGTCAGTCTTGCACTTTCACGTTGTACTTTGCAGCCATTGGCAGTCAAAAAAGGGGCAAAGTGTAAACGAGTGAGTTTGTAAGTTTTATTTTCAGTTCAAATCCTCACAAAACTATATGTAGCTATATACAATGCTTAACAAATTTATTAGACCGCCCGTCAAAAACTTGTTTAAAACTAAAAGTTGGGCAAATAACAAACTGAAACAACTAGTCTTTATTCACACATAATAACCAAAAATGTGGCCTCCTTTGGCCTTGATAAAAGCTTGCATTCTTGCTGGCATAATTTTTATGCACTTTTCCACAGTCTCTGTTGTTACTGACTTCCAGACTGTTTCTAGTTGTTCCCAAATATTTGCTTTTGAATAACCTTTTGTTTGATCTATCTTTGAATCCATTAAATCCCAACAATAATTGTCTTTTGTATTAGAAACACTACTGTGACTAAAGAGCTTGCACATACTGGTGGATTAACCATTACATAAACATAACAATGGTAATTTTGGTAATCACCAATAATTCGTTTAGGGCAGCTGTGGCACAAACCTAATATTGGGTGGTGTCCTCTAAATTGTTAGCACTGTATTGTATTGCACAGACCATGCCACTCATTGTTGATTTCTGACACAAACCCTTTTTACCCAAGGGAGTAAGACATAGAAAATGTTTTTTGTAACTTAATAAATGAATGAAAAATGAGCTGAGGACAATGACTCTAAAAAGATTATCTACTCTTTCTTTTTTTCCATAGAGTCTGAAGTGATTAACAGATTGGATTATTATTATAGCTGTAACAGTTGGCTTCACTAGTTATAAAATGTTTCAATTTGCTGCATACAGTTCAGATTTATATCACATCTTAGAATAGATTACACCTGTAAGAGGTGGGTTCACAAGTTATAAATAATTTCAATCATATGTGATATAAATTATATAATAATTTCAGAGTACACTGTAAAAAGTTGTAACCTGATTTTGTAAGGATTTTTGTAGTCTTGTTATCAGATCAGTTTATTAATATAACATAAAAAAATTATCTAAATTATCACATGAAGCCTATTTATTCATTCATTCCAATCTTTCATTTTTTTTATCTAATTATTTTTTGTGGGGGGGGGGGATGAGCTCTGGAGTGAGCACTCCAAGTCCCTTTTTTTTCTTTTTCCTTTTTTCTTTTTCTTTTTGTTTTTTTTTTTTTTCCCCTGAAATTGACGTCACCGAGAATTGCAGATATTACGCCAGAACTTGCAAGATAATGACTGGACACTTAGCCTTTTTCTCAAAACACGATAGCCTCAAGAGGTGAAATAGGGAGCTTAGATTAAGGGCCACCTTGCTGGTTCTGAAAGCAAGCCTAACTTGTAGTATTACAGAAAAATTTAGATGGGATGATACATTTCTGTTCTGTTGAGCTGCCGAAAGAACTACCGTAAGTTGTCCTCCTCAAGGGTTGCAAAGGTTTGATGCCTCAGTCGTACCACTTTTGCTATGCCATCTTTAGACAGGGGTAGACAAACGATTGTAATAAAAGCAGGGGATCTGAAACGAGAGTCCTGCTTGCAGTCCTCTTTGTCCTGAGTCCGAACAATTTTTATAGGTTCCCAACATTAGTGGGTTATAGTTCAGTTTCTTCTTTAAAACAGTTTTCTGAAACAAAGGTTATGACCCTAATGAAATAAGCATTCTTGTGTACACTGTAAAAAAAAATCCGTAAAATTTACGGTAAAAACCGGCAGCTGTGGTTGCCGGAATTTTACAGTAAAAAATACGGTAGCACCGTTTTAGGTTTTACAGTTTTAGCTTAAATTTACAGTTAAATACCATATTTTCATTAACTGATATAATGTTATTAAATTAGATTTTAATAAGTTAACTTTTCCACGACATTCTTATTTATTGAGATACACCTGTATATTCTGCTTTTTAGTTCAGTTCAGGCGTCCACACATGGTTTTTTTGTGCACTGTAACTTTGCCAACTTTTATCGCACAGAGGCAAAATGGCAGGCTCTCTAACTTTGTCGTCTCACATCATTGTCACAAACCTGAATTAACGCGGTTCACTGCCGCTGGACTTATGAAGTGGAAAAGTACAGCATTATCAATGACTAAATTGTGACATTTGCTCAGGTGGATTGCAATGTATATCCATTTTGTTAATTAACATTACACGTAGTGCGCGTCTAATTAGAGTTAAGCCAGTCGGCGTGGTAGCCAAGGCTCATATAGTCCTAGGCCACTATTGTTAAGCCGGTTTGCGTGGTAGCCAAGGCTCACATAGTCTTAGGCCACTATTGTTAAGCCGGTCGGCTTGGTAGCCAAGGCTCACATAGCCATAAGCTACTATTGTTAAGCCTGTCGGCGTGGTAGCCCAGGCACACATACAGTAGATAGTAATTCATGTGGTTCACATGGCTCTTCGGAGTAGCAGCAGTACATGTGTCTTGGCGATAGATCTGCTTGTTGGAAGGGGTTTTGTTCTTGTTTTGGCTTGTATTGTCCCTTCTATGTCACCTGCTTTGTGGGGGGTTATTTCATATATGTTATATTTGCAACAGCAGAATTACTTAAATGCTCACAGCAGCATGTTGTGGATGAATTGGCAGTAGCAAGTCTCGGTACTTCTGCCACAGCAGCAGCAGCGTAGCAGATCTATCCACCAAGACCAAATACATTAAGGTCTCTGAATCGCTAAAATAGAACATTATTTTTTGTATTTGGTGTAGTGAAATGTGTTTGTGGTTTAAGGTTCAAAAAACATTTTTTTCTACATACTGTACATTATTGTTTCTCCTCTATTCCCCCCCTTTTGAAACGCGTTTATTTGTTTACAAAGCTCATCGTCTGAAAAGCGAGGTGTGCTGTTATAGCCGCTCTCCAATGCTGTGATTGCCGAATACCTCAGCTTGACGACGGCATTGTTACCCCCTCCACATACTTTGAGCCATTTCCCCCGGAGCCACTAGACATAACCATTAGAAACCCATTAACAAATAAAACAAGAGGCATTTGTTCATCCAGGGGGCAGTATACTGATTATGACTTGTATTGTCTTTTTACGCGTTGTGTTGCGTTGCATTGCATTGCATCGCGGCACGTAAACATAAAACTCTGTCTGCATTTGTGATCGGCAAAATGACAAACAACAGTGCTACTCTACACTGCCCAAAACTTGCTTTTGAATCATCAGTGGCAACGAAAAACACAGCGGCCTACCGAGAGGGGAGTGAGCCGTGATAGAGTGAGCTGAGGCGGGCTGGACTCCGTTTTGTCCACGGTGAAAGTTGATGTATTCCTCAGCGACCAGAATGGATCAGCTCCAGACATGACGAAGCAGATATAATACTCTTATGGAAGGCCAAACAAAGTAGTTCCACTTTCACAACGAAACACACAGCGTCTTCCCGACATGCTGCATCAACACTAACTGACAGCGAGACTAAAGTTGCGCCTTCTTTCTTGCGTGAACAGTTAGGCCACGTTTTTGCAACCATTCCTAGATCGTGCGAGGTATGTGGGGGGCATGTTAAACAGCCGTTTTAGGTCCATGCGTTGGTTAACTCTCTTAACTTTGATAAAGTTGTTTTTTTGGTTTTGAGACTTTAGTCTTTGCAAACTTTACAGATCTTCTTTATGCACTAAGAGTTTGTAACACTCCAAAGAGAAATGAAAAATTGAAATCGCATCATATGACCCCTTTAACATTGTTATGTGCATTACCATGCCAATCCCTCCGAGAGATGTCATGACAGAAATACAATGTTCTGGCATGAAACTCTAGATGGCGTGGGTCTAACTAAATCTGACATTATGACATCATCACATGGCACAGCTGATTGGTTCTCTCCAGTATTGGTAGCAGTGGTGTAGTCTAGCTTTTTGTAGTGGGTATACTCTGATATTCCCTCCCAGCCTCATACTCACCGTGCCACGGTGACACCCCATAAGCACCACCACACTCACTTTACAATATGCATCTGTGTAACTGAGAGCATTCTGAAAGACTGCTTATGTGATATCAGCATGTCAATTTATTATAAGCAACAGAAGACTTTAACAGCCAATGACATTTACAGCTGGGGAGACTGGACTGATTTCTTAATGCTTAGTGTTAATCATGTACTCAGCCCATTTACAATTTACTTAAAGGTGTCATATGATGCTTTTTAAAGATCATTAATTTTGTGTATTTGGTGTAACAGAATAACATGCTTTAATGTTCAAAAAACAAAAAAATATTTTTCAAATACTTTACATTATTGTAGATCCTCTATGCCCCAACTCTCTCAAACACATCGTTTTTAACAAAGCCCCCTCCTTTGACAAGCGCAATCTGCTCTGATTGGCCAGCTGACCCGGTGCGTTGTGATTGGCCGAACACCGCAAACACTCGTCGTCCCTTACCATAATCGCGAGCTTCCTCTTTCAAAGTAAATATTAAGACAGTTAATTATGTTGTTAGTTTTACCATCAGTTCAGGCCCGAAAGGGCAACAGAGTCGCGTGACGGACACAGCTGATGATGCATACAACAAGCCGGCGGTTAAGACAGCCTGACGTGCTATGATTCCTGCAGGCAGTTCACTCTCCCTGTGATGTACCCTGTTCCCCTCACACACCCACACCCGACGTGTTTAACTCTGCGCTGCGAAAACTCCGCCTTTGAAACGCAATACAAATACTAAACTAGTAACAAAACATACCTTACAGTCGCTGATGCAGAACCCAGATTGTCATAGCAAGTCGTAAATTTCCATTCTTTTTTTTTTTTGTGCACAGCCAGCCTTGTACTCTGCTAGGTTCAAAAAACTGTCGTCCATAAATGCGTTGCACAAATTCGAACATCTGTGTTGTGCTGTTCTGTTGTAAATAAATCTTAACCAATGATTCCTAATTTCATCTACTTCCGGAAGGCCAAATAAAGTGCTTTTGCTTTCGCACTGAAACACAGCATCTCCCTGACATGGCTGCATCAACACTACTGCTCTTCCTGAAACCATGCCTTCTTTCTTTGCGTGCCCATTTGGGCGGTGTTATGCAAATCTTCCCAAATCGTGACGTAGATATGTGGGGGCGTGTTAGAACGAGCTGTTTTAGGAAGGCGTGGTTGATTCTTAATTTTTATAAAGAATATCTCTTTGATTTGAGACTTTAGTCTTTGCAACTTTACAGATCTTCTTTATGCACCAAGAGCTTGTAACACTCCAAAGAGAAAGGAAAAATTGAAATCGCATCATATGACCCTTTTAAGAATATGGTCCCTGGAGAATAGGTTTTATCAGCTGGCAATTTTCAATGCACATTTAAGAGTGCCTGTTTTTAAATTCCCTAGCCTGACTTTCAGTCCACAAGGTTGGTCAGGAGTTCTCATCTCTCTCGTCATCTGAAACAAGGAGATATAAACATTGTATTTGGTTTAACTGCTGTACAAACACACATATACAGTATGTGTGTTATCTCTCCCCTTCTCTCGCATTCACTGATCCACCACACTAACGTTACTCACTCACTAAGTTATTAGCTATGTTGGCTTGAGAAAGCCAACATACTGTTATACTATTTAAACTTATTATTATTCTCCGGAGAACAATAATTTTCAACTGTACTGTATATCCTTCTAGGGCTTTTATGCTACAGGCACCAAACTCGTCAGAGACATTGGACATGATCTGTAGTTTGTTTCTATATTTTTTCTAGCTGATAAGAGTTTTCTATAAATAATTATCAAAAATCAAAGATTTCCCATAGACTTGCATTGACTGAGCAAAAATGCCCTCTCTAGAGGACAACTGCAGTCCACTTGAGGGTGCCATAGGATAAGAAATCTTTCAACTGCCCTCATTTACTTTCGCTTTCAGACAGTTACATTTACAAATAATTGCATACTTTTCCTTTATGCCGCCAAGCAAAGCTAACATATTTGATCATGACCATGTCAGGTAGTGACTATCTGATGTCCAGAGGCCAGTGTGAAAGACGTTCGGTACAGTTGACTGATCTGTCACTGCTCCTATTGGGCAACTGGTGCGTCCTCACGAAAGGTAATCATTTGCACGTTTTTTAAAAGCACATTCAAGCGATCCTGTCTCTGTCTGCAGCTGACGCAGCATCCCTTAGGGGCAGCTTCTTACGAAACAACAGAAAAGTTTGAGTTTGCTTTTGTTTCAAACTCCTTTATGTTCACTTCATGCTGCGCATCCGAGGTGTGCGCCCTAGCATGGTCATCAACAGAACACTGGCATGTTATTTTCAAGAAGTAAGGTTGCTTCGCAACATGACTGGGGTGAATTTTGATGAACTGTGAAGTCTGTTACCAAAAAACTTTGGTTACGTATCTCGTGCTTTTAAGTGGGTATATGGAATCCGTCACCTTTCCTAGTGTGGTATAACGCGTCTACCCGTACTCACGTGAGACTACACCACTGAGTGTAAGCCAATGAGCTCGCTGCTCACAGTCAATATATGACTAGTGCTTTACCGGATCAGTGCAGCTTGCTCAGTACCACTCCACCTTCCCCTCTGCCACCTGTTAGATCTGCTACGATGTGATTCATTTATGCCTATATGGGGTTATTTCATGTATGTTATATGTGCTACAGCAGTATTTCTTACATGCTCACAGCAGTATGTTGTTGATGTATTGGCTGTAGCAAGTCTCGGTACTTGCTCTGCAGCAGCGTAGCAGATCTACTACGCCAAGACCAAACACATTAACATTGTCATGTACATTACCATACCCAATCCCTTCGAGAGTCATCATTACAAGAATAGATTATATATATATAGATATATATATATAAATAATTATATTCTATGATAATATTATCAAGGGTATAGGAAGAATCTAATTTTGTTGCTTTGCAGCCTAGAATGAAGACGGACACAGTTTTTTTTCAGCTGTATTTACTCAGTGCAACTTATAAAATCCAAGAGAAATATACAACACCAACATGTCAGAAAAACAAATAAAAAACAGAATTATTCAATACAATGTGATTATTTTAAAGGGGTGTTATTCGTTTATGCCTTCTCATTCAGATAACTGACTGTTGAACTTTCTATTCCTTAAAATCCTGGGAAAAAATAAATTGTACAAAACTATTTTTAACATTGATGATAATAATAAATATTTCTTTTATATTAAAAAACTATAATAAATAAACAAATATATTACTTATGTACAATTTTATTATTTTAGAGTTATTTATGGTAATTTATTAATAATGCCATGTGAAAAATCTCAACAGGCTTGTTTTAACAGTTATTTTTATAGTGTTTCATTCCAAGTGCCAAATTTGGATGATTTCATGCTCTTGGCAGCTGAGAATTCAGCACATAGTGATATTTTATGCATTTAATGTATTCTGGGTCAATTTTTTTTTTAACCTTGCATATTTTTTCTGTGGTTTTTGAGGTGTAGGACATGTTACACACCCTGCCCATATTGACATCTGCCTATTTTGTCTAGTTTTACTAAGGGACAGATGAATTTGGGCCAAAATAAAGTTTGATTGGATCACACCATCTTTGATTTATACAGTTAGTTGCATTTTATTATTTGCATTTTCCATTTTCTAAACAGACCTACGACCCATCAGATAAGAACTGGGAGTGCCGTGAAAGGGCTTGTGCAGCGGCGTCATCCTGTAGTGCCCTGTAAAGCTCCATCAGAGGGCACTCTTTTGGACTTGGTGTTTGTTTTAACTGGACTGCATTTCCCATGGTTCCCCTCACTCTGCTCCCATCATCCCCTGAATCCTCATTGTTTCATTGGTTTCAGCTGTGTCTTGTTAGTTTGATGATCCTGCTGGTGTATATATGTTGGATGTTTTGTGTTATTCGGGGCTTTAGTCTTGCTTTTGCTGTTATGTGTTCATGACTCCGATTATCTTGTGTTTTTGGCTTGTTAAAAGCTGCACTTGGATTATTTTGTTTCTCGACTGATCCCGTGACAGAAACATTCTCACAAATGTAGTTGCTCTGTGCTTTTGAATGTTCATCAGTCACCTTGATCTGAGTTCGCAGACTTCATAACATTAGCTTTAGAGAAATCCTTCTGTATTCTTCAGCTTTTGCTACAATTCAACGCTCTGAAAGGAAGACGATTAAAGAGTTTCTCCCACCTGAAGTAATTGTCTCAGAGCTGGTGGCTTGTAAAACTCTTCACCCCACTTAAAGATTCTTTTCTTTCCCTAGGGGAGCTTTGGGGGGGATTGTGCTTCTCTGAGAGTCAGTGCTTTTGCCGCAGGCACAGATACAGTCCACAGCTAGAGTGTTGAGCTCACTTTCACAAAATCCAGCAGATGTCTTTACTTTTCACAATTTGTTCTCATGCACGTACATAGTTCCATAGATACTATGTTGCCATGTGACATGCATTCAGAAAATGTTGGGTCTGTGGAAAAAGGGGGAGTGTGTAACTTTGGCACCAAAAAAATAATGACTGCTCCCTTCAAACAGATTGTTCCTTGTTTGTCTGGCTGGCAAATGTAACCATGTATAACTAAATTAATTTATGCAAGAAACATTTAAATGGCAAGTATTTATTTATATCATAGTAGATGTTTTAATTAGCAGCCAATTTATTTATGAAGGGTTTTACAAGCATGAACATCCCAGTATTAAAGCAGTCATATGATGCGATTTAAATTTTTCCTTTCTCTTTGGAGTGTTACAAGCTCTTGGTGCATAAAGAAGATCTGTAAAGTTGCAAAGACTAAAGTCTCAAATCCAAAGAGATATTCTTTATAAAAGTTAAGAGTCAGCCACACCTACCTAAAATGGCTCGTTCTAACACCCCCCCCCACATATCTACGTCACTATGGTAAGATACCGGCCCAAATGTTCGGGGGAGCAAAGAGAGAGATGTACTTTATGCGCGCTGTGTTTTTGTTTCTGCCGCCATGTCTAGAGCTAATCCTGTGCTAGCTCGTGAGAAAAACATCACCCTCTACTTCGGGCTGTGGATCGCCGGATCGGCTTTCACTGTGGACGAAGCGGAGTCCAGCCCGGGGTCGTCACATGTGGTTGCCGCAAGCCCGCCGGACGCTCATTCGTCGAATCCGCCGGCCGCGCCGTTCTCCAATCGCTCACCCTCTACCCGCCAGGCCGCCCGCACTCAGGCCGCTGTTTTTTTGTGAAAGCGAAACTACTTTGTTTGTCCTTCAAAAAGAGGACCGACTAGAAATCAGTGGTTAAGTTGTATTTACAACACTGTTCCAGAACAGTTCAGTCCAAATATTAATTTGTGTGTAGCACATTTTATGGAGGACCATTTCCTAATCCTGAGAGAGTAGACTACAATGCCGGCAGTTCTGACCTCACAGACTGTAAGTATGTTTTTTATATTTAAAGTGTTTGCCGCTGATGATTCAAACGTGAGTTTTGGTCAGTGTAGAGTAGTGCTTGTTGTTTGCCATTTCTCCGATCACAAATACAGACATGGTTTAATGTTTTCTGCGATGCAATGCAACCCAACGCGTAAAAAGACGGTATAAGTTATTATAATCAGTAATTAATGTCCCCACTGGATGCAACAAATGCCTCGTTTAGATTAGGTTTTTACTGTTTTTTGAATCGTGATGCGTTTCAGTAAGGCGGGGCATAGAGGAGAAATAATGTACATTATGTGGAAAATAATTTGTTTTTTTTTACTTTAAACCGCATACACACATTTCATTAAACCAAATACACAAAACAATGTTCTTTTAAGCAACATCATATGACCCCTTTAAACAACACAAACAGTGCTGTACTTTCAGATTGACGTAAATGAACGAGAACAAAATTATATGAGAAAGTTTTTTAAAACTCATTTTTTAAATGCTCATTCACACTGAGAACAATAACCCTAAGCGTCCACACCAACGGACAATAATGTTGTTTATTCTCAGTTATGTTTTGCGAACATGATTGCATCACAGGTTTTAAAATGTCAAGGGTTTTAAATGAGTCAATAATTTTATTGTTCATCATCTGGAAGAAATGCTCTGAAAGTGATTGAGAAGATATCGTATAGTTGCGGTGTGGACACCAGTATTTTATTAATGTTACAGCGATTTTTAAAACTTCATGATTTTCAACAAAATCTCCATATACATGCAGAAGCAACAGATAAAGCTTAATTTTTCACTCGCCATGAGGCCAGTACGCTGTTACTCGCTGATGTTTTCTTATTTGAATACTCTTATTTTAGCAAAGTTACAATGCAAGATCTGCTTTTGAAATATATTGAAATGTATTCCTCAAAATTTAACCTCACTTTAATAAGTAAAGATTATCTATAAACATCAGTAAAATTATTTACCCATTTCTTGACTCCCATTTTTACACTCTTGTGTATATTAAGCCATAATATTAAAGACATCCTGAATTGCAATTTGTTAACCCATTTTACTTCTGTAATTTTATGCATTTCCAAGTTAATTGGGAAAAACATAGGAATTGACTAGACTGTGAATAGTAGCTGTTATTTTACCAGAATGGATTCAGGCTGAATGCTAATGTGCTAAAATAATGTCTAAATAGGTATTTGACCTTTAAAAAAAAACAAAAAAACATCACTAGCCTGTGTGACCTACTGATTTCAGCCCCCGAAAAGGAAAATTGGAAAGCAATTATTAAATGTGTGATGTCTCCTACAGACAGCATGAAACAAAATGCTTCAGAAATTCTTTTCAACCAGACCAGGAACTTAAGAAAGTGAATATGTCAACTTTGATTTCAATGTTGGTGGTGGTGGTTTGTGACTTTTATTTTACTAAACTTATCCTACATTCTTACAAATAACGGTCTTCAAAAGTTCTTCACAGCGATGCCTAAAGAACATTTTGGGGGTTCCAAAAGAACCATCTCTTTCTTACCTTTTTTGTAATCTGAAGAACCTTTTTTCACCACAAAGAAGCTTTTGTGAAACAGAAAGGTTCTTCAGATGTTAAAGGTTCTTTATGGAACCATTTAGACAAAAAGGTTCTTCTATGGCATCGTGAAGCACCTTTATTTTGAAGAGGTAGATTAGTCCTGCCTGCATGATATTTTCAGTTTAAAGAAATACAACTGTATTTGGATAGAAAAAAACAAAATATGTGATGTTCCTTACATTTGTTGATATTCCTTACATTTATCAAACAAATGTGCTGTCTGGAGGTGTTTTTAAATGCACAAGTTAAAAAACCCATTGCAAAATACTTTGCACTAGGTCAATAAACATAAAAAGGAAATGATGGTGAGAGATGGTTGGTATTCCTTTCTACATCAGACCAGACTTCAAAGTCATTTCAGTGTTTGTGTGCTCTAGGCATCAGCTGTCTGAGCTCCCGCTGAGACAGATGTACCTGAGCACAGTGAAGATGTGGGGGTCAGGCAGCTTCCCTCCACCAGTCCTCTGTGTTGACTTACCCAGCAGCTGCTATTTAGAGTGCTTTCAGAGTTTCACAGAGGAGGGATAGAGGTCAGAGCTCATTTTGAGAAAGCCATATCTCCCCCTGAGCAGGTGGTGGAAGACTATGCTACCCCACGATCCACTGCTTCAGGAGTTCACTGTGTGCTGCTTTGTGCCAGCTGTTACACTTGCAGAGTCTTTGTGAACAATAGCGTGGCCCAGTGCGACTCAGTGCTGAATGGTCTCTATTGCACTAGCTTGTCAACCATATATAATTTCCACTCCATCCCTATAGGCACTCTACACCTGAGCCTGTTCATCTGATTGTTTAACATTTAATAGATTCTTTTCATTTAGAGAAACTCCAGTACACTAATCATAGGAACAGGTTAGGAAAAATGAAAATTCAGTCATTATTTATTTCCCCTCATGTTGTTCCAAACCTGTATAGTTTTTTGCCCCCTCGCTCGCGCTCTCCTCTCCCGGCTCTCTCTCTCTCTCTCTCTGAAACAGCAGACTACAAACTATGCTCACTAACATTTTAATTATTAAAACTATGCTCACTAACATTTTAATTGCCTACTTATCTTGCAGTTTCATAAAACCGTCCTGAGTTTTCTGGCTCAATGGCTTCTGATGCATATTTACTGTACGAAGCAGTCTAATAAGGAATTATTTTGTCTTGTTATTATATTCTCTCTGAGTATTTGTTGATTTTACATCATTTCCTTTATTAACAGTGTGGTTTTCCCCCTAAACCTCCACTTTAAACCTTCATCTCAATTTTGAACTGATATATAAATGTGACGTTTAAATTACGTATAGTTTTGTATGTACCGCAGAAATACTTTGTGCACTCTTAAAATATCTGAAATTCTACATTGGAGCTCTCTTCAAAGGTTTGTCTATCTTAAATTGAACTAACAATTAATTAACAAATACATAGACTAACTAATACGCACAAACGGGTGGATTTTAAAACATTTTTATTGATTAATTGAGTAATTATTCCCAGTGCAGTATGAGACAGTAATTGAATTTAAGATGAATAGTTTTCAAACTCCAAATGAAAATTACCCCAGCTTTAGTTCACCCTCAGCCATCCTAGGGTATATGACTTTCCTTCTTTCAGACGAATACACCCTGTAAAATGCTACAGAAAAACCTGTTCACTGGTTAACGGTATTCCCCTCTAAATAGTGAAAACTTGTATTGGACATACATATATTGGACATCATTTTTAAAAACGGTTTTTGAGTTAAAAAGCCGTATTAATTTACAGGGAATAACCGAACGTGACATTCCCAGAATTCCCAGTGTTACATTTCAAATTTGAGTTTTTTTTGTTGAAATAACTATGTTTCTTCTTAGTTTTTTCTTATCAGTTTTGTACATTAGGGTTTTATGTTACATTTAATGTTGTTAAATTAATGTTTATTGTATTATTTAAGTTTTGTGTGTTACCATGATGGTGTTTAGTTTTTGTGTGAATGACACTGTGCACCTTCTTTATATGTTATTATTTAAAAGCTGCTTTTGATGGGCTTTGGTTCATCATGTGACGTTCTCATCACCAACTGTTTTTGGTGGTCATCAGTGTATTACAAATGTACAAAACAGATTTCAGTACTTCAATAGGACTGTATAGAACATTACATCTGTTAATGAAATACGGTATTTTATTGTGAATTTAAGTCTGTAAAACTTAAAATGTTGCTACTGTATTTTTTACAGTAAAATTCCGGCAACCACGCTCCGGTTTTTTACTGAAAATTTTACAGATTTTTTTTTACAGTGAAGAGTTAAATAATGACCTGTCTCTTCCAAGCGTTATAATGTTAGTGAATGGGGGTTGAGATTTTGAAGCCCCAAAAAGTGCATCCATCCACATACAGTGCTCCACACAGCTCCATTGTGGTTCATAAAGCTTCCGAAGTTGAAGCAATTCATTTATCATTAAACTTTACAAGTTGGAACTCTAGCTTCCGCTACTGCCCGTATTCGCGTTCACGAGAGAGTGCGTTCCAGCAATGACGTAGGTTGTAGCAACTGCCGGTGAGAATATGCTATTGCTGTTACAGTCTCCAGTCTTTTTGTTGGCTTATATCAAAATCCTCTGACATTTTCCTTTACAAATCCTAATTTTGTACTTCTAATTCATAACTGGTTTATATCATTTTAAATATGAATATTTTTCTTACACAAACGCATCGCTTCACTTCAGAAGGCCTTTATTAACCCCCCCATGTGGAGCACTTTTTATGATGGATGGGTGCACTTTTTTGGGCTTTAAAATCTCGACCTCTATTCACTGCCATTATAAAGCTTGGAAGAGCCAGGACATTTTTTTTAATATAACTCCGAGTGTATTTGTCTGAAAGAAGAAAGTCATATACACCTACGATGGCCTGAGGATGAGTAAATCATGGGGTAATTTTTATTTTTAAGTGAACTGTTTTTTTATTTTTTTATTTAGTCATTTATAGATCCTCTCTTTGCAACAAAACCTCTGCCAAACATTTCTTGTTGCTGTTCTTCCTGTAGATTTTTGACCAATTTTGGACCATCCCTCCCCACAGTTTATGATAATTTCTTGATAGCACAGCCCTCTGTAGGTTATGCCACAACATCTCAACTGGCTTAAGGCCAGGACTTCTTTCTCAGATGTTCTTTAGTTGGTATTACTTGTATGATTTGGGTCCTTATCTTGCTGCATCACACAACCTCTCTAAAGCTTGAAGTCATGAACTGCTGTACTGATATTCTCTGGAAAAATGTATTGATGCATTTTTAAATTCATTGTTTTGTCAATGAATATAAAAATGTTCAGTCCTTGAGGCAGTTAAACTATGATGCTCCTTCCACCACGCTTTACAGTTGAGATGAGGTTTCAGTGTTGGTGTGCAGTGCCCTTTTTCCTCTAAACACAACATGCATTTTTGCCCAAAAATTCGCCTTTTGTTTCAACTGTCCACTGAACTTTTTCCCAGAAGCACTGTGGAACAACCACATGGTTTTATAAGACATTCCTCTTTTTTTGGCAGCAGTGGTTTCCCACTAGTTCTATTATAAACACCTATCTTGTTCAGTATTTTCCTGATAGTGGACACATGAACAAACACTTTCACAGTTTGTAGGGTTTTCAGGAGGTCTTATGCTGTTATCCTTGGGTTGTTTCTCACCTCTTGCCCCATTGTGTTCTCCGCTCCTAGGGAGAGCAGCAGCAGTCCAGAAATTTCTGTATTCCTAAACGGGTTTTGTTAGTTTGGACTACTTTTATGGTGTTTACGTTGTACTTTTTTTTGTCAGTTTTTAGCTTAGCATATGTTGCATTGTATGAAAAATAGCCCCATGAAGAAGTAATATCACCTTTACTCCTGGAAACTCAGACTAGCACTGCTGAGTTCATTTTTGTATGCAGTATGCATCAGATGCTGTGTGAACGGACTGTGGGTGGCCTGTGGGCACGCCATTTGAGGCTGAGATGACATAGTAACAGTCAGGTAAGGCAGCATGCTAGAGTTGCTTGTGGCTGCTGTTGTCTCTCAGGCACAGATCAGTGAGCAGATGTAAATGACTGGAGGTCAGTTATCATCGCACTGTACCTTGACCTTGAGGGCTTCTTGTGCATGCACAGAAACTGTATGAGAAAAAGTGAGCTGGATTAAAGACATGATAAGCATCAAGAATGCAACAATGGAGTCATCACACAATGCAAATATGACTCCATTGTTGTTGTCCTCTCTGCCTCCTGCTCCCACTGTGAGTCTGGATGTAGCTGAGCAGCGTCAGTTTGAGGGGAGGCAGATGCTCCATCACAGCAGGGATATGTTTGTAAAAGAGCATATTCTGGTCAAGTAACTTTCTTTGGACTTAAAGATTGATCACAAAATTTAAGATATGTTAAACCTAAATGAATAGTTTGAGAATGCAACTTGCTGAATGGAGGAGACTACAAACCACAATCAATAATTTGAAAAAATATATTATCTTGCAGTTTTATACTGACCTGAGTTTTCAGGATAAATGGCTTCTACTTACTATTTTCTGTACACTTCAGCCACATTATGAGTTATTTTATGTCCTTTGAACCACTTCTCGTAAGTCACTAAGCAAGAAAATTAGTTGGTTTTACATCATTGCCTTCATTCACAGTGCCTTGTTGCAGTTTTTCCCCCTTCACGTGTCATGTCCATTTAAACGTGCCGCCACAGATTATGAACTAAATGGATTTTAAATGCAGCCCATAAACAAACCTCTAAAAAGTTGGCAGCCATTTTGTCATAAAGTGCCGTAATTAAGTAAGAAATAATTGACAACGGTTCATTGAAATATTAGAAAATAATGCATACAGCTGAGGTAGTAATACGGCTGCGTTACCACACCCCAAGACATTGTTCAAATGTTGTATTTCAAGACATTTGTCGGGTATTTGTTTTTGAAATGTTATGCATCTCATCCCACGCCTCCGTTGCTAATCCCAAAACATAATTTTAGAGCTAATAACCGAGGCATGAGCCATTGATAGTGGACTAATGCAGTTATTAATGCAGTATTTAGATACAGAGAGATGATTATCCATGTGTGAATTACCTGAGTCTGTGCATCTTTCAACAGTATTCGGCAGCCTCCATTAGCAAAGCTGTAAGTTTATCAGCTTTAAGAACAGCGCTGTTATTACCTTGCTAATGAGGTAGGTTTTTTCAAGTGTCTTAGAGATGTTGCCACAGTTCTTCTCGATCTAGTCTGTCTCAGTTTTTTCTGATTCTTCATGTCATTCCAGACAGACTTGGTGATCAGATCAGATCTCTGTGTGGAGTGCTGGCTGTTGTCAGACTCCTTGTGCATGCGCAAAAATCTCACAGGATTATTACAATATTTCCTACTGACACACTACAGCAAAAGATAGAAATAACTGGCTTAAAACCGTTTTATGTTGGTGAAAATACTAATGGCCTAAGACTTTTGCACAGTACCCTACTGTGCCCAGCCCTAGATCGTATTTAGATGGTTTCAACTCCTCCTAGAAATCGGTTTATTTTATTTTGTAACAAATTGAGTCTTCAAATTCAAATTAATCCATATACACGCCACTGCCAAAAACATGTTTTTAAGATGCCATGTTTTTTCTTATGTAATGTTTTATCTGATGTAACACCCCCGAAGAAAGATTTCCGACTGTGGTCAGGTATATCTTGAATAAAGACTGAATAGGTGACTAGTCATCCGCCCCGTCTCCATCTACTTTCTTCAGCTTGGCTGAGTCTCAGGGAGAATTGTGGGCCATTTAAGAGGAGTTTTACCGGCAATTGAGCTAATGCTTCTTCTGGCGCTTACTCTAAAGCTGCCTACTAAGTAATGAAGGGCCAAGAGGGCCAGTAGGGATCAATTTAATGCACTCTGTTTCCACCCGTCATCTTTTCAGTCATGTTGATCTTCATCTCTCACAGATTTTTCCCTCCCTTCTGTCCTGTGCATTATTATTAGGCATTCCCATTTCACATTCCCCTCTTTCTTTCTTTATAGTGTTTCTGCACCCATAGCCTTATGTTACATCCTTCAGTAATTTTAAATCAGTTTAAAATCTTTCTACGTTCTGCCTCCTGACACGCACACATTCCACTTCCCACTTTATTTTATCCAAAAATAATAATAATAAAACAAACACACGTCATTTTCATTCAATATTAAATCACAAGTAGTTCATCTTCACTTCTGTTTCTATGGCAATGGTTAGCTCTGTGGAACAGTCGAAGCGTTGGCAAATAATTAACCCTCCGTGTGGTTTAGTTTGACACTGATGCAGTAAAGTCGTGATGTGGAGCCCACAGAGACAGATGACAGAGTTTAGATTATTTTGCATTCTATTTGGTTATTCTTTTATCTAATTGAAACATAAGCATAACTGCTCTAGATCTTATTTTGTGGGTTTCAACCTTCTAGAAATCTGCATTTTATATGTATTTGTTTATTATTTATTTTTTTATTACTAAATGTATTTATTTATTTTGCTAAATGTCTCTGAGCTCCCATCGTATTGAATCGCAAAATAAAATGCAGTAAATACTCCATTACTGATATACATTGACAAACACATTCAATACAGTGTCACAAGACTCAAACTCACAACCTCAGAAGCAAGAATAATTCTCTGAGCCGATCAGCTCATGGTCAAGATGAGGCTGATTAGTACAGATGAACTCATTTTTCAGCACACATACTGATATAATATATATAAAATATAGATATATATAGTATAAGATATAATTATATTGCATGTAAGCTCTTGCATTTCCATCATTACATCATCTTGCATTACATCAGTCCCTATAGAAACTTATAATAAGAATAAATGAATAATACATGAGTATGCGAGGATGTGAGTGTGTATCGATGCTTGAACGAGAGCAAAAGTTGTGTGCCAGCACTGCTATAGATCTCAAAGGGCAATTGTTTGAAAATGTTTATCTGCTCAGCTTGATATCACTACCCAGCATGCCTGTTTCACACTGTATCTATGAAAAAAAAAAACACAAAAAACATGTTTGATTTCATCTGGTGCCAAGAAATAACTCGGCGCTTGTTGATTCCTTGAATTCATTGGTTAATTTTGCACTCGTGGAGGAGAATTTAAAAAAAATGTCATAGTATAAAAATTCACTCTGACTCTTTCACCAGGTGATCAACTGCTGCTGTGAGTTTCATGCCATTGATGCAGCAACACGCTGATGAAGAACTTTCACTCATTAGCGCATATGTCTCTGAACCTCTCCTGCAGACAAGTGCATTCATCTTGTTCTGCTTAAATGCCACTGCAGCAGTCAGAGTACAGAAACTCATAAATCTCCAGAGAACTGTTGCTCTGTCAACTTTTATACAGCCTGGAAATTCAGTACTATTACACAGGAGCTCAAGCCCAGCTCACACTGTGATCACGACACGGTTCAACTTTCGACTGAGATTATTGCCATAGCAACCAGGTATGAAATCCTCCAGGTTTTCTCTTGGACTTGGATTATGGATTTATAATGAGTTTGGTTAAATGGTTTAGTATGGTATCGATCTGACAGCAGGGAACAGTTGTGGCGTAAATGGTCATTCATGTTTTTCTGCACATCCAATGTTGTTTGCAGCCAATTGCGTAGCCATCTGACATCATCCTTAGACCTATGTGTGTGAATTGTAAATGTTGAGAGTTTCAGACAGTAATGGCGGATGTTTTAAAGCGCATTAGTTTCCTAATACGTGCACCTTTAAATGAGCCTCAGACTCTTGAATGTCTTGCCAGTCTGTCTTCAGCACACACTTACACAGCCAGTGAACAGCAGAAAGCTGCTTAGGGTGATACAGCAGAGGAGAGCCAGTCGTGAGGATGACACACACACACACACACGCGCGCACGGCTGCCACCCGCCCACACGCCATCTTCATCCTCATCACTGTCTATTTCGCTTTGACCCCACAGATACCCAGACACTTGCTGCTTGCTGTAAGCTGATTATTTCATAAAAGTATATTTGTGCTGAGACTCTGCATTATTTACTTTTTAAGTATGAGCCGAATGTTTGGTGTTCCTACGCCCTTTTTTTGTAGTGTTGAGTGGTTGATGGTGTGTGTGTGTGTGTGTGTGTGTGTGGCACTGATTCGGCTCATCGTGCTCTTCTGCTCCAGATGGTGGAAGCTGAAAAGGCGGATTTCTCTGCGGCTCAGCTCTGAGATTAGTCTCATTTCCATCTCTCTGCCCATTTAACCGCTTTGGTGTGGATGTGTTTGTATATATGGAGTTTCTTCCGAGTTCAGGCACTTTTATGTCCCAGGGGTTGATTTTTATTAAAACTAAGAGATTGCAGCTTTATCTTTTTGTTATATGAAGATCACATTAAAAAGTCTTGTACACTTTTTACCCTGCCTTGGGTACTTTTCAAACTTCTTTTTATGTATTCAAGTAACAAGTTTTATTGTCTTAACCTTATCCCAGATCCAGACTTAAACTAGTAAATTCCATAAAATATTAATCATTACATTTTAAACTATGATAAAACAAAAATTTGTGTAAAAAGCATAAACCATTTTAATATTTTGTGTGTGTTTGTGTGTGTGTGTGAGTAATCAAGCAATACCGTTTAAAAGTTTGGGGTTGGTAAGATTTTTTTATTGGTAAGATGTTTTTGAATGAAGTGCTCACCAATGCTGCGTCTATTTGAAAAAAAAATCTGTAATAATAGTTAATATTTGAGAGTAGATAATAATATTTTGTGGAAACCGGGATACTTTTTTCAAGTTTCATTGGTGAATCAAAAGTTCTAATGAACAGCATTTAGAAAAACAGAAATATTTTGTAACATAATACATGTATTTACCATCGCTGTTCATCTTTACTGTCTCTTTTGATTTAATATATCTTTACATAATAAAAGTATTCTTTTAAAAAATCTTACTGATCCCAAACATTTTTGAGTACAGGTTATTTAGGTCGTGGGACATTTTTTTTATTTATTTAATTTTTATTTTTTATTTTAGTCCTTAGCAGACAACAGTGTCAGTGCAAAGCTGAGATGAAATTTTGAGGCATAAGATGAGTGAAAAAAATCAAGGTAAATATCACCTATAAACAGAATATTTTTTTATTGTGCAGAATTTTTTAAAGCTGTAATTAAATATGATTTAATTTTGTGCATTTAGGATAAATAACGTACAGGCTATGAAATTAGTCATAAAGAAGCTGGCCATTTTATTCCAGAAGTGTAATTGCCACCACAGAAAAATTGGTGATCTGACGTAGGGCTGGCCGATATAGCTAAAAAATGTATCAACGATATAATGTTTCATATCGTACGGTATCAGTAATTATTGACATTTTTTATAAACTTTTTTTTTTAAACCAAGTGCAATAGATTTTTTTTTTTACATTTAACCACTGTATTTTTAAATTAACTAAATTTATTGAGACAAACAACACATTTTTTTCAAAAACAAAATAATATAATTATCTAATTTCTAATGTTTATATGCAGATTAAATAGGTAAAAATTTTGTCTTGTCTCCCGAGGCCACAGGAGGGCGCCATGAGTAAAATAATGCAGCGCATTAAATTGTCAACTCAAGGAAATAACTGTCTAAACATGCATTACATCTAAATTAACTCATATAAATCAAATATAATTTCGTAAATTGCATAAACAATTATGAACAAAATAGCATCACGTATTTATACATTGCTTAATACAAAGAGCCGAATCGCCCATCACACAGATTGCCTTTAAAAACATATGAGACGCAGGGAAAAGGAATAAACCTCCACAAATTTGCGACGCGTTTTCTAAAAGTTTAAACTGTTTTAACTTTGCATGGCTACATCTCTTGTGTGAGACGTGAGTGCAGCAGTCGTATTTGTCCGTCTAGAAAATGCGCTGAATATGCATTCTGTGTGAATGGCTTGGTTTCAGTTTTAACCTAATCAAGATCTTCTAGGCATTGAGCTACTATATTTCTCTAATATTTTTAATGAATAACGCAGCAACTGCACATCTCGTGAGCTAGACTAACAAAACATTAAACTACAACGTCACTTACATCATCATCACGGCATCTCGTGCGCCACTGATGACGCACATCTAACATTGGATTGTACTATTTTTGCGTTGAAATGCAAATGTTTATTTTAATTTAGACTAATATTCATTCTTTACTCACAATCTCCTCATCACAGGCAGGCACAGCACTCATGTGTTCGTGTTTGTGTGTGCTGTCTGCGTCACTCATAGCACGTGCCTATATCGTGCGCTATATCGAACATTTTTTATATTGTTATCGAAGAAGGTGTACCGTCGATAAATATCGATACCGTTTTATTGCTCAGGCCTAGATCTGAGATAATATTTGGAAATTATATTTGCTCCTGACATTCAGAAGATAAGTGATTGCACTCTTCTATGTTGCATGTACAGTATGTCCTCTTTTGGGCATTGCTAATAGACAAGTAAACGGCTGGGAATGTGAAGAGTGTATATTTTCACAGTCCACAAGGCCAAAGTGTCAAAAGTAGAAAAACATCCATATATATCTGTGTGTGAGTGATTGTGTTTCTGAGCTCTTCAGCCTTACAGGAGAGGTTTATTTGGCTTGTGGCACAGTTCCTTTCATATCATACTCTCTTATCTCTTTCCTCTCCCCGACTTTCTCTCTCTCTCTCCTCCTCCTCGTGTTCTCTTCTCTCTGTGTCATATTGTTACTGAGGCAGATAGCCCAGTAGACCTGACTCCCCTGAATACATCTCCCATAGCGCCAATTTACACTCTCCCGGATGACCGCGGTGTATGTGCTTAGTGTAGCGCCCACCCATTCTGTCTGCCTCAGCCCAAAGATATGCTCTCTTTTCATTCATGCTGACAGAGAGGAGAACATTGCCCATGGTTCCCCTGGCACACCTCGTACAGATGCTTGCAGTTGTTCAGAGAGATGGGGCTCTACACAGGAGAAAGACAGATTGATTCACAGGAGTGTAAGACATAGACTACTGTTCAAAAGTTTGGAGTCAGTAAGATCTTTTTTTTAAAAGAAATTAATACTTTTTTTTCAGGAAGGATGCACTAAATTGATCAACATTGACAGTAAGACATTAATAATGTTACAAAGATTTATAACTTATATTTATAACATTCTGCTAATAAAAAAATGCTGAAAAAAATACATCACAGTTTTAACAAAAATGTTAAGCTGCACAACTGTTTAAATTTTTTTCTTGATGAAAATAAAAAATGTTTCTTGAGCATCAGATCATCATATTAGAATAATTTTTGAAGGATTGTGTGACACTAAAGACTGGAGTAATGATGCTGAAAATTCAGCTTTGCATCACAGGAATAAATTATATTTTACAATATTTTTTAATAGAAATCAGTTCTTTTAAATCGTAATAATATTTTACAGTGTTACTATTTTTGCTGTATTTTTGATTAAATAAATGCTGTCTTGGTGAGCTTAAGAGACTTTCTTCAAAAATATAAAAAAAATCTAACCAGCCCCAAACTTTTGAACAGTAGTGTACTATGATGAATGTTTTAACTGTTTTTGTCCATGAAATGAAAGTCACTGGGGTCCGGTGTTGTTTTGATCCTTACTGACATGCATTATATCCCCTTTTTGTTCTACAGAAGAGAGTTATTGTTTTGGTGAACTATCCCTTTAAGTCAAGTTTTACCTTTTGCAGTTTAAATAAAACTTACATTGCACATACTGTCCTTCAATATATTCATCTTGCTTTATTGAGACAGATAAAAATATCTAGACAAGAAGCTCTTGATTAATCAAGCTCCAACAACAAAATGGCGGATCCCTCGAGCAAATAATCAGAGTAATCAGAAATTGACGTCACTTTGAAGTGACGCTTGAGTGAGCAGGACAAATACGTCATCCTTTGATTCTTCCGTCCCTGCATCTTATCTGTTCCTCACATTTTAAAAGGAAGGAGTTAAGACTCCAGAAAAGGAACCAAGGATGTGCAGTTTCAGAAATGAGAAGCACCTTTTGTCTGTCCTCAACTTCCCTTCTTCCCTAGTTGTAGGTGCACTTCTCTGTATTATTAAAAGTGCGCCACTGGGAGCAAGAGGGCTGTTGGGTTATTATTAGGGATGCACGATATATCGGCCACCATATCGGTATCGGCCGATAAATGCTCATCTTTTCTGTTATCGGTATCGGCCTGATAAGAAAATTTGGCCGATATCTTAAAGCCGATAAATAATGCATTATTTCCTTCAGAGACACTTCAGATGCGCGCTGTTCGTTTGCAGCCTTTTGTGTAAGTTGTAATATTGTGTTTATTTTATGTATATCTGATTTATCTCATATATATATAATGCGTTTGGTTAAGTTAAAAGAGCCCTTTAGTTTACCAGTGATAAACTCAAACAGCTGTGCACAACATTAATAACTATGATTGGGAATGTCGTGTATATAACATTCTAATGAGAACATTATTATAATAAAACGATGTGAATTCTTTGGGTTTAGTTGCTGTGTTTCAGCGCGTTGATATGGGAAGAGCGCATCCACAACAGGATCACACATTCTGACTATAGCACGCAATAACTGCATCATTTTGTACATATATAAGTTGTAATATTATGTTTATGTTGTATTAATATTAATCTCAGGATGCATTTCCTTGAGTTAAATAAGCTGCCAGCAAAACGCTTCAGTTTACCATGTTCATTCAGCTCTTCAGCTTCAGCACGTGCAGCTCAACGGCTGCTATTTAAAACAGTGGTATTAATTTGTTACTTTTTCAAAATCATTGATACATTATTAATAACAACAACCACTTGTATTTTTCTCTTATTATTTTCATCAACAATATGGTTTAGTAATTAAAATCATTTAATTATTGTCCGTGCAGAGGCTATTTCGTTTTATTGATCTATGGCGCATTCATTTTGATTCTTTACACGTGTAATGATGTCCAGTGACTTGTTTGCATTATTTATGCATTATTTTATTTATTTGTAAGACTTTTTTTATGACTAAATTTGGTAATGGGAGAGTAAAAATATTTTTAAAACGTACACCGTTCAAACTAGGC
This sequence comes from Sinocyclocheilus anophthalmus, assembly GCA_018155175.1. Taxonomy (NCBI): domain Eukaryota; kingdom Metazoa; phylum Chordata; class Actinopteri; order Cypriniformes; family Cyprinidae; genus Sinocyclocheilus; species Sinocyclocheilus anophthalmus. The sequence continues at coordinate 305,297 of JADLZN010009149.1, read as the reverse complement.
TGCTTATGTTGAAATGTTTGGGATGTGGCTTTTAATGATGAGACCTTTTTTGTAATCAGGCTCTCAAAAAGTATATAACAATTTGGATATAGATTTATCGGCCAACATATCGGTTATCGGCTTTCAAATATAAAGAATAATCGGTTATCGGTATCGGCCAAAATTTTCATATCGGTGCATCCCTAGTTATTATAGTTCTATTAAGTCTGCAGGTCATCTTGGGTTGACAAACTGAGCATCATTAACATGTTTATTCTGGATGAATGTGCTAAAATTGTAGATGGATTTAATTATTGTCTCAATGACTTTGCTGGAAAAAGACATACAAAGGTGCAATAATAGATAAACAATATGACTGGCATTCACACAACATAAAACATATTTCAAATGAAAACGAATGTTTTTGTCATGCACCAGTAAACATTCATTCACTCTTAGTCTCTCTCTCTGACACACACTGAATAAAGCGTTTGATGAGAATGCGCTGTGTAGTCCTGCCAGTGTGCTTCCAAATATACCTCAGAGCGTAACGTTGTGTACTGCCAGAGACAGCCTCTATTGTTGCGTGACGTAAATGACGTAAAGACACTGGGATCACTGTGTACGCCTGTCCAAATTTGGACTAACCTGCCAGCACTCTAACCGAATTAAACACACACACACGTACTGAGTCAGTGGATGTGGGAGGGAAGTGATATATCAAAGGTATTTATATGGGACTAATTTTTGCTATGTTTTCCATAGAACCCTACATATGTTTGATACGAGACATGCACACACGCATGACTCGGCACATTAAACACAGATGCATGGCCAAAGAATTTGACACAAGGTGCAAAGATTCCTAATTCCCAAGATATAAAAATTATGCTCGACTACACCTCACATGTAGATGCATGATTAGAGCTGATTCTCCGTCTTTTGTTCATCATTTAATGCATTACTGTATCCATTATTATTATTATTAAACATGTCATGAACTGCACAGGTACAGGAAGGTTGAGGATCCAGATGCAGATTTATCAGTCCTAAAACTGGGCAGTCAGTCCAAACAATAGCAACAGGGCAAAAGCACAGGCGAAGGATTATCCAAAGACAAGCAGCCAAACGAACCAGGAAACAAGGCTTAGAAATGCAGTATAGACGCATTCAAGACTTGGCAATAAATGACAGATAGAACCGGGCTTATATAGGGTGAGCTAACAATGGGACATTGTGAGACACGGGCAACAATGGACTGCTGAATGATACCGGCATAGATTATGGGAATGAAGTCCTTGATGGAGTGGCAAAAGTCTGGAATGGAGTGCCCTCTGGTGGCCATCAAGGGCACTCCAGCTAGTGATTGTGACAAACAGTACCTTTGCAAAATTTTGAAGGAAGTCTTTTATGCTCATCAAGGCTGCATTTATTTGCTCAAAAATACAGTAATATTGTGAAATATTATTACAATTTAAAATGACTGATTTCTTTATATTATATTTTAAAATGTAACTTAACCATTACTCTAGTTATCAGTGTCACATGATCCTTCAGAAATCAATCTAATATGCTGATTTGCTCTTCAGGAAAGATTTCTTATTATACTATCAGTGTTGAAAACAGCTGTGCTGCTTAATAATTTTGTGGAAACGGATACAATTTTTTTCAGGATTCTTTGATGAATAGATATTTCAAAAGAACAACATTTATTTGAAATAGAAATCTTTTGTAACATTAACTTGATGTGATGTGTCATATTTGGATAGATGTGAGCATAACTTTTTTGCTAGTTTTGTAGCTCGACAGACCCTCTGTATGGAAAGGAGCTGCATTCAATTCAGCTTAACATCTTTTATGTTCCACAGAAGAAGGAAAGTCATACAGGTTTCAAAAGGATTTGAAGTTTCCTTATTTTTAAAGTTATAGTTTACCCCAAAATTTTAATCCTGTCATCATTTACTCTAGAAAAGTACACAAAAAGAAGATATTTTGAAGAATGCTGGTAAACAGTTGACGGTAGCCATTGACCTCTATAGTATGGAAGTCAATGGCTACCGTCAACTGTTTGGTTAGCAGCATTCTTCAAAGTATTTTCTTTTGTGTTCTGCAGAAGAAAGAAATTCATACAGGTTTGGAACGACATGAGGGTGAGTAAATGATTTTCATTTTTGGGTGAACAATCCCTTTAATATATGTTCTTTTTTTTGTGAACTGCTCTTTAAAGCTATAGTGGTTGAATACAAATTTATGCTTAGACTATAAGCTTTTGTTAGCAGCTTTGCAAGCTAGACAGAATATAGCAGAAGACATTGAACATTGACATGAACATGCAGATGTTGAACAGAAGGTGCGATTTATTGCTGTCACGCAGATGTTGTCTTTTTGTATGAGAAACAGATCCAATCAGATTCCACTCTATTCCAATTTTAGATTGCTTTGTTTCCAGACATCATATGGCAGCACTCAGCATGACAGCAGCTTTCATTGGAGCATCACTGACTGCTTAGCCTTTCATTACCTCTCTCTCTCACACACATACAGTACTCGTTCAACCTCTTCCACCCCACACGCTCCATAAATTGCTCCATAAGATTCCCACAGGGAAGTGAGAAGTGGTGCCCTGGGTCTTATAACAGCATTTCTTTAATAAGGTGTTTTCCTCTCCTTTGTGCACATGAGGATGAGCTTCATTAGCTTTTTCTCATTTAGGTTTATAGATGTGTGTGCCCACACTCCCATAGTCAGAAAGAGACTACCTTTATAAGATATATAAAATACCTGTGTGTGTGTGTGTGTGTGTGTGTGTGTCCGTGTCCACCCATCCTACATTTTTTTCAGGATTCTTTGGCAAATAGAAAGTTTGATCAAACATCATTTATACATTTATAATTTATCATATTAAACAGAAATACGTGAGTTTCAACTGTGCTGTCACATCCACTTTTAGATGCTTGGTGTTAACTGGAATTATTACAGACCACTGAGTAAACATAGTGAAAATGAGTGCTGCCTCACACATGGTTATCTGGGATTCCTTCAAATCTATATTTTTGCTCGTCTCTCACTGCATTGCAGCTCTGCTGTTGTGCTATAGTTAAACTCTCATGTATATTTCATGTACCTTCCCTCACTGATTGTGACACTGAGTGGGTGGTGAATCTTTCCCTCAGAGTGCCATACTACTCATAGATAAACACACACTCAGCCTTCACACACTGTGCATATTGCGTACAGCATTAAATATGATATTTAACTACTTATGAAGTAATGTGAGCTAATATGAGATGGCCAGCACATGAACAATCCCCCACACAAAGTTACTCATATGTCCACACACACACATAGAAACACAGCTGTGGTTGTGGTAGGAGGGGCCCTTGTGTCTCCTCTGCAATATTCCTATATTTAGAAAGGCCTGTAATTGGTGCTTGGGGCTTCACAAACACTAAATAGTCACCAGGGGGACATGGGGGTAGGGCTGAGGGCACCATAAGGAGAAATGAAGTTATGTGTCTCTCTGATCTGTGTTCAGAATATACTAAAATCCACCCTCCTAAAATGAGGGTTGTAATCATCATCAGAAGCTTTGTTATTAGTGCGAAGTGCAAAAAATAACCTGTAAAAGGGTTGGCTCAGCCTAAAATGGAAAATGTATCATAATTTTGACCCTCATGTTGTCTGTCTTAAATGGATCACAAATTAAGTATTTTGCAGAATGACGCATCACACGACAAATAAGATCTAATGGCGTTTGTGCGCTTCATCTCCACTTCCTTGGTATCGTGCTTCATTTGTATTACTAGTAATGACTTTGAATCAAACCATTGATTAGAATCATTTAAACTAAATAATCTTGTTCAGTGACCATTTCTGTAGATTATATCAAAGGGTTTCTATCTGTTAGATGCCACAAACCCCCAAATATGATCTGAGAGAGCCCTTTCCTAAAGGTGCTGTCACATTAGCAAAATATTCATAGATGCAAACTCATCACCTTTTTTAGATCAAAATTGGTCACCTATGAGATTCATGTAGATCCGATTATTTATTTATTTATTTATTTTTTTGGGTTGTTCAGGCTGATCTTTTTTTTATTTCATGATAAGTGACAGTTTTGGAAATAAACGTGTCTATTGCAGGCAAAATAAGATCTGTTGTGTATTAGCAATAGTGTAAAAGTCCTTTTCAGACCAAGCAGCTTTCTCTTGGTGAACACTGCGAATTTATGTGACCCGTTTTGAAATCTGCATGGGGAAATGGTTCACCCTCACTCTAAATGATTGCCCGTGATTTCCTATTTACATGCCTGGATTTTGCCTGCTAAAATTCGCAGAACAGTGGTAAATGTAACCATACCTAAAGAATTAAAAGTTTATACTATAAAAATTAATATTAATATGTGAACGTAGTTCATATTAATGTGTATATCTAGTTAATAATTAATGTGTAAAATAATAAAATGCATAATAGTTTCTATTATGTTACTGTAGTACTGTATTATTCAATTTATTTAAAATTTATTTTTACATTTGTTACACTATTTTTCTCTAAATGTCACCACAGACCCCCCTAGAACTTTGTTGTGTCCCCTGGAAACCCCTGGTTTAGATCATTACAGCAGTAGGCCGTGACCAGTGACTTTTTGTGTATTAAGAGTGAGTCATTTAATATTTCACTTAGTAGATTTGTTCAAAAGCTATAGTCATTTATTGTTACTTTATTTCATTTGTTCATAGTTATCAAACATTTTTCACAAAATGTGACAAATTGTGAATATTCTTGATCCCATTTTCTTTCTTTGTTAAACAAGACGGCTTTCGTTCAGTCACTTTTTGTCAGCAGATCCTCTTTTCACAAACAAAATGCTTTGCTTGTTTAGTACAGTCATGCACTTCATAAGGAAGAGATGTCAGTGAATGAAAAATGAGTCATCGCCTGAAAGTAAATAACATGATTTGTTCATTTAAAACAGGGCTGCCCAAACTCGGTCCTGGAGGGCCGGTGTCCTGAAGAGTTTAGCTCCAACCCCAATTAAACACACCTGAACCAGCTAATCAAGCTCTTACTAGGCATACTAGAAACTTAAAGGCAGGTGTGTTGAGGCAAGTTGGAGCTAAACTCTGCAGGACACCGGCCCTCCAGGACAGAGTTTGGGTAGCCCTGATTTAAAAGATGCGTTAACATCCATTGATTTGTTCTTGGCCAAAACACTATTAATATGAATGGCCAAAACACAAAATTGTCTGGGAGTAATGACGAGTGACATTAGGGTGACTGAATGATAACAGATGGCATTTTCATTTTGGGTGCACTGTCCCTTTAAGACTGTAGACGAGATCTGATTACTGTGAAATTCCCCTACAACATCCAATGGTGTGACGAGACATGTTGGTTCCAGTGTTGTGATTCTGGTGCTGCGGCTCTCAGGCTGCAAGTCACTTGAGCTCTGGCCTGGCATTCTGTACACCCACATGTGCCAAATTTTTTGCTGATTGATTTTTTTTTGTGCTTAGCAGTATTCATTGTGTTGGGTTCAGGCCAAGCCTAACCAGGCAGGCTCTTTAAGCTTCTTTAAGATTAAAGCTTTGGTCACAGCACAGCCCTTACCAAAAAGTAGTATACTTCAAGTTCATTTTAGTAAATATACTTAAGTAAAGTTCAAGTATATTTTTAAGTATACTTTATGGAGTAAGTATACAAATATCAGTGTACTAGTAGTATACTTGTAAGTGTACTATTTCAATACTCCTCCTTGGGACTAAATTGGCCCACTTTCTAGTATATAAAAGTATACTTTTAAGTATGCTTTAAGTATAACAGTTGTAAACTTTGAGTACACAACTAGTTTACATCAAAATGTTTAGTTTGTACTGCAACTATACTAAAAGTGAACTTATAGGTATACTGATAGTTTACTAATTAAATACGTGTAGTAGCATTTTAGTCCACTTTGAAGTCCTCAGTAAACTACTATTTAGTAGTTTTTTTTTTTTTTTTTTTTTTTTTTTTTTTTTTTTTTTTTTTTTTTTTTTATACTGCAGTATACTCTAATTTTTTTTCAGTGAACTTTTACATCATACTTGTTTCAGTATACTACTATGTCCCTATTTAGGTATTGATTTGTATATATTTTGTTACATGAATGTATGAACATACAAACCATCAAAAGAACAGGGTATCTGCTTGAAAACAAAAACATTTTATTCTAGCTTCAATCATTCTTTTTTATAAACACTTGAATGTGGTTAAGTTTCATAAATAAAAAATAAATAAATAACATTTTGAACAAAAAGCTGAAAAAAGACTATGAATTGGATTCAGAATGATAATCAAAACGTAGATAAAGTCGAGCAACATCCCAAAGCTTGACAGTCATTATTACCTCGTCATTGGTTGACATTTTATTCCATAATGTTACACAGTTTTGATGCTGTTTTATGTCTGATGATCGTGTTAGAATACATGTGGAAGCTTCTGTTGTTTTGGTTTCTTCTTCACTTGGGGTTTTTTTTTTTTTTTTGGAAATTCTGTACAGAAGATTTGTACTAGCGCCCCCTACAGTATAACAATGAAAACACGGATTCTACGAGCACAATTATAACTAAAATATATTTAGACTTTTTCTAAGTAAGTAAGTCAAGTATACTTAAATGTCATTTTAGTATATTTTCTGAGAAGTACAGAAAGCCCATTTCTGAGAAGTACATAAAACGTAGACTAAAAGTATACTTTCCTATTTTTAGTTTAAAAGAAGTATACTAATAGCACACTTGAATAAACTTCTTTTTCGTAAGGGAGTGGTGCATGTTTATTGTAATATATGCTGCTGGTCACTCATACAGGGCGAGCCGCTGGATGTGTGAGCATTTAGTTAAATTATTTCCACTTTATTTTAGTTATTTATGAAGTTACCCAAAAGCACCGTATTAATTCCCTGCTGTTTTCCAATTTCTCTCTCCCATCAGGCCTTGTCTTTAGAGATATCCAACAGGATTTTCTCTGCGGTTCCAAATGAGATATGAATTTAATCAGTCCATTTAATGGCTTAACTTCTGTCCTTTGCTTTAATGCAGTGCCGGGTAAATCAAGGGGGATCGTTTGGGCTTTCGTCTCCACAATGCTGACACATTCTGTCGGAGTGCATGAGTCAGCCTTCACTGCTGCTCTCCTCATCCTCACACTCAATGCCAAACTTCAGTATAGTGTTGTTCTAAGGTACCATTCATCCCAGTGGCCTGTATTTAGTGCTCTGATTGGCCAATGTCTATAAGACAAGGGTTTTAATTAGTGGATGAGGTTAGATGCTTCCAGACTGCAGCAGCAGTGGCCCAGCATGTCCTGCAACGTGCTCCCTCAATACTACGCTGCAGAAGGGTAGCATGTGGTCAGACCGAGTGGTCCCGTTCCTTATCCGATTTTAGGCTTTGTAGGGATGCACTGATATTAAAAAAATCTGATAAGCCAATAATTATTTTCATGTTATGAGAAGGATGGATGATATTAAAATTCTATACTATTTTGACAAAATAAATAAAAATTAAACACTAAACATTAATAATTTTAAATGCTAAAAGTGAATTTAGGCATCACAGCATTATAATACAAACTTTTAATAATGGATATTCCCTTGAGATTTATAAGGATACATTTAAAGTTGATAGTTCCACCCAAACATTACTCACCCTTCGTAGTTCCAACTGAGTTGTGTTCAAATTCTGTGAACACAGAAGATTTTGAAAAATTTGGTAACCAACGTTTGGCGCAGCCCATGACAATTGACTAACCACACATTTGGTTACCCACATTCTTCAAATATCTTCTTTTGTGGCAATATACTCAAGAAACTCATACCTGTGTTCAACCTGTCACAGGAGCTGCTGAAACAGTTCTACTCTGCCATTATTGAATCTGTCCTCTGCACTTCTATTACTGTCTGGTTCAGCTCAGCTACCAATCTGACCTCAGAAGACTACAGAGGGTAGTCCGGGCTGCTGAGCGAATCATTGGTACAACCCTCCCTCCTCTCCAAGAACTGTACTTATCCAGAGTGAGCAAAAGGGCTGGCAAATCACTCTGGACCCCTCACATCCAGCACATTCCCTTTTTGAACTGTTGCCATCTGGTCGACGCTGCAGAGCTCTGAGCACCAGAACGACCAGACACAGGAACAGTTCTTTCCCTCAGGCAATCCATCTCATGAAAAAATAACTGTGGAACACACACTATTTAATCACTCATACACTTATTTATCTAACAAACACACTCAGTCTACATTTCAATTTGAACATAATATACCTGTACATACAACGGTCTATTATTATATACCTGCATATACAATTGTCAATTTATATATTTTTATACCTTATTTACTTGTTCTATTTTTTATTATTTTTTATTTTTTTATTATCTGTGTTTTTTTGTTCGGGTCATGTCATTCTATTTCCCTGTGGGAAGCGACTGTCACGAAAACAAATTCCTCGTATGTGTAAACATGCCTGGCAATAAAGATTCTGATTCTGATACAATTTTGGAACAACTTGAGGGTGAGTAAATGATGACAGAATTTTTTGGTGAACTATCTCTTTTAACAGTGTTGTTTAACTATTATCGTTTTTAAAGACTAATTTTAAGTAAGCATTAGATGACAAAGAAAAAAACAACTAAATACTAAAAATATTTAAGAAAATAAGCATAAAACAATTAACAATTATTCAGATGAAGAGCTTGATGAATTCTCTTAACATCAGCCTGTAACCAATATGGTACCAATGTATGTTGCATTCCTAAGTTTAAAACAAAAAGTTTTAATTTTTTTTTAAAGGTGCAGTAAGTAATTTACCAATTAAAATCAAGGGTAGAATCATTTTTACCTTTGAAAAAACTGTTTATTTAGTGTTTTTTTTATTAAAATAGGAATATTTAGACATAAAATTAAGGTTCTCATGAGAGAAAAATGCTTGTTGCAGATGTTTGTGCAGGTGCTAGAGTGTAAAGATATCGCTTTCAGTTTAAATGGCATGAATTCCCTCTTGAGCTCCCAGTAAAAGCTCCACTGTTACAGGTTACAGTAGCAATCAAGCAGTTACTCTAATCAGCATCATGTATCGAGTTTACTGGCCTGAAATTTATTTCTTGCATTATGAAATTTTAGAAATGCATTACAATTCCCCTCAATCATTAAGAAATGATGAATTCTCCTCATATTTCTCACTTTGAGTGTATTTGAGGTAATAACATTGGCGCTTGTGCCATGAGACTTGAAGCCATCTGTCTGTTTCTGCTCGACTAGCTCAACACCCTCTCCTGTATGCCACTGGAAAACATCTCTTAATGATGTAATCAAACTGACAATTAACCCACTTCCCAGAAGAGCCTCTCACCCACTCAGCCCTGTGGGAAAGTTATTCAGTTTAAAATCCATTTCAGCAGAACGAGTGTGTGTGTGTAGAGAGTGTGCAGGACATTTATCTGTGTACATCGCTATTCCATCAAAATCAGGATTTTTTTTGTTTTTGAAAGACATCTCTTCTTCACCAAGCCTGCATAATATATATATATAAATAAAGTTACAAAACTGTTGTTTTAAATTGTAATAATATTTTACAATATTAATGTTTTTACTGTATCTTTGTTCAAATTTACAAATGCAGCCTTGGTTTCATGAAAAACCAAACTGTCATTTTTGTTGAAGTTAACATTGTTCTGCTCCACAAGAGTGAATCCAGACTTCCTGTGCTGAGTGTGAGACGTCAGCAGTAGAGATGCTCCGGCTGATTGTGTGTTTTGTATTTCACTTTTGTATTCCACGTGCCCTTTCATAACACTGATGGTTTGATTGTCCTGTAACTTCCTGTTTGTCTCTGTTTATTTCTAGAGTAGAGGAATGGCTGTATGCGTAAGATGGTAGGGCTGTTTTTGATGGATGTTAGTGATGCGGCGTGGTGTGTGTGCATGTGCTGGTGAGGTCTAGCAGCATCTCTCACTGTGATTAATCAGACATGTCACGACTTCCATCAGTACAAGCACCTTCTTCCAGCTCATGATCGCCTGCAAAAGCCAGGAGAAAACACAGACCTCTTTTCTTTCTCTCGTTTGCTCTCTCTTTCGCTCTGTTCCAAAACTTGCTGAGTGCCTTCGGAGGAAGCATTTTAAGGCATTATAAGAAGGTTGTTCCAAAAGGTAGCTTAAAGGGAGGGACAACCTGTATCACTTTCTGTTTCCAGAGGTACACAAAAGGAGGAATTTCGAAGTATGTGCTGGTCACTCTTTTCCATTCAGTTACAATGGGGCCCCAAGCTTTCAATCTTTAAAGAGCATGCAAAAGCACTATAAAAATGACTAATTTTCTATATTCCAAACATTCTGAAATCATACAATTCTCACGTAATGCTGCCGGAAGGAACAACATGAGACGAAGATGCAACACAGTCTTGCTTTATTCTACGTTCAACGGGTATCCCACAGGAAGGGAAGATGACACACATTCACACCGCTGTAAGACCCCGCAAAAAAAACAAACACCAGACTGCACCGACTGCGGCTCTAATACACCGTATAACGGGAATTGGGCGGAAACACAGGTGACCAGAATGACTAATTAGACAGGGGACAACTTGGGTCACAGAGCACATGGGGAGGGAAAACACAACAAAGACAGTCCAGGGGCATGACAACATAGAAATGTGTTATGACAGATGAAATTAAGTTTTTTATTCGACCTGCTAGCCATCTGTTTATCTATGCGATCACAGTTTATCGATTTGTGCATGACTCATTTAGATCAACTTTGTGAACTTGGATCAACCGATTCATTAAAAGTCCCGTCAAGACGAGCAATTCATGTCGCCAATCAGACTAGCTCATTCGCCTACTTCGAGACAACTCGCATGACTGTAAGGGTGAGTACACTAATCACCTCTCTTTATCAATGTCTTGGGGCATGTAACCCTCACATAGAAATGATTGCAGACAGAGTCGGTTCATGAGCCCCACTTTTATTGTATTGCTTTAACAGGGTTCTAATGCTATGCGATTCAAGTTTTCCTTTTCTTTGGAGTTTACTACCTGATGTGCTCAACTAGATTCCCTGTGAAGTTGCAAAGACAAGACAACAGTCACAACCCAAAGAGATATTCTTTATCAAGTTAAGACTCTGCCACGCCCCCCTAAAACGGTTTGTTCTAACATGCCCCCACATATCTAGGTGACTATGTGGGAATATTTGCATAATGATGCCCAAATGTTCATGCAAGAAAGAAGGCGTGGTTTCAGTAACCCGCAGTTAGTGTTGACTCAGCCATGTCAGGGAGACGCTGTGTGTTTCTAGTCTAAAGCAAAAGCACTTTATTTGGCCTTCCGTAAGTAAATGCATTTAGGAATCTTTAAGATTACTTAACACAGAACAGCAATGCATTTTATGGCGACCGTTTTCGTGAACCCTAGAGAGTAGGTAAGTGTTCTGCCTTGCTCTGACATCTGGCGCTGTCTGAAATCGGCTACTGTCTTGGTTATGTTAGTGTCTTAAGTATTTGCTATTGAATTCTTCAAATGCGGAGTTTTGCGGCATGCCATGTGTCGCTGTGATTTGTGTCGTGAGAAGAGAAAGAGAGAGAGCAGAGAGAAGCGTCAATCACAGCGTAAGTCAGCTGTCTTAACCCGCTGCTTGCTGTACGTCATCATTACTGTCTGTCCCTTTCCGGGCTTGAACTGATGGAAACTAATGACATTATGTAACTGTTCTTTACATTTATTTGAAAGATAAGCTCCTGCGATTATGGTACGGGGAGTTACATTTCCGACGAGTGCTTGCGGTGATCGTCCAATCACAATGCATTGGGTCAGCTGGCCAATAAGAGCAGATTGTGCTTGTCGGAAGGAGGGACTTTGTGAAGCTTTTGAGAGAGGCGGGGCATATGGACCTACAATAATGTACAGTATTTGAAAAATACTGTTTTTTGAACTTTAAAGCATGTCAACATTTTCTGTTATACCAAATACACAAAATAACGATCTTTAAAACATCTCATATGACCCCTTTAAATAAATTTGATAAAGCTTGACATTTATAATAAATTTATTATGAATGCCACATTATTATTATTATTTTTTATGTATGTTTTTCATCACTTTTCCGTTCTGAATACTGGAATAAAGTACTGAAAACCAGAATAAATGATCGGGCTAAAATACATGTTTATAGAGTTTATAATGTTTGTAAACATATAGTAAACATTTGTTTTATTTATCGGTATTTTACATTATTCCTGAATTCTTAACAATGCAATTTTAACCCATGAATATTTAAAATATGGTACATGAAAAATAAAATCCAAGATGATGAGACAAATGTCTAAAACAAGTATACATGTACTTAATGCACAGATTAGTGAAAAGTATTTCTAAAAAATTGTTTAGGGTAACTGAAATGGATTATTTTACACTATTTTGAAGCTTGTGTCATGCCATTAGTTTACCAACATGCTAATGTGAAAATAATGTAGCACTTTTTTCGTGGTGTAACAGTAAGTGTCGTTTCATGGCAGTTAGTGTAGACTTTAGACAGCAAGGAGCTTCACTCTCCATCTCGGTCTGGCACACACTGTTCCTACATTACTTTGTAAATGTTCCTGATTTGTGTTTGCATAATCACTCAGGTGTGTGTTCTCTGGGGTGCCTGTGTGTTCGTACACGTTCATGGGTTTGGGGGGGGGGGGGGGGGGGGTGTACGTTTGTAGTAACGCACTCAGCCTCTAGCTGCTATTGTTTATCATCCGTCTGTCACCTCAGGTTAATGTATCTGCTTAGTGCTTGACAAATGCTGCAAACCATATTGTGTGTGTACTGTACAGTATGTGTGTTATGTCTCACTGAGGATCTCAGACTCATCGACTCAGTGTTCACGGCACAGCTTGTGTTTAGTTCTACCAGTATGATGTGAGAGGCCTGTCATGGTCTGGTGCTGCTGTATATGAGAGGAAATCATGTTAAGAGTGTCAGCTCTGCACATAAACAACATTCTCTAATGAGGAACTAATCATCAGTAAATATTTTCACTGACACACATGGTCTCTAGCTCTCAGCAAATAGATTTGTGTGTCCACTTGTTCAAGGCTTCAGGATAAACGTTCACTGTTCATCTGAAGTGATTTAATAAGCCTATGTAGTTAGAGATGTGAGAGGATTTATGAATTAGAGGATTTCCTGAAGATCTACTAATAACAGATGACAATTATTATTATTATTGTTATTATTATTATTATCATTTATTATTGTTGGAACACAAAATGACACTTTTTTCTCAAATTAGAAAAGCACTAATGTTAAAATGAAATATTTTAATATTTATTGGACAATAATTATTTTCATGTTTTGGCCAAAAAAAACTACATTAAAATTCTACACTGTTTTGACTAAACAAATAAAAATTAACACTAAAATCAACAATTTTAAATGTTACATTTAATATACAAATGACTACAAGTGAATTTAGGCATCTCAACATGTACAGTATGATAATTGGATATTCCTTTTGAAATTTAACTATTAAACTTTGTTGTTCAGGAATTTGTATTAGAGTTTCGATATCAATAACATTATAATGTCGATATTGGTGCATCCCTAGACATTTGTGAAGTCAGCTAAAAGGAAGTTATTACAAAGATTACTAACATTTAAAAAAATTGGAATAACTGATGAATCATGCAAAATACAACCAGGATGCTTAAAGAATATAAATAGGATTATTTTAGTGGTTTCCAGGTTTGTCTCTTTCTGGGAATTTGCTGTCTTGAGTGATTTTGTGCTTTTCATTTAATTGCATATTGTCACAGTTTGAACCTTGTTCAACAGGCGCCTCCCTTCTCTTGACCCTCGCCCTCCTCCTGAACCCCGACCCTCCCTCCCTCCACTGTTGGGCCATTTTCTTTGTTTTTCTGTTCTCCTGCCTTGTTTCAGTACCTTGACCTAGTTTTCCTTAGTTCCCTTGATTAGTTCATTCAGTTCACTTGTGTCCTGTTAATTTAGTCATTAGTCCTTCTCTTGCTTTTGTATAAGTACTCCCCATTTCTGTTCAGTCTTTGCCAGTTATTGTTTGTTTTGGTTGGTCTTCCTCCTGGATTCCCTGTCTGTTTTCCTGTGGATTACTATTAAAGACTGTATGTTATTCATTACCTCCGTTGTGCGCTTGATCTCCCACCTGCGAGTGTGACAGAATACCGGACCACAAAAAGAAGTTTAGCGGCGTTTGTATCCCCGTTTATTATCCGTTTTTGCAAGTGTTTCTTTTGGTTTTCGTGTGGATCGCCCCGAATTCCTCCTCCTCCTGCTGGAGCAGGGGGAACTTGCCCTCGAGAACCACACCAGACTATTCCTGGATATTTCCAACGATACCAGCTACCCGGACGACGTGCTCTGCTCATTCTATGACGCGAGCATCAACAACGCGAGCAGAGTGCAGTTGTCCGGAGATGGTCCTCGAGGGGATTTCGCCCGCTTCGTGGAGTGGGTGCTGGTGAGCAATGACTCGCCATTCACCATCGGTCTCGCCAGCCCCACTCCAGATCCAGAGTCCAGCCAAACACCACCCCGGAGCGTCAGCCAGAGCCCACCGCAGACGGAGAGCCAAAGCCTGCCGCGACCAAAGAGCCATCGCAAGAAAGAGTGACAGAGCTGAGGATCGCCCCAGAGCCAGAGCCTCACCGATCGTCTGACCAGATGCGCGAGCCGGCCACAACACGAGGTTGAACGATGACGAGCTATGGCCTTGGCGAAGAAAGCCCCTCCCACTGTTCCACCACTGAGGGTAAGCTGAGGCAGGACTCTGAAGATTTAATAAACTTTTATTCAGTTATCCCCAGTCTTCCATCTTCTGAAATATCTGCCTGTCCTGTTACGGCCAATGAGGCCGTTTATGAACTCCCTGTATATCCTGAAACGACCATTGAGGTCTGTTTTGAACTGTTTGTCTGCCTGGAACTATCTACCTGTCCTGTCACGACCATGGAGGTTGTTCCCCTTTCTGTGACACTCATGGGTGTCTCCATTTGGTGTGTGTGAGCTGCACACACCATCCCTGAACCCTTGGACTGCTCAAAATTCCCTCCCACCCTCCCTTCAGCTCCACCTCTTCACCAGTCCTCACCATCGCCACCACTGTCTCCTGTCAGCCCCTCTGCTCACCGTCAGCCCACTATCAGTGGTGTGGTTTCGCCGCGGGTCTGCCAGTTTCCATCGGCGTCATGGCTGGAGGATCCCTTGTCTCCACCTCCAGCCTCTGAGTCCTGGACTCCGCCTCGGCCCTTCGACCCAGCGGCTTCACCATGGCTCTTAGCTCCCTCCTCTCTGCTGTGGCCCATCAGTCCACCAGCTCCACCGGGCTCCCTCGTCCCTCCGGCTCGCCTTGGTCTGTCGTCGACCATCCATCGCCTTGGGACTCCACTCCTCCGGCTGCGCCTCGTCGATCTGTCTCACCGGCTCACTTTTCTCCTCCCTCCCTCCGGCTCCAACTGGTCCTCCTTTCCTCCGCTGCCCGTGGCCTACATTCCTACCCCGCCTACGCCTTGGTCACCTGAGCCATCTGCTCCACTTGGTCCTCCAGATCCTCCCCGTCGCCCTGGCTCATCAGCTCTCCATCTCCGCCTCGGGCTCCTCCTCCACCTCCTCCCAACCTGCTCCCACCCTTCAGTCCTTCCCTCACTGGAGTCGTCAGCCCTTCCTCCACCATGGCTCTTCCCTCCATCAGCTCCACCGTGGGCCACCATGTTGGCTCTGGTCTGGGTTCTGCCTGGCTCCTCCTGCTCCAAGTTCCTCCTGTCTTCTCCCTGGCTCCTCCATCTGATCCATCCCTTGCTCCTTCTGTCTCCGTCCTGGCTCCTCCCTCTGTCTGGTCTGCCCTGGTTCCTTCTGTGTCCGTTCTGGCTCCTCCTTCCATCAGATCCGCCCTGGTCGTCTGCTTGCCTCCCTTCTCTTGACCCCCACCCTCCCTCCCTCCCTCACCTGTTGTGCTCATTTACGGCGCGAGGTCACGCCTTCCGGAAGGGTGGAGTACTGTCACCGTTTGAACCTTGTTTTCTGTGTTTTTCTGTTCTCCGGCCTTGTTTCAGTTCCTTGACCTAGTTGTCCTTATTTCCCTTGATTAGTTCATTCAGTTCACCTGTGTCCTGTTAATTTAGTCATTAGTCCCTCTCTTGCTTTTGTATAAGTACTCCCCGTTTCTGTTCAGTCCTTGCCAGTTATTGTTTATGTATGCACGCCGTTGGTTTGCCTTCCTCCTGGATTCCCTGTCTGTTTTCCTGTGGATTACTATAAAGACTGTATGTTATTCATCTCCTGCATTGTGCGCTTGATCTCTCACCAGCGAGTGTGACACATATACTGTAATTATTCAGTCTCATTACTGATTGGTCCAAATCATCGCCATTATTCTCATTTGCTATGTCCTGAATGTAAGTGAAGTAGTTACCTAATGTTCATAGATATTAACTGTAGAGCAAAGTTGGAGATTTTTAATTATTTAAATTTTTTTTTTAAAGTAAGGTCACCTTAGAGGCATTTCTTCATCTCTCTCTGTCACTGCAGTGATAGAAAGGAATGTCGCTTATTTATAGTCCTTTTTTTTTGTCCTCTTCAGAAAAATGTCTCATCATCCACAATGTAATGTTGACTTGAACAGCCTCTTGTGTCTAATGGCAGCTTGTTATCATTTGATTATTCTTTTGCATTGTGGGCACAGTGTGTGTGTGTTGTGAGTAAAGGTCAATGTGAAATAGCACACTGCCTCTTCAGCGGCTCATTTTAATCATTAGCCTGAAGAGGAAAAGATCATTAGAGAAAAGAGAGGAGGAGAAATCTGTCATTATGAACTTGTTTTGCTGCATGTTTTTAGTTTGTGCTATGAATACTAAAGACAGTCTCTAAAAGAGCACTGATGATGGAGTGTTTAGACAGAATAAAAAGATTGACAGAGACAAACATGGCTGAAACATGGCCTCTTCTTCCAAAGAGGAAGAAAAGGACAAACCTTGTGAAGTTGGCGGAGCAAATGTGAGATGAAGTTCAGACCTTGGTGTCCGTTAAAGATGGTATTCACAGCAGTAGACCTGCCTTCTATTAGGAGACGTATTGTGAAAAACAGCAGAGTCACCCCTGTAATTCAGCCCTGTTTCTCCTATTTCCTGTGTGCTACAGATCAACACTAGAGGAAGTTCCTGTTGGAAATACCATCCCTTTATCATTTCATTCTTTGAAATGGTTTGTGTATATTATGGGATTATAGAGGGCCTCTGTCCAAAGAATTTGCTATTGAAAAGGTCCTGTCATTTCTGTTTCCTGCGTATCAAAAAGGGCTATTTGTCTTTCAGTGAGTCACCCATCTATGGTGCCTGATGGAAACAATGTTTTCCGGTGTGTGTAAGCTGTTTCCACCTGTTTCTTTCAAGAGTACTGTGTTGATGGAGGGGCAAGAAGGTACACAAACAGAGCTGAATAACAGACTGTCATTTATAGGTACAAACACCTTTTCTTCCTGGTTTGGATGCTCTCTTTCTCTTTAAAGCTGTGCAGGAATGTGACCAGTCTTCAGAAAGCAGAATGAAGCTAATATTATCAAAATTGTTGAATCTAAAAAAATTATTGCTTTAACCATAATCTGCGATGGCAAAACTTAATTTTCTGCATCATTACTCCAGTCTTCAGTGTCACATGATCCTTCCGAAATCATGGTGATTTACTGCTCAAGAAAACTTTCTTCTTCTTATTAATGTTGAAAACAGTTGTGCTGCATAGTAGTTTTTTGGAAACCATGGTGCATTTTTTTCCAGGATTCTTTGATTAAAAGAAAGATCAAAAGAACCCCATTTATTTGAATTAGAAATTACTTTTGCGATCAATTAAATGTATCCTTTCTTAATTTAAAACAATGAAGTGCACTAGTCTGTTCATTAAAAAGTTTGGTTACGTTATCTTTAGTTATTCAGTGAAGGTCAAAATAAATGAGGAGAGTTGTTGTGACAAAAATTATACTGCAATCATAAACATTCAAATGGATAGAAGAATCCCCATCCTCAGAATCAGATTTCTCAGAGGACCTCCATGTTCGCCAAAATGCAGTAGATAATTTGATCTGTTATTTTTACCAAAGAAAAAAAACATAGACTTGTTCTATTCAGACAGGGCAAAAATCACATATATCTGTGCTAGTTGTCTTCTCAGGGACAACTAGTTAACAAGTCTCTCCCTGTCACTCCTCTAGCCTGATGCCTCCCTGTTCTGGTTTCAGTGTCATGCTGTATGGAATACTTGGAAGGATGCTGTGATCACAAGGCTGAAGACGAACCGCACGGATGATCATTTGCTTTGGCTTTAGGCAAGACTTCTATTTTTGAGTAAATAAAGTTTAACCGGTTTATACAGCCAGAAAGAGATGTCATGAGATGAAGACCATGTTTCCTGCTTGCCGTCTTGAAAATAGAGGAGAAAGACCAGCAGCAGGTATTCTGTTTAATACGGGTCTCTCTGTCATACGGAGGGTTCAAAACAGCTATGTGTGTGTACAGGAGCGGACAAAAACATTTGTGCATCTCTTTCCCAAATTATAGTTGCTGTGTGACTAGATACATGATTTGTTTGTCCCATTGTATGCTCTGGTTTGATGCAAGCTCATGCATGTGTGTTTTTGTGTGCAATAGATGCTTTTTCTTGTCAGACCACTACTAACTAATTGTCTCAGAGTAGGTGTTTGGTTGCTATGGGGTCTCCCGGGGCGACGAACGGAGATCAGAACAGAGAGCTCTAATTAGAAGTGACTGTGTGTGATTGGGCAGTGCAGTCTGCAGGGGGTGACGAACTCAGCGAGGTTGCAGAGGGGAGAAATAGATGTATTCGAGGTGGGTGGGTTGAGTTTAGATTGATTGGAGAAAACAGCTTGTAGATGGAGGCTTGGGTAAAGGTGATTCACTCACTATATACTTTTGATTGCAAAGCACGGTGTTCCCAGACTACCATTCCCATAATCCTCTAATGACATTTATGTGTGGAACAGCCAGCATGTGCTGTACTGTCCATACCACTGAATGTCTGACTCATAGTCTAATTTGGGTGGTCGACAAGATGTGCTTTTTTAGGGCCCAGTGTATTGAAAATAGTGATTTTTTTGTCCATGTTTAAACATTTCCAGCATTAACATTTTATTTAATTTTGAATGTGATTTCAGAATGCTTATATTGTGTGATTGAATGTGCTTTCCTCTTGTCACACTATAAAAACATTTAATAGGGTGGTAATTAATTTTAAAAGGGGGGGGGGTCATATGATGCTTTTTTAAAGATCATTATTTTGTGTATTTGGTGTAACAGAATATGTTGACATGCTTTAATGTTCAAAAAACACATTATTTTTCAAATACTGTACATTATTGTAGGTCCTCTATGCCCCGCCTCTCTCAAACGCTTCGTTTTCTACAAAGTCCCTCCTTCCGACAAGCGCAGTCTGCTCTGATTGGCCAGCTGACCCAGTGCATTGTGATTGGCCGAACACCGCAAGCACTCGTCGGAAATGTAACGCCCCTTACCATAAACGCGAGCTTCATCTTTCAAAATAAATGTAAAGACAGAGCCCGAAAGGGGAACGAGTCACGTGACAGACACAGTGATGAAACTGGTATGTGTTTGCAGTACACAAGCCACGGATAAGACAGCTGACTCACTGGATGTGCCACCCCCCCCTTCTCTCTATCTCTCTCTCTCTCTCTCTCTCTCGTCGGGCCGCGCACACACACACACACACACGATGCAAAACTCCGCATTTGAACAGTCAATAGCAAATACTTACACTAATAACAAAACAGTAGCTGATTCAGAAGCGCCAGATTGTCCTAGCAAAGTCAGAATTACCTCCTCATGAACATACCTTCATGAAACGGTCGTCCATAAAATGAATTGCTGTTCTGTTGTAAGTAATCTTAAAGATAATATTGCATCCTAAATGCATCTACTTTCGGAAGGCCAAATAAAGTGCTTTTGCTTTCGCCTAGAAACACACAGCATCTCCCTGACATGCTGCATCAACACTAACTGCGGTTACTAAAACCACGCCTTCTTTCTTTGCGTGAACATTTGGGCGGCATTACGCAAATATTTCCACATAGTGAGGTAGATATGTGGGGGCGTGTTAGAACGAGCTGTTTTAGGGGGGCGTGGCAGAGTCTTAACTTTGATAAAGTTGTTTTTTTGGTTTTGAGACTTTAGTCTTTGCAATTTCAGGGATTTTATCTATGCACAATCAGTTTGTAACACTCCAAAGAGAAAGGAAAACTTGAAATCGCATCATATGACCCCTTTAACAACACTAGAAAATGAAGTCTATTTAATAATTCATTGGTTGCACACTTAAAAATAAAGGTTCTTTATTGGCATCTATGATTCCATGATGAAGCTTTAACATCAATAGAACCTTTGAAGAACCTATAGCTCTTAAAAATAAAGGTTCCAAAGGGATTTTTGTGGTGATGCCATATAAGAACCATTTTGGATCCTCAAACAGTTCTTATAAGAACCATTTTTTCTTAGTGTGAAGACATTTTTAATAATCAAAAGAAGGCTTTTTCAATATCAGAAGCCTTTTGTGGAATTGCCATGGATTTTAAAGGTTCTTCATCGAACCATCAATGCCAATAAAGAACCTTAATTTTTAAGGGTGAACATTTCCACAAAAGGTTCTTTATAATGGAAAAAGAGGTTATTTAGATTATTCAAATGTTCTTCACTCCAAGAAAAAAAAAATTTATTTTAAGGACTGTTTACTGAAAAGTTCTGAAAATGGTTCTTTTATGGCATTACTGTGAAAGCCCCCTTTATTTTAAGAGTGTATGGTTTCATGTGGTTAAATATTTTCCCATGCAGAATGACAGACTTTTACAGTGAAGCTGGTCGGAGTTCAGTTTGGCCTCAGATTGACCTAACAGCGTGAAACACAGCGTGACATTAAATCTTATGCTAAGACAGTATTTTGCATGTCACGCTGTATGATAAATCAATTGCAGCATAAATTGTATTCAAGCTCTATAACTATACACAACAAATGCAGTAGTTTCATAATATATTATTCAGTTATCTGCATTATAAAAAAGTAATATGATTAAAATACCAAATGTTTTTTTTTCTGTAGACATGTTCCTTTAAAATCAGTATACAGCTATAGCGTTCAGTCTTTTTTTTTCAGCATGAGCAAGATATTTTAAAGGTGTCAGATACATGAAAAGAATAAGCGCTCTTGCTGTCCTCAGTCCTCAGGGAAAAGAGGAGCTATTAAAAAGGACAGAACAGTTTCCAAAGACTTGTTTAATATGGATGAAATATATGGCTAGGGACTAGCTTTGACAGAAAGTTAAAAAGTAGTTAAAATACAAAAAGTTATATTTTTTTCTCAGAAGCAAGGAATATGTACAATGCAGTATGTATTCAATGAGACGGGTTTCTTAACTAGTGGTTGACATTCATTAATGGGTGAACACAGACATTTGGATTCCATCTGTTGCCTGACAACTGACACCGTGTCCTAACCAGGCATGATGAGATGTTTGTAGCAACAAGCAATTGATCTTTTCACACTAAACTGAAACTGCAAGCTGTCTGATGTAAAGGCAAATGGAAGATATTTGATGTTCAATGAAAGTGATGCAAGTGAGATTTTGGACCAATGAGATTTCACAAAAGCTAGCATTAAATAGAAGATAAGCGTTCACTACAATGTCCTGCTGGTTGTTGCTTATCCCTGCAGTGGGTGTTCATGACAAAACCTCTTGACATGGAAGAGCTATTCTTGTTTTACCATGTTATTGTGGTTGGATAGAACAAAGTGTTTTTTTAATGTCTGTGGAATTGCTTAATATATGGCAAATCTTTATTTTAAAAAAACAGCCATGAAATGTCCCTTTGAAGGAAAACTTTGAGGTCATTCGTTTCTAAAGCCATTAGATCCTTCTTGCACTGTTCAGATATTTCTGTCCTGCTCTTTTTCTCAGTCTCTTTCATGCTTTACACAGCCTTGAACATGTCAGGCCGTATCAAATCAAACTGGAAAAATAATTTGTGGTCATCAGAGTGAATGCAGCGAAGAAGGATGAAAGTGAAGATGGTGGTCATGATCTTTGAGTGTTGTTTTTTGCTGGCATTTATACACAAGCCTTGAAAAACCTCTTACTTTCACTGTTGCTTTCTCACTGTCTCCTCTCTTTCTGGTGTGTAAATAGGTAATAGGTGTGTAATTTTTCGAAGCTAAAATACTTTCTCCTTTCATAGTCACAGAGGATTTTAAATTGACCATTCGCCCCAAAAATTCTGTCATTGTTTACTCGCCCTCATGTTGTTCCAGACCTGTATTCTGTTATATTTTTGGTGGAACACATTTTTCAGGAATTGTTTTGCAGCTCTTGTCCTGCTAAGACAATTTATAGTGACTTGTTGCTGTCAAGCTCCAAAAAGGACAAAGAAAATCCTCACCAAAAATAAAATTCACAGATACAGTAGCAAGCCACAGAAAAGAAATAGAGAAGTAGAGTATGCTTCAGAGTGCTGGAAAGAACATTGCTTTCCGCCCCTGAATATCACTGCAACAATCTCTGAGCAAAACATTAAAAACTATGTATTTTACAGTATCTAATTGCTAAACAAATTCTTTCTAATAAAGAAAATACTTCTTATTTAGGCAGTTCATGAGGACTGAGTGTACATAGGAAACTGCATTTACCATCATTCTCTTTAGCAGTGCAAAAACATAAATAAGCTACATTCAAATCATGTCAAAATAATCATATATATATTTGCACATATGGATGACACCATGGGGAAAAGTCAGGATTTTCTTTAAGAACTTTTATTATTGTATTTATATTTTTCCTGTCATTTTAGTTTAAGTTTTAGTAATTTTATGTTCTTTTGTCATTTTTAATAGTGTTTAGTTGTGTAATTTTTAATTGTTTTTAAAATAATTCTATATAGCTTTAATTTACTTTTATTTTAGTTATAGCTTTAGTAATTTTAGTACTTCAACTTAATCTCATTTCAGTTAGTTGCCAAGGCAACATGAAGTTTTTCATGTAATATTTTAATTTAATTCAGCTTTATTTCAATTATCCAAAAACAATTTTTAATAGTTTTATTTTTACTTAACAGTAACAATACTGATTAAAGAATTGGGGCAGAAGCAAATTAGTATTAATCCTGAATTATAACTGTGACGGTCAATTTAATTTTTATGCATTTTCTGTACTGTTGATGAAGAATAGTGATAAAGCTTGTTAGAAAATTCTATTCATTTAGCCTGTTTATGAGGAGACAGGGTTGTATGACCAAGCTACTTTGCCCATCATTTCTGTGACACCCAATTACACACCTAATGCACATTCATTCATTCATACAGTAGCACTAAAATGGCTTTGTCATTATCAGCTAGGGAAAAAGAGAGAAATAATTAAGGATTGTATCAGAAATGACTTGAATGCACATCACGTCATAGTTATGATTTCCAAACACTTAAATAGGAGTTTCTTCAAAAGTTCAAGGTTTGGCTAGTTACCCCTTGTTGGTTAATGGTGTGACTACATCATGTGGACACCACAAAACATCTTTCTTCATTAACATCCAGTCTGAAATTAGTGCTATATTATGACTACATAAACTGTTTTTGCAAGGAATATATATTGTATATTGGTATTACAATAGATTTATTTTATTAATTTGATTGATTTATTTATTTTGGAGGAGATGACCAGGACTGCATATGCTCTCTGCTGCCACCTAGTTTACTCCCTGGTATCTGTCTCTATCTGTCCCATTGGTTCTGCAGTTAACTATAGTCACAGTACTGCAGATATCTGAGTCAGCAGCTGCTGCAGTCATGCCAAGAGAGAAATGCAGACATACAGAGACTGTCTTTAACTAATATACATCCTCTCTCACACTCTTAAATGCTCCATATGGTGATCATTAATGATATTTCCTCTTGGGATGACCCTGATGTCTTGATTTGGGCGTTTCAATGCCGTAATAACCTGTATATGTACATCAGTCAGTACTCCCATGATCTTTCTCACATGCTGTTTGTTCCATTGACAGTTCAGTTCAATTATGACTAGCATCCATATCAGGATGCTTTACTCTTTCACCTTTAAACATACAACTCCATTAACAGTTGGCTGTGCTGCAGCAGGGCTGTTCTCTTTGCTGATGCTGCATTTCTCTCCACATTCATATTGTAATTTCACTGCTATGCAGCATTTTTCATTTTTCCCTTGAAAACTTTATGAAGGTCATTCTTAGATTAGAGTTAAGCGTGGGATATAATATAATTTCTCTGGTGCTCTGCTAAATTATAGACACATATATTCTACAAATTGGACAAACTAGTTACAGAAATCTTATGAACCATAATTTTCCCTTTCCCCCCAAAAAAGGATATTCTTTATATGCTTATATATATATTATATATATAATTTATTTATAATTATTCAAACCTATAAAAACATGTTGCATTTTTTTCCCCAAGACTCTCAACACAAATTAATAATTTTACACCATTTTGTGCTCATGTTGAAAGCACTAGCATTCAGAAACCATCACAATGTCATCACAACCTCAGTTAACACACAATTCTCATTATGTGAACATTAGTATGCAAACTACTTCACACAGCACCCAGAATGGGGTTTGCAAAAATAGCTACAGAGTTCTTGGCTTTAGATGCAAACAGTACAGAAAGTACTCACATTAGAGGAAGAGTATTGAATGAAGTCACTGCCATTCTTTCGAGTGCCAACATGCCTTCTTCTAAAATGTAAACTAGGCTCTTTACAGATATATGATGAAGTTTGGTATTTGTGTAAAGTTTGTAAAATTTCAGTTTTCACTACAGCACTCGACCTGTGGTTAGAACCATAGTTTCTTGTTAGTAAGACATATGGACTTAAGGGGGTGGTTCATTGCGATTTCACTTTTTTAACGTTAGTGTGTAATGTTGCTGTTTGAGCATAAACAATATCTGCAAAGTTACGAAGCTGAAAATTCAATGCAAACAGAGATATCGTCTTTTAAAATTCTGGCAATTTAATGCCTACAAAAATGGCTGGTAGGGACTACAACAAAATATTTCCTGGGTTCGTGATGTAACAAACCCAGATAAACCCAGTCCTCAGGAAAAGGCAGCAAAGGGGAGAGACCATGCTGCGCTGCTTTAGAGAAGAGGAAGAGAAAACTAGAGGTGCACATAAAAGTCTATTCATATATGAATCGCGATTCTGTCTTCTAACAATTCTAATGGATTCACAAGTTTCAAAATCAATGTTCTAAAGCAGCGGTTCTTAATACTGTTCCTCATCGCCCTGCTCTGCACACGCTCTGCATATCTCTCTCTCTCTCTCTCTCTCTCATTCAGCTCAGCTCCAACAATGAACTGTTACAATTATACATTTATTTTCACATAGCTATGAGAAGCGGTATACATGGACCGTGCGTGCACGTTTGCCGTACTGTATTAAAACTTTAATCAGGATAAAACTGTATATTAAAAGCTAACATAAGCAGTAGCATTTACAAATAACAGTGTATCTAAAAGTATGAGAAAACAACAAACAAAAAACATAGGCCTACCATTAAAAGCCGTGCTTGCACAGGTTCTGCACGATCATCTTCAATAATATACTCTGCTTCTCAATCAGGCTCAAACTGATAAACGATATTAACGACGCCGCTGGTTTCAATACAAACGGAGACATGCGCTGAGGGAGGGCGGGACCGTAGGCGGGACTAGAGGCGGTTTAGCCAATCACAACACACAGGGCTAGCTAACCAATCAGAGCCCATCGCCTGTTTCTGAGGGAGGGGCTTCATAAAAGCAGGAGATTGATCAGCGCGATTCTCAGAGAAGGGACAGAGCGGTATGGAATAAAGGTAAATTATGTGAAAAAAAAATTTTTATTTAAAAGACGAAGCATTAACACATGTTAGACTGCACCCATAAACACAGTCAAGCCTAGAAAAAAAAAACAGTGAACCACACCTTTAAAAATTATGCTTTTGGGCACAATAAGCAAGCTAACATGCAGTACATTACATTCTATATCTTCCATTCTTTTTAAATATATATACATTTTAATCTATACATTTTAGTGTGTCCTCAATAAGCGCCGTTTTTGAAGAGAAGAGTGCACATGTGCATAAATACCAAAGGGAACCCCGCCGGAGTATGACGTAAGAGGAAACCCGCGATGAATCAAACATCAAATAAAGCAAAATGACAGGGAACAAAACATAATCAATTAGTTATCAGGTGCCATGTTCAATACAGCAGAATCTCAGAAATCTCGAATCAATTAATAAGCAGAAGTTAATACTCCACCACATGCATGTGACGTCATTAGCAAAGGCTCTAAATTGTTGAACTAATGTGGTTCAAACGACGGAGATGCGACTGTGTTCGGGAAGCAGTCGTGACTGGATATTTAGTTTACACAACAATGCATCGTACTATGGTGGTTAATCAGTAAGTTACGTCGTTGTACAGGAAACGCACCCCAGCCTGAACGCTAGTTTTTCACCAGGAAGCTTTGAGTAAATGTGTTTTAGCAATTGACAAGAAAGTATAATACTGTATATATTTCAAGTACAGCTATAATAGAGAATTTGTGGGGAAGTTCAAAAGATTGGGTCAGTTATGGGAGCACATTCATATTTAATATTCAGTCCCCTTAGGGGAAGAGAACAAATGTGGAGAGTGATAGTTTAGAGGTGGAATTTAAGTAAACCTTAAAATAGCTGTAGCTCAGGAAAAAAATGTCTCTAGTGATTATCCACTCCGGCACAGAGAGAACATTCCTAATTCAGACTAGTGACTCACTGCCACTGCTCTGCCATTTCCTGATTTGTTTGTTATTAATTCGTTTAATAAGGGATGCGGGAGACTTGGTAACAGAGTTCAAACTAATTTCAGACTCTCTCTTTTTCTCTCTCCCTCTCAGATGGCAAGGTATATGCACTGGGTGGAATGGGAGCCGACACGACTCCTCAGGCCTCAGTGAGGCTGTATGAGCCGACAAAGGACCAGTGGCTGCCCCACACCTCCATGCCCACCCCGCGCTACGGAGCCTTCTCCTTCCTGCGCGGTAGCAAGATCTATGTTCTGGGTAAGCCCTCATAAAATTGTCTCATAAATCTGAATAATTCAGTTGTTTGTCAGAGACACACTCTTGGTTCCCTAGGAATAATAAGACATGACCAAATAATAAAAAAGGGCAGACAGACAGGAGAGTGTAATGGTAAAACTTTTGCTTAGTGTGAAAGGGGATCTGCAATTCAAATCTCAACCTAACACATAGTTTTTAAAAATGGCAACAACAAAAAAATCTAATTTTGACAACCACTGAACTTGAACTTTAGCATTTTCATCAACAGGAAACATATATATATATAGTTTTCTAGCACTATTATGGTAGTTAGATTATGACAAAATTTTTAAATAATCTGAGTTATTGGATAATTTAGACAAACACTTTTTTCCTCAAATAATCATGCAGATTGTGTATATACAATGTTCAAAACTTTGGGGTGATAAGACTTTTAATGTTTTTGAAAGAAGTCTCTTATGCTCACCAAGGCAGCATTTATTTAACCAAAAATAGCATAAAAACTGTGAAATATTTTTACAATTGAAAACATATCGTTTTTTAGTTGGAATAGATTAAACCGTCTAATTTATTCCTGTATTAAAATGTAATTTTCAGCATCATTACTCCAGTCTTCAGTGTCACATGATCCTTCAGAAATTATTCTAATATGCTGATTTTCTAAAAAAAAAAAAAAATCTTATTATTATCTGTGTTGAAAACAGTTGGCTGTTAAATATTTGTTGAAAACCATGCAAAAAAAAATTTAAGGAAATTTTTAGGATAGAAAGTTCAAAAGAACTGCATTTACTTGAATTGATTAAATCTTTTGTAATTTTGTAAATGTTTTACTGTCCCTTTTGATTAATTTAATGTGTCCTAGTCGAATAAAAGTATTATTTTCTTTTAAAAAATCTTAAAAAACAGTAGAGTGTGTCTATACATTTCATCAGCATAAAATACAATATTTATTGTTTTAAAGGAATGGAAATGTGGGTCTTCTCTCTAGAGGTGCTTAGCAGACGGTGTACTAGACTAGCCAATAATTATAATGTAACTTATTTTCCATGTCAGACTGTGTCACAATATTCTCCAGGAGCAGCAGATGTGGTAACAACACCTGGTAATTGTTCATGCCATCCCAGGCCTGATAAGAACCGTGGAGTGGAGTCATTTCTCATTGGGGTGAAGTGAAATCTGCACTGCAATATGCTGCAGGGATTTAACAGTTTATAGCAGAGCTGTTCAGTTCTTACTTCAGTGTTGGAAATCCCAAGGAAGCATTAAATGGAAGCCTACACCGCAAATTTCCATGATACACTCTGTCCCATGATAAAGTGTGTCCTTTAAAAGAGTTACTGTCAGCACTGGCCTGTTTTGGGCAGAGTGAAAGAAACACTGACCATACGTGGCTATGTGTTTGTGTGTCTGTGTGTGTGTGTGTGTGTGTGTGTGTGTGTGTGAGAGAGAGAGAAAGAGTTTAAATGTTTAATTATGCATATTTTATTTAAGTAAACAAAGTACTGGGACAAAATATTGTCCCCCGAAGTTAGAGCTAAATATGAGAGAGCCTGTATTTGGGGATGTTCTAAAGGTAAAAAGGACTGATAAATGGGTCAATGACAAATAAGAGTGTGTACAAAAAAGAAAAGAAAAAAAACATTTATCCGTATATTCATGTTGGTTTCATATGGTTTTGAAAAACTTGAAATACCATTTTCAAGAAAAGTCTGTATGTAAGGACTTAGAACTCCTATACATGCGAATGTACACATTTTAATCAATATTTAAAAAAAAAAAATGTATGGTAAAAAAGTAAAATGTATTTACGATACAAATAAAATGAATTATTAATTCATAAATATTATAAATTTTTTGGAGTTCTGCACCAAGTAACATTTTACAACTTTTCATTAAAAAAGTAAAACTATTGGATAATTTAAGAGACTCACTGACCTTGGCACACAGGCATGATTAGTTTTCAGCATGTTAGTCACACCACATGACTTTGATTTGGCATCATTTTTTTTAGCTCCCCCAAAAATATCAAAATGAAATTTAATTCAGAGATTTAAATCATGCTTATCACAGAAGTATATTCAATTAATCGAATGTATAAATTGCAGTTTTATTGTTGTTATATCATTATTCAATTAATAGATCCGGAAACAAAAACTATTTTGTGTCATTGACCCCAATCAAATGTTTTTTAATTCTAGATACGCCAAAGTTTTCTTTTAAGATTAGGGGTTAATAGTTAATAATTTAAGAACATTTCACACTTAAATAGCTAGGTGTGTGTGTGTGTGTGTGTGTGTGTGTGTCTTGTCTGTCTGAGAATACATAAAACTGATACAATGAGATGTAAGTTGCTTTGCATAAAAGCCTCTTCCAAATGTGTACATGTAAATGTCTGAGTTTGAAGAGCATTTGGAGGGGTTAGACTACGTGTATGTGTGAGTTTTATAGTTGATCAGAGTGTGTTTGTGCCCATGGGTTTGATGAGCATGTGGAGTTGCCAGTATGGGGTTGTGTTTTGCCAGATTTGTCCTTCTGATATCTTTGATATCAGATATCTTGATATCTTTCTAACCTCTCTGCACTGTGAGACATTCTGTTCAGGTCAGACACAAAGATCAACTGCCCTCTCACTCTTAGAGAAGTCATTACAACTCTGCCTCCCTACACACACACTAATGAGGACATACTGTAGATTTTTTTGTATAGGTGTAGGCTGGAAATGGCAAGAGTGATGGGCAACATCACCTTCCCATGCCAACATTGATCAGCCTGGTGAAGCAGACGTGCCCTCATTACTGTAACACACCTGGACTCACATTCCTTCACAGCAAGTGCAACTTCTTGTTTGGTTCAATTTTACAGCTCAAACTGAATGTGAACAGAAGTGCTGTGAATTCAGTACAGATGTTCTGATATGCTGTTTAAGATTGCTTGAACGTAGATTAAGGAAGGAGAATATGTTAATGTGCATCTCGCCCCTAAAGATCACCACCATTTGCCTCTGGGATAAAAAAAATGGATAAACCATCTTCATCTTGCTTTAATGGTTTTGGGGACTTTCTTTTTATTACCAAAAGAGTAAAAACTAAAGTGAAGAGTTTGTTCATTTAAAATTATTTATGTTTAGCAATACAGATTTAACCAGTTGTTTTTGGAGTCTCCTACAATAGGTTTACATGAATGCAAGGTCAAAAAAAAAAAAACAGCAACACAAAAACAAAAAACAAAAAAACGCTTTCGTTTCTCAAAAAATATTCATTTAACATATCTAATTTTCAAACAATTTGTTTGAAGCAGTTCTAAGATTCAGCCTCTTTAAACCCCTCCTTTCTGTGAGCATACTCTGCTTTGATTGGTCAAATGGCCCAGTCTGTTGTGATTGGTCTACTGCATACAGCACGTGTCGGAAACGATACGCTACAGTGTTTGTGGGTGGGGTCAAGTTGTTCGCGTACGGCCGATGTAGAACATAGGTGGGCATTATGCAAATGTATTACCCCATGATGTGTAGCCATCACAGAAGTGGGATTGAATTACTGATCACTCGTTTAAGCTCTTCTGAGTCGATTTGTCCTTTTGGGAGACAATAACTTTATTTATCGTGCACTTTCAGCTTTACAACTTTGCAGATTGTTTACATTCACATACAGCTTCATTACACACTGCATGAAAGGCAATATTCATAATGGCATAATAACTTATGAAATTATTAGAGATTGAGATGTGGTGTGTGAAGTGAGTGAAATACAGAGAAATAAGAATATTTTCCCTCTGGGCTCATGATTCTTCTCCTCCGCTATGACACAGTTTTGTCTTGATGGTTAGACTTAAACTCATTGATTTGACATCACAGGGAATAATTCATTCAGAGCCTTGCTTTTGCTTATATCCCTCCTTGCGGTCTTCAGCATCATTCTTTCTTTCTATCTCTGTTTTCTCTCTCTCTCCCTCACTTGCTCTTAAAAGGCTACTCGCCTTTGTATTTCTTGTCAGGCTTTAGATACAGTTTGACACTTAAAAAAAGCTTTGCATTGAAGATCTTTTGGTGGGTGACAGCAGTAATATTAAGAAACTTAATTCTGTTATTTGTCGGGCTGCTGGACCACAAATAGAGCTGCATTTAAATCACATTAAGGCCAAGAATGAGGAATGAGTCTGATCACAGAATGCTCATTTAGTTTTGATTTACTTTGGGATGAGCCCCACGAGGTCTATTGTGAGCGCAGACACAATCATACGTCACCCAGATGTACCACACTGTCTCCCCAAAATAAGATGCCTACTGTGGATGCTAATATTGTTACCTCTGGTGCAGGCAGGAGAGCGACGTGACCCCATTAGAATGTGAACTAAAAAACATTCTCAGAGAAAGTTTAAGGCTGCTTTGAAGGTGTTTTCCACTGGTGTTGTTTTCATGAAGCTGAATGAAATGCACCTGTCCCTTCGAAGACATGATCTAAATGCTCAGCACATGCTATTTGATTTGCAGCATGATTCATTGGGCTTTTCTCGCATTTTTGGTCCAAATTTTGAAATAAATTGCACATAACGGATTTAAACGTGATAAAATGTGTAAAAAGGGAGCTGAAAACCCTACTCTTAATTTAAGCTGTAAGCATTATCAAATTAGCCAGTTGTGCAGTTACAGGTTCTCTATGGACCTAATCGGAGATAGAAATCATCAAAACATTGCAGGTTACCTCCTCCTGCTCTTTTAGAAAGTAATGATAACGTGATGAAAGGTGAAGTGTGAATTTTCTGTTACAGTAAAGACTTTTCAATGTTACAAGTTTAATTGCTGTTATTTTGAACTTTCTATTCATCATAGAATGCTGAAAAAAAAAATCTGAAATTCAGCTCCAAACTTTTGAACGGTAGTGTCATTCTGCCTAAACTCACACCCTTGATTGAACCAGACATGTCAATTCACTTAAACAAATACGGATAATTCATTGAAAAAACTTCTGTACAGACAGACTAGCCTTTTATTTTTAAACAAACTTTCTATACTGCAGCACATGGGTCTTCAGGAGCTCAAACATGTAAAAAAAAGAATACAATATCATTAAGTAAACTTCAATTTCAAGTTTAAAAGATAGAATTCACCTCATGGATTCTGACTTCTTTAACAGTTAGTAAGTAAAATTCAAATGTAATGTGCACATAAATGACTCTTTCCATCAATAATGATTATTTTCATGACTTTTGCAAATGTCATGAAGTGTATAAATGCATCACTCTATTATATATGTTGTTATAGGCCAGGCATAAAATTCATCACTCAGTTTTATGCATTATGTAACAGTTTTCTTGCTCCACCTCTCTATCCACCTGGGGGGCTTCACATGAAAACCGTTAAAGACCCCTGCTGTAACACATTCAAGCTCTCCTTGTTTCTTTGTTTTAAATTCAGATTTACTTATATGTAGTGTGTGTTATTTTGCATCAATGTCTCTCTCTGTGTGTGTGTGTGTGTGTGTGTGTGTGTGTGTTGTGTGGTGTGTGTGTGTGTGTTTTACTTTGGCATGTGTGCATGATGCTGGCTGCACACCAGCCGTCTGTCTTCAAATCAGTCTGTGGATGGGTTTGGCACAATACCAGCCGCAATTCACTTAGCTCAATATCTCACCCATACATGTCTCTGTTAAATCCACTCGTGTATTTGCCCTGTTCCCCTCAACTAATTTCCCACAATTTTGACCATGGAGGCTTTAATGATTGAAGTCGAAAGGCTGAAAGAGTTGAAAGAAGTTAATTAGAGGTGTCCAGCAAAGGTCAAGAGAACAAGACCTCTTAAATGGACTGCTGAAACCTCACTTCTTATAGAGACATGCTGCCCTGTCCTCAAGACTTTTCCTCTATCTGTTACTCTCACACTGTCTTGACTGCATTTCCATTTTCTGGCCTACTTTCTCCATCTCTTCACTCTTCCACATTGTTCCTCAGACAGGTTCTTTCTCTCCCCCCTTTGTTTTGTCTTGTGTGTGTGTGTGTGTGTGTTTTTCCCTGGCTGTCTGTTCTGTCCCAGAGGGTTCTCAGTAATGCCAAAGCTGGGAGGAGATCAGTCACATTGTGAATGCATAGTGAATGAAAGAGAACGTGCAAGAGGGGAAGAATAAGAGGGAAAAATGAAGGTGTACCTGGAAAGGTGTACTTTCTGAGCTCTCACTTACATACACAGTGATAAACACCCTAGAGTTGTACACTTTACATTGTTTTCCAGAGAGGTTTATGTTCTTGTGATGTACTATTTGTTGTATAGATCAGCCAATCTCAACTGATTTTGTTTCAGAACCCAGAATAAACATTGGTTTTACAGCAAAGTAGCAAACTGCTTTTACCTTGTGACAGATGCTTTAGTACCAAAATATCACAGAGTTCAATTGGACATGTGACCTTTGACGTCAACAACAAAAACATAAGAGGCAAGTTGCCCTCCCTGTTAAGTTTGCGGTTTATTTTGCATATTTTAATGGTATGGTTCACCAAAAGAAAGAAAGAAAATTCTGTCGTCATTTACTCATCATCTAAAACCTGTATGACTTGCCGTCTTCTGTGAAACATAAAAGAAGATATTTTGATAAATAATGTCCTTGTGGGGTTTTGTTGTCCATACAGTAGAATTGTTCACTTAATATTCTTCAAAATATCTGCCTTTATGTTCCTCATACTGTAAGAAAAAAAAGTCAAAACAGGTTGGAATGACATGAGGGTGAGGAAATGATCACAGAATTTGTATTTTTGGAGTAATTATCCCTTTAAATGCACAATTATATTGTATATGGCAAAATCTGGTTTTAGACTAAGGTAGATGTCATATTTAATTTGACTTAAACGACAATGTCAAATAAAATGTTGTTATTATTATTATCAAATTAAGTGGAAAGGGCAGTGCATCCAATACGTCATATGTTAAGATCCTACAAAATGCCATTTTTATTGAAAATTTCCTGATTGTTTTGTCCACTGTGACCACAGTTCCAGATTGTTTCATCAGCTGAATGATTTCTCCCCAGATATACAAGAGTATGACATGAACTTCAATCCATCACAGCCTCATTTTCATTCTCATCACATTAAATATGCTGTCTGCTGTGACTAATGGATATTACTGTAGCTACACACTCACAGAGGCTCAACTAACAGATTCATTGTGTTATCAATGAGAAGAGCTCATTGTATTATCTTTCTGCAGTTATGCAATCCCAATAATAATAAGCTGCTCGGACATATTCCACATACAAAAACAATAAAAACCACATCTTTATACATGAAATAAAATAAGATAATTTGAGATATAAATGAGATAATAGACCATTTAAGGACGAAATTGATCCCAGGACCGGGATTTCTAGAAATTGCTAGTTATGCAATGATAGGTAACACATTCAATTAAACATGGAATTTTGACAGGCTGAAATAGTATTTTGTTGTAAAACGTACTCCAATAACCAATAACCTTTTATTTATAACTTCAAAAAATAATGGTCCTTGTGTTAGAGAAAGTAACACTCAGGTAACATAGACAAGTTGACAGCTCCTCTACTACTCCCTGTAGATTAAACAGTAGAGTATAGTGCTAGTGACACAAGGACCATGAGTTTGCTTTGGATAAAAGCATCTGCCAAATGCATTAATGTAACAAAATAAAACAATTAGTTGACAACAGTGTGCATCTTACTAAATGTGGTTCTCTATTTCTTCATTACTTGTGTATGTGTTACTGTCTCCATGAGATGAATAATTTGTGTAGTAGTCAGAAGCGTCAGGCACGTTCAAACCTTCATCTCATTTGTAAGCATCTGCTAAATGAGTTTGTCAAGCCTGTGTATGGCTGTAGGTGTGCTGTTAGCGGCATATTTGTGTGTTTGTGTATGTGTGTGTGCGCATGTGTGTACAGGTACGTGCTTTTCTATACCAGTGGGGACTTAAACCTGAATACACACCAACTCATGGGGACTCGTGTCCACCGGGGGCCTAAATTGAGTGTCCCCATATTTCAAAAAGCTTATCATACAGAATTAGTTTTTTTTTTTTGAGAATGTAAAAATGCAGACAGTTTTCTGTAAAGCGTAGTAGAGTTGAAGGGTTGGTGTAGGGCAATCGAATATATGGTTTGTACAGTATAAAAACCATTACACCTATTGAGAGTCCCCAGAAGTATAGTAAACCAGACTATTGTAAACCAACAGGATTAAGATGAAGTATGTGTGTGTGTGTGTGTGTGTTTGTTCCAATAATGGAATAGGCTGTCAGCTTGTCTGAGAAGACCAAAGCGTTGTCAGTGAGCCGTAGACATTTGGTACCCGCGCACACACGACTCCCATCAGGGACGACGTACACACTGACTATCAGAGTCCTCTCAG
The DNA here is from genome assembly GCA_018155175.1 of Sinocyclocheilus anophthalmus. Lineage (NCBI taxonomy): Eukaryota > Metazoa > Chordata > Actinopteri > Cypriniformes > Cyprinidae > Sinocyclocheilus > Sinocyclocheilus anophthalmus. The sequence goes on along the minus strand of JADLZN010009149.1, from coordinate 269,780 downwards.
AGAGCTAACCACACCAGCAACGGGCACACGCACCCCCACACACACACACACACACACCCACACCCACACACCCACAACACACACACACACACACACACACACACCCACACACCACAACCCAACACAGACACACATACATACTTTCATACTTAGCCTCCACTCTTCTTATTTTCCCCTCCGACAGGTGGGCGCCAGGGCAAGCTGCCAGTGACCGCATTCGAAGCCTTCGACCTTGAGATGAAGAGTTGGACGCGGTATCCGTGCATCCCCAGCCGCAGAGCGTTCTCCTCATGTGCTGCCAGCGACAGGGCGTTTTTCAGCCTGGGGGGTCTTCAGCAGCCTGGACCCCACAACTTTTACTCCAGACCTCACTTCGTCTCCACCGTAGAGGAATTTGATTGTGAGCAGGGTGAGCACTTCATCTCTTTTGCTGAATCTTTATTGACAAAATGATACACAAAAGAAATGTGACCATTACTATGTCAGCTCAAAGACATTTTTCATTGCACATTGTTGGAGCAATAAATATAACCAAGTGGTACTGTAAAAAGGAAGTTTTTTAAGAAAAAACTTTGTCCGGGTTAGTCATTACACTACACACCATTCAAAAGCTTGAGTCGTGAGGTGTGTATATATCTATATATATACTATTATATATATCTAAATATATCTATATATATATATATCTCATAATACGTCTATTATATCTATATATATAGATATATTATATGTAGATATATATCTTATATATTTTACTGTATATAATGTATCTAATGTTCTCTTATGCTCACCAAGGCTGCATTTGTTTTGATCAAAATACAGTAAAACAAGCTATTTGTGAGTTTTAAAATTACAGTTTTCTATTTGAATATATTTTAAAATGTATTTTTTCCCCCTGTGATCAAAGCTGAATTTTCAGAATCATTACTCCAGTCACATGATGTCACATGATCCTTTCAGAAATCATTCTGATTTGCTGATTTGGTGCTCAATAAACATTTCTGATTATTATCAGTGTTTGTGCTGCTTCATATTTTTGTGGAAAACGTGATACATTCTTTTTCAGGGTTTCTTGAAAACAACAGCATTTATCTTAACCGAAAAACTTTATACACATGATAACTGTCTTTACTGCCACATTTGATCAGCATTAATAGCGTCTTTGCGGTATAAAAAATAGCATTAAAAAACTTTTTTTTGAATGGTAGTATATAACCGGTCTAACAGTTATTTAATGCAGTTCTTTTATGCCTTTTTAAGCATGTGTAAAATACCTTTGAGCTGAGAAGGTGCATAAAATCTAAACCTTCTGGTAAGGCCTTTAAAACAACGTAGGATATTACTGTATTTCTTCTCTTGCTGGAAAAAATAACCGTCAGTGTTCACACACATGGCATCTTAATAATGGAGATAGTTTTTTTTCCTTAAATCGTTTCCTTTAAGTCTTGCCTGTGTACAGGTTTGAAATGTAAGTGTAGACCAAAGTACTTAACTGCCAGCCGGACATCATTATAAAAATAGGTGGCAATCTTTGGATGGCAAGTGTAATGGTGCAGACAAGGAAAGGTATTGATGCTTGAACGGCTGTCTGTAAGCTTTTAAACATATCATTTTGTTTATTAAACGCTGACGTCAAGTATGCCTGTGTAAAATCAGGCGTTTTATAACGATAGATTTAATTGATTAGATTTTTATGTTTAATAGATTTTAAATTAATTTTCATAAAAGATAATACATTTATAATGAATATTTTTAATCACATGTTCGGTTTGTTATATCCATATTTATATTTGGCAATTTGAAAAAGCTATCAAATTAACAATTCAAAGACATTACATTATTGTGGCAGGTGAAAACTCTGAATAGGCGCGTAAAAATGCCTTTAGGAGTCCATATATTTATTTTGTTTCCATATCATTGAACATAAGCCAAGCACAGGTCTACAGTCCACAGCAATGTGTTTCAATCAATGTTTAATCTGTCATGAAATCATGAAACATGAAAGTGGTACTTATAGCAGTCTTGACAACATTGTGGTCTCTTTTACATGGCTTCCTTTCTCTCTCTCTTGCTCTGATGCTGTGGTTGAAACCTCTCTGACAGCTCAGCTTCAATCTCTTCAGCCTCACTATGTGACAGGCAGGAGAAAGATTGATGTGTTGTTGTGTTCACTGTACATACAGCACTGGAGGGGTGGAAATATATTTGTTTCTCTTGCTATCTCTCTCACTACACAACAGGGGGGAGTTCACTGGGATACAACATGCTCTCCAGGATACCACCTATAAGGTGAAACAATCACTAAAATTATTGTGCTGCTAATATAATTTGTAATAGATTTTTTTTTCTTTTAGTATTTTATTATTGTTTTTATTACTAATTTATTTATCTATCATTCATTCATTCATTTTATGACTATTACATTTTTAAATAGTTTTCTTTTCAAATAAGTTAATAGTAAAATAATTATCAATAAATTAATATTTTTATTACATTTGAAACATGCAAAATAGAAGCATTTTTACTAATGCTCTCAAACTCTTGGTCCCCACTGTGTACATTCTTCTGTGTTGGTTTTCTCCCAGTGTTCTCCCTCCTTTTAATTAAACTGTAATTCTCTGTTATGTTTCAACCACTTTTTCTCATCCCAGTAGTACCACTCAAGGAGCTTTTAATTGCGCTAACAAAAATAAGAGTGTTCTCTCATCTTCATGTAAATAGCCGAACCCCCACGGGGCACCGGCCCTTATCACAAAGATACATGTTTTTGGCTTTTTCATTTTCTGTCGCCTTCCCTTCTTATTCCCTTTGTGTTTGCCAGTGTTTATATGTGTGTACGTGTTTGCCAGACTCCTGGACAATCTCCAACACAAAATGAAGTCTGATCGGTCCTCCTGATATAAGGGTCATTCTCACCGACCTCTTAAATTATATTCCTGCCTACCTACAGTATATATTAAACCTCTGCTACACGAATGTCTCTATCCATTACACTCAGCCAAAGGGACAAATAGAGAAGGATAGAAGGGGGGAAAAAATCAATAAGAAAGTAAAAAGGTTCCTGCATTTTTAAACACCAAGCCACCTTTTTAGATTTAGTGAGTTATGAGGCTTTTTACATAAAAAGAAGCTGGAAGAGTAAACAAAAAATAAATTGTATTTGGTGACACCATGCTTGCAGGGTTGACGTGAGCGGGACAGGTTGTAACCTGCTCAAGTTTACCTTTTTAATCAGATGCATTTGCATTTAAATTCCACTGTTGTGTGCTCTGATTCTGTGAGCTGTTAGTGTGTGAAAGAAAGCCTGTGTGTGTGTGTGTGTGTGTGTGTGTGTGCGTGCACAGGCCTATAGACATGTGTGTACGGTTAATAGAGGCTAGCGCGAGTCCTGCTTGTGTAAGTGGCAATCACTAATTCCATTATCACTTTACCTATTACTGTAGCGGCCATAGAGAAAAGCTGCCCAGTGTAATTACCAGCCCACGTTTACAGGCCATATCCTCAATTACACATTACTGCTCTCTAATCTCCCCATTCAACACACATATGACTACATGTGTGTGCTTCTGTGTATTTATAAGTCCTCCTGTATTAAAATGCAAAAAAGACAAAGTCTTGTGCAATTGTGATTTGCATTGTCTATTGCATCCTTGATATCAATGTAATCTGTACACTTTATTTGAAAAGAGATAATGTGCATTCAACCGAACATTAGCGCAAAATAATATGAGAAGATAGAGGCTGATACGAGGCATTAAAGCAGCACAGCTAGGAAATCAGTTTCCTGGAACAAAGGTCAACTGTATAGTTTAATGGTCATTGCATTGTCATTTGATTGCAGGATGTTGCTTCTAACCAATCAGAGTAAAGTATTCCAGAGAGCTGTGCAATAAGGATTGTTGGTCATTGGAAATCGCTGGGGCCAAATTCATAAAAAATACTGCATGGTATTACCTTGCAAAAGCCTGAGTATTTAAATTAAGTGATTAAGTACCTTATTCACAGAAATATTGGTTAAACTACTGTGGAAATATTAATGTCAGCAGAAAGCATGTTAAACAATTTTATTAAGAGTTGTTGATGTAAATTTTCTATTAATCAAGGCAGCAGTAATTAGTCAAATATTCAAATGATGCAAAAAATTGACCAGACATATATCCAGACAAGCACATTTTTTAGCATGTTAAACTTTCACTGATTTGCATGGTGCTAAAAATGCAGACAGTATTTTTTGTGCGTGTGTTTTTTTGTCATTTATATACTATTTAAATATGACGGTATTCATATTTTAATTGAGCCTTTATTTATATTTTATTTATTATTTCAGTTTAAGTTATAGTAAATTTATGTTTTCATCATTTTTTTCTTATATTTGGCTTTAATCCGTTTCTGTACCAAAATGATTTTTAATAGTTTTAGTAACAATAACAACAACAACAGTTATTCTCCCTGCTGCAGAATGGGAGACAATAGTTAAATATATAATCTTTTGAAGTGATTCTGATCCTGGCCTTTTCACCTGAAAATTTTGTCTTTCCTTTTGCCTTTTGGAGCAGATGTGTTCAATTATGAGAGCTGGATAAAGCATGATTTCTCTGGGTAGTCTATGGTGGAACTTCAGTGCAGGTCTGGGTCTGACAGGAATCTCTCCCTCAAGCATCCTCAGAGCAGCACCACATAAAAGACTGAGCAGAGGCTTGTTAGAGAGGAATCATTAGTATGGGCGTCCTCTCTCTGCTCTCTCTCTCTCTGTTGCTCAGCTCTCCTCTTCAGCACAGAGAACCTTCCTTTTATATTACTTCATTATAATCAGTTACTTAGTATATTGTTCAGCACTGAATTTCTTCGCTTTAAACCTTTCCTTTAAACTTCCCTGAGCATGGCTTCCTAATCGCTTCCCCTTATCGTATTCATCTCCTTTGTTCATTCAAAAATAAAACATTTACATAATTAAATTCAGGAAGCTTTTCCATGCAATTAAATAACTGTAAACCTTCTCAGCAAAAAAATAATAATAATAATAGTTTGAATTAATTTGATCTAGTAGTCTTTTTGTCCAAATTAATTTAGTCATGCCAACTAATGCAGTGAAAATGAGAAGGAATGAAAGGGATTTGAACTCGGGTCTCTGTACATGTATGCACCACCACACCACTGCCCGTGTTTCTCTGATGAATCACTCTACTTTAACACATTTTTAATACTTTTCTGATATTTTTGGCGGTTTACCAAAAATGAGATTTTGCTGTTTTTTTGGTGGATAATAATGTGTGGATATGGGCTCATAGTGGGAAGGGTGCCAGTAGTCCCCTTGTTTTTTGTTTTGTTTTTTTGCCACTTTTCTCTGTCTGTCTTTACTTAACACATGTGTTCCTCCCTTATCTGTCTTTTCCTTTCATCCCACTTATTGACTTTGGTTTCAGAGTTCATCAGTGTAATCAGCAGATACCGGATGAGCGTTATTTACTGAAAGCTTCTGCCCGTTTGGCTCTTTTCACTTCAGTGTGGCTTACAAATCTCCTCAAGCCTTCTCAGTGCCACAAATGTCTTTGAGGGCAGTGGTCGATCCCTACAGCTCGGTGCTATGCTCTGCTGAAAGCCCCATTTTAGCTTCAAGCCAGTATATGACACAACATCACACAAATCGTACAGGATATTCTTCATCTACATCTTGGATGGTTTATAGACTGAGGCTATGCTCGCCATGTACACAAACGTTTTTCCTGGCATTTCTTTTTCAAACATTCAAAATCATTTTTTCAGTAAATTCTACCCAAATACAGAGTAATGCAATATGTATGACAGTTATTGCATGTTTAATCTGTTGGGATGTGTCTGGCTGCATTATGAACTAACTTTACAAATGGCGTTTTAGTTTAATATCAAAGCGAATCTTTTTGTGAAGTGCTGCTGAACTTTGAAGTTTCTCACTGTTTACCCTCCGGTTTTAATTAACAAACAAAAAGTTCCCCCCAAAATAAAACTCCTAAATTTATGTATTAAAATCTGTGTGACTTTCTGTCTTCAGCAGAACACAAGAAATGAAGAAGAAATGTTGAAGAATGTACTGCTCACTCTTTCATGTAATGAAAGCGAACAGGGATCTGGCATGCCATAAAAGTATTAAAAAACGAGTCATTATGACACTATTTTTTCAAGTCTTCTGAACCTATATGATAAGCTTGTGTGAGGAAAAAGACTGAAATTGAAATTGTTACTCACTTAAAATCTTCTAAATTGTGTGCACATTTTCATGCACATTATCCATATTTGAATGGAGAGCAACATTTTCGGTGAATAATGAATGAAATTTTGATCTATTCTCACACAAAACTATTGTATGACTTAATGTATACTGCACAAGTCATATGGGCCACATTAATGATACTTCTATGGTGCTTTTTTCCACACTCAACAACCCAGATACCCATTTACTTTAATTATATGGAAAAGATGGCCAGTACATTCTTCAAAAGATCTACACTAAAGAAATAAATCAAATGGGTTTTGAAAGAAAATAAGAATAGTAAATGTAGACACAATTTTGGGATGAACTATCCCGTTAAATGTTTAGTGTACTACAATAAATGTAAGTCACCCTAAGATAAATATTGAACGTGAAGTGTGCACCAGGAATCACTGCCCATAATGTCTGATCATCCTCTGGCCAGCTCTTTTGTCCATCTGCCAGTATTTATGAGTTGAGATAACTCTCTCTCTGTGGCTCTTTATCTCTCTGTCTGTCAGAGCTAAGTGAGAGTGCATGCGAAGAGCCTTTGACATTTGAGAAGAATCATAGCATAATCAAACACATTCCACAGTGCTCTTTGTGCCTGTTTGTCTCTCACTCTCTCCTGTCCCATTTCTTTACTGATTTTCCCTTTCTGTCACTCACTGTCTCATTGCCTCCTCCTGTGCTTTCACCTTTAATACTTACATCTAATTTCTCTCTCTTTGTTTTTTGCTTATGTTTAAAACTTTGTTTTCTTGGCCAGTCTCATTTAGCCTTATGCAAATATAATACAACTAACCAACCACTGCTAGTAGGCATATTAAAATATTATGCATTACCATGCTGTTATAGAGATTATTCATTTTCCATAATTGCACAAATGCAACCCAACTGATGTATACAAACTTTCAGATTGCATTAATTAGAGATTTTTATGTATATCAGTAACATTGTGGCACGACATTTAGCTCTTGGTTACAGTTTTACATAAATATGCATGTGCATTTTTTTGCAATTGAGAACTTGTGCTGCATCAAAAGCATCCAATCACTCTGAAGTGAAGGTGCTAGAGTGCTTCTGTGAATACAATCACCCAGTGCTGTCACAAACATAGATTATTTTTTAAATGATGGGGGTAAACTATTATTTCAGTTGCAATCAACCTCAAGAGGGTTAACCAAACATGAAAGCAGATGCACAGTGACTGGCAGAATTCTCCCTCCCAATACAGCATATGCCATAAATCATACTGCCAGCAAAGAACATTGAGAATGAGTAATTGAATTACAGGGCTAAATGTGTCCCGTGAGCAAAGTTAAGATGGAGTTAAGATTTCTAATATTACACTGTCATATCACTGGACACTGTAGTCACATCCTTTATGGTATGAATGTGATCCTGTAAAACCCTGTGACTACTCTGACACTTATAGTGGGTTATAGAGGAGAAACCATCCACTGTGCCAAATGAAAGCCTCTTTTTTATTTCTTTCTTTTTTTTCAGAATTTCATAATCTCACTTGGCGTATTAGGTATTCTGGGAACTCTTTGCCTACTGTTTTATGAATACTGTGAATTCGCGCATTCTACTTTGTTCAGATACTGTTTTTTGTCTACTATATAGTAGGGAAGTATTGGCGCTTTTCCACTGCATGGTACAGCTCGGTATGGTTCACTTTTACGGGTTTTCCACTGGGTACAGTACCTGGTACCTGGTACTTTTTTTAGTACCACCTCGGTTGAGGTTCCAAGTGAACCGTACCATTACCAAAACGTGACGTGTAAACTCTGCTGATCATGGATTGGCCAGAGAGGACCGTCACTACCTGCGTCACTGAACTTGCGACACAAACACAACAGAACCGCTAGATTTAAATCAGCATAGCCAGCAGAGGATCGAACAATTTTGAACGAACGCACCTTTTTTTTAACAACCAAAAAGTGGCTGTTTCGTTGTCTGTTGAGGAAGTACAGACATTCCTCTCGTTGATAGCAAAGGAGCGGATCCAGCGAGAGCTTGATGGGGCGACGCGGAATGAAAAAGTTTTTCAGGAGTCGCGGCAGTATAGGCGGCACAACTAACAACGTGAATAATCCCGCCCACTCTAAAGTGATACTAAACTGCAGTGGAAACGGGGCCATGCCGGGGCAGCCGATTCGTACCCCGCTTGGAAAGCGCCCTATGATATTTCTGATGCAGCCATGGTGTTGCATCTAAGGCCCCCCCCCAGGACAGATGCTATTATTGCTAAACACCAGAAGACTACAGATAAAAGTAACAGTACAAGTGAGTCATCTGTCGTCCAATCCTTCCATTCATCTCAATCATCAATCATCAATCATCATCAATCAATCTCAATCCATCAATCAATCATGATCTTATTACATGGGCGTTGTGGCCTATGGTAAGAGAGTTGTCTTGTCACCCAAAATTCACGGGTTCTAAGTCTCGTACCGGCTGAAGATTAAATAGGTGGGGGGGGAGGAATGACCACCGCTCCTCTTCCCCACCCTCAACACCACTTCGGCGTGGTCCTTGATCAAGGGCACTGAACCCTTAACGCTGTCCTCGCGCAAGCAAAAAAAAAACAGATTTCAATCTCGCTGCTGTCTGTTGCAAAGTGTCAGATGTTTAGTGTGTCCGACACCCTCACAAGACGCCATACCAGGTCCAGTGAGGGGTGTGTCGCGGAGATCCTCAGCGCCTTATCGACCAGTAACCCCCCAGGCTACCTGCCACGCAAAGGCGTCAAGTGCGCAGCAAACTTCCCATAAACTGCGGCTTGCGCAAGTACCTAAAACGGTTTTCTCCGCTGTGTGATCTTAGTTGCTGTCTGGCCGGTTGTCACATTTCACTCGTCCTCTCGTCGCGGTATCTGCTTGCTGGGTGGTTCCCTGACTATAGGAACCTTTGTACACTCCTTTACATTTCATCCCTGTATGAGCCAAGTGTCCCTCAGCAGCCCCTCGCCAAGCGCCAGCTGCACCAGCCAGCGGCGCGTAGCTACAAACTGCCACTAGGGGCGCTCTCCTCTGCAGCACATCACTGCGTCGACGGTCGTTGTCGTATCGTCGGTCACCGCTCTCGTGGATTAACCCATCGATCTGCTCTAATCAATCCCACAATGCATCTCTACCCCTGAGAGTGTGCAGGGGAGTATCCCATCATTCTTCGGCTTCTGCGACGCGGGGGTTCTAGGAAGATCACTAGTGGCTCGTGGTCCCTCGTCTCACGCAGCCCTGTCACCCTTTCGCCTCTAGGGCGGGGACTTTCTACCTGTGAGGCCGAACTACTTGTTTAACTCGGACTGATGGGATGAACTGTAAAAAAGTATCAATTAACAAAGTTAACCAATTAAAAAAAGAAATTAACAACTTTGAAGCTTACAATATATCTGTATTTAAAGGTTTAAAAATCATTACTAAAAATAATAAAAAAATAACAATAATGATCTTTTTTACTTGCAGAACCTGACTTGCAGAACCCAGAGCACTATTTAATGCTCTGGTTAACATAGAAACCCATGAGACTCGTACTTGTAACTGCATATGGACACTGGCCAAACCAACATGAAATACACTATTTTATCACTATTTGAGTGTGGTAAGTTTGTGCGATTTTGGTATTTCCACATTCCAGTAGATAGGAGTTGGTTTTGCGTGCCTGAAAGCTACAGGGGTCTGCCAAGTGAACTGACTTTGCTTGAAAGGTACTTCAGTTGAAGCGCTATAAAGAGCCATGATTAAAATACATAAAGAAGATATATGTAGATTGAAAAAATAATTTTTTTTAAATGTGATTTTTCAGAGTGTAGATCAGTGTAGATCAGACGAGGGGTATGTGCTTGTGTGCGCATGTATGAGCGTAATAGAAAGAGAAGAGATGATTGATTTGTGGGCTTTAAATAAACACAGGGTCTCATCTCCAGCTGGGTCGCTGTTCTGAGCCCGCAGAACTGTCAATCATGTAACACCTTTAGCTATAGAGAGAAGCGCAGCAGTGTGCATGTCTGGTTCAATAGCAAGCGACAGGTCGACAGACAGACACACAGACAGGTGGGCAAGCAGACAGGTATTCTAAAGCAGCAGTTCAGAAAAATGCAGTGCTTTGTAGACTTTGGTATGTGACTCCTCCTTTCTTATTTTCTGCTACTAAATGAAGAGTTGATGCTATGATAAGAATAGTTTTTTATCATAAGAATATCTAGAAAAGTTTAAAAGAATATACTTGTGTAAAATAAATTTATTTTTTAGGACACTTTATTGCAGATTATTTACAATTAAATATAAATGTTATAGTCTAAATGTATATTAAATGCATTTAGTTGAACTTATTTCAATAATAATAATTTATAATTATTTCTGTTGCTTTTTGAAATATGTTTAAAGTACCGCCGAATGTACTGAAAAGCATTTATGGTATAAACTAAACATTTGTATTGAGGAATTTAGTGCATTTAAAATATTTTAATTTTAAATGTAATATCAAATAACACACTACAGTTAAAACCAAGTGCTTCAGATGTGCTGTAGTTTGTCAAATCAAATAAAAGAATATTAAAACTTATTAAAGTACTTATTAAAGTAAAAGTATTATTATAAAGTGCACTTTTCAAAAGTGTACCTAAATGTGTTAAGAGAATTTGACCATACAATAAAGCCAGTGGGGTTCAGTGTTGTTTTTGACCCCATTGACCGTACAGGTAGGACCGAAAATCTTTTTGTGTGCTTCTCAAGGGTTTGGCCATAGGATCCAACATTTTACCATGGTCATCAAGCCATGACCCACTTTATTATATAATATTATATATATATATATATATATTCTATATATATATATATATAGAGATATAATTGTTTTAAAAATAGATCATACCTTCATGCAAATCTTTACCAGCTAACACACAAAGTACCAGTTATGTGATTTATTGGTACTTTACTTTTATTTCACACGTTGCATGCTCGTAGTTTCTTTTGCGCTTTAGTGAAATGATATACAGCGTGTGCCACCGCATTTGCGCGTGCAGTTGAAGAGTGTGTGTTACAAGCACAGCATAATGTCTGACAGGACAGTATAGTTCATTTTTCTGAGGTGAGAGACATTTTATTTCATAACAATTTACAAAACGAACGATAGAATAATGGGACTGACATTAAGCCTGACAACATCTCACCTGACCGCAGATACTGAATCTGGACAGCAAGTTTTTCTCAGGCACTCTTTACTTAAACTGCATCTGAAAGAAGTGTCAACAGCTTTCATGCACATCTTTCAAAATAAAAGTCTTGCATCAGAAAAAAAATTAGAATTACGTTTTTTGTTGTTTCTTTGACTGTACACTCCACGACCCACTCAGAACTGTCTTGCGACACACTTTTGGGTCACAACCCACCAGTTGAGAAACACTGCTGTAAAGTATTGTTCATTGTTAGTTCATGATACCCAATGCATTAACTAAAAGGTTCACCCTTAATTTCTGTATTTGTGACCCTGGACCACATAACCAGTCTTAAGTGTCAATTTTTCAGATTTATACATCATCTGAAAGCGAATAAATAAGCTTTCCATTGACGTATGATTTGTTGGGATCGGACAATATTTGGCTGAGAGAAAATACACTGTAAAATCTAATTAGTTGGGCTTACTTAAAAAAAAGCATGCAAACCAATTGCCTTGAAAAAAAGTGAAATAGGAATAGTATGTTGTACTGACAAATGCTTAGTATAGTTTACTTACACGAGAGTTCTAGTAACTAAAAAAGAACTGTAGGGGGTACTTGATCCTTTCATTTAGGTTTACTCATGACTTAGTATAGCTACTCAAGGACTCCCAGAGTGCATTGCAGCAGAATAAATTATGCAGTTGCTTTGTTTACAGTTGTTGATTTTATTGTCTTGTGTCAGTAGTAGCACAACAAAAAAAGTAAATAAAATGGTTATTGTTACAATTAATGAAAATAAATGAAAGTGAATTGTTACCATTGTTGTGATTCACGTGCTGAATGTTTAAGTCTGTGTGTGAGTTTAGCATATTACCACACACTATTTAAGGATTGTATAAACCCAATTAAAAGCATCTCAAGGTATTTATGAAAAATGAAATTTGAAAAAGTTCATTAATAAACACACACTAATAATACACTAATGTTTTAATTAGAAGATAGGTCACCTTCTGAAAGCAACCTATGAATTACTTTTCTTCCCTTGAAATCAAATAACCCTGACTTCAGGATGCATTGCTGCATTAACAGGAAGAAAATTAGAGCAACATAAACGAAGTTCCAAGTGCCCAACCAAGGGAACGCTAAATATTGAGAAAATCACCTTTAAAGTTGTCCAAATAAAGTTCTTAGCAATGCATATTACTAATCAAAAATTAAGTTTTGATATATTTACGGTGGGAAATTTACAAAATATATTCATGAAACATGATCTTTACTTTTTTTTACAATTTATAAAAGTTTTTTATTTTTGGCTATTGCTACAAATATACCCCAGCGAATTAAGACTGGTTTTGTGGTCCAGGGTCACATTTTGCTTTATACGGTTGCCTAAAAATCAGAAAAATAATTAAATAAATACATAGAGACTAAACTAGAAAAATGACCTTTTACAATATATAAAGGAGGGAAAGGACATGACCAGCAATGGCCTGGAATGTTCCGTTTACCTAATTGTTAAAATGATAATGGATGAATCTGAGATTAAATATGATTTTCAGAGATCACAAATGAAGAGAAGCCATCACTGTAAACGCATACATAAACCATCAGATTTGAGCATGTCTGAGTGATTTAGATCTTCAGTGTTATCTGTGACCTCTGATCCTAATTCAGCTCCATTTGAATCTCATACACATTGAGAGAGTGAGACAAACGTTCAGACTCCTGTCAGCATGGAGTCACTGGCAATTTCAACCAGTTTATCTCGTAGTTTCAGAAGGGGCAGTGGGGAGGGGGGGATTGTTCCTGCTTAACCGTTTCTCTTTTCTTGCCTCCATCCAAATCTTTTCTTCTCTGTACCTCTCCCTCATTCTCCTTTTAGTGTGCTGTAATCTCATACAATGAGCTTATCTGTACCCAATGAGATAGTCAATGCCTTTCTCTCTTCCAAAAACAGCTTGACCGGCCACACTTCATTAACTACCACAGTTTGCCTTGCTGTGGTGTGTGTGTGTGTGTGTGTGTGTGTGTGTGTGTGTGTGTGAAGGCAGAGAAAGGCAGAACAGGTGAGAAGCCTATACTTGATTTGCTTGCTTCTCGGTTTTTTATCAGGAATCAGTTTTGTGTAGAGAGGAGGTGTTTAAATGCGAGCTTTATTATCAGAGGTGACGATTCAAGACAACAGCAACTTTGATTTGACAGTTGGCAGGAAGCAATGTATTATTAATATTTGAATCCCTTTAGTGTTCAACCTATTTGTCTGGGTCCTGCTGTTGTGCTGTACAGAGTACTGAGTCATATATTCCATTATAAATATATAGGAAACTTCTACATTAACATTAATGTCCATAAAATCCATAATCCACCACATGAAATGAGGAACCACCACTGGTGTTATTATCAGTATTAATGTGTTCACCCGGAGGTCTACTTATAATGTTCTATAAGATTTTCTGCTACAAAATTTTCATAATTTGGATATTCATGAACATTGTTCTCACTGTCTCTGAAACTTCTCTAAATTAAAGAGGCTGTTTTGTGCTGTTGTACCTTTAAAATCTATATGTAAATTTCCTCTATGAAATGTGCTGTATAAAAGACATATAAAAGGGAATGGTCTGTTAATATATATTAATCTGTTTAACGAGAGTAAGTAGATTTTGTTTCTGAATTAATTCTTTGAACAAAACAGCTGACTAAATAATTAAATGACTCACTCATATAGATACTCACTTGTTTTGTTCCTGAATGAATCTGTGTGTTTAAACGAATTTGCTGTGAATCACTTTGTTTGAATGATTTGCTTAATTAAATAACTCACTGACTCAATCATAAAGACAGTCGCTTGTTTCCACATACTGGTGTAGCGATGCAACCTGCAGAAGAAGTTGCAAAGCTCCCACCACAAATGCACAGACTGTCAGTCTGTCTGGAACAAACACAGATACAGTGAAAAGTCCTAGTGCTGCTGGACTGTGTATTAGCACTCAAATCGAATCTGAAGACCAGAATAAACCTTTTGACTTCTGAAACTTACAGTATATTTTTTAAAGTAATTTAAACTCTTTTGGCTTCAGACTATGAAGGAGAATTCGGTTTCTTATGACCCTATTAAAGAGTCAAAAAGTGCTGAAAGATATTCATTCTTCAGACAGATTTCAGAGCAGCTCCACAGATTGTGCCATCAGTCAGGACAAGATTGGGTTACAGCAGAGTATTTCTTATCTTCATGAGGAGACCTTGATACCTTGAGCAAGAGGGCTATTAAGTCCGATAAGGACAAGTAAGAATGTGCGGGTGGGGATACAGTGGCCTATAGAGTATTTATTCAAACAGATTGCATTCTTTTATGTGAGGCTGACAGCAGGGAGAAAATTTGGGATAATGCTGAAGAGCTTGGAGACCACAATGGTGGAAAGAGATGGCAGGTGGCTGAAGGTTACAACAAAGAAAGGAAATGGAGTTAACAGATTTTAAAGTGCCCTCAAAACAATCAGTGGAGTCAAAATGAGTGAGTGAAGACGTTGTGTATGGGAACGTCTGAGAAAACTGAGGGCATAAATTTGCTCCCAGGCAGATGGTGTCATACAGGGATACTGCTTTCCGGAGATTGCATGGACATGGCATGTTAGGGAATCAAAAATAGAGATACGCCCTCCTCAGCTGTTTGTTCATCACTAAATTTGTCTATCAAGCCGTCTGTATAGTTTAGGGCAGATTGATTGTGTGTGTGAGTCTGAACTCTCTCTATTTCATTTCATTTGACCCTTTATTTAACCAGGCAAGTCATTAAGAATAGGTTCTTGTTTACAATAACAGCTCTGACTTTCAGTTCCCACTTATTTTCTTTCATTGCAGTCATTGTGGTAAATTATGGTTTCCAAGTCAACTTTGGCTGGTTCCCACATGCTGACAAATGACCACAAGCAACATGCCCCATCTGGTTACATTTGAGTGAATCAGAGACATATTTTGGGGCTTTATATTGATTTTTGAAGACCCCAAGGAAGTCTATAATACCTGGAGGGATCTCAACAACAGTTGTTCAGCTAACACAGAACTCCCTGAAAGTTCATGATCTAAAATCTGCCATCATTGGGCATGGAAACTATGAAAGCCTTTGAGGCAAACACCTGAGACATAAAAGCCATCTGACTTTTATATCTATTATATACAGTATATGTGTGTGTGTGTGTGTGTGTGGGTGTGTGTGTGTGTGTGTGTGTGTGTGTGTGTGGTGTGTGTGTGTGTGTGTGTGTGTGTGTTGTGAGTGTGTATTTCACTATTTATTTTGGAAGTCATCATCTAATTCTACAGGATTTCCAGGAGGCGTTTTACATTCTTTAACAGTCTGTCTTGAAACAAAGCTGATGTGATGCCAAATCCCCTTATAGAGGAAAAACATCTATTGTGTTTAAAACTGTGACAATGAGCAATTATCAACTAAATGCTGGATTTTCAAAAGTATGAGAATTTCGCAGCGCCATTGTTGCGGTAAACATGAACAATGTTCTTGACTGAATAATTTATTTCGATTAATTTGTCTTTTATCATAGGGAAAATGTACATTTTCACACCCCTTAACTCCTGGGAACCAATTCGAACGTGCGACAGAGCGGTTTCGGTTGGTTGCTTATTGTCAGCCAGTCCTCAGCCAATGAAAGCTGCTATGGAGTCCAGACCTGACCGTCTGTTCAGATCTGAAGGAGTTCTGGAGAGGAATTATGACCCTTCGAGGCAATGGGATCCGACGGGTAACTGGACCAGCGCGCACACTTGTTATAATATATGAGTTTGTTAATATTTTATTAAGTTAAGAACTTAACTTTTGTTAAGATTTAATTTTTATATTTTCTGTTTTCATTTTAATTAAAAAAATTTGTTCTGTGTAATTTTGGTATTATTTTTTATTAGATGTTGTATTTTTTAACATGTCGATATATTTTTAGTTTAATTTTAGTATGTTTAGTTTGTTATTTTAGTTCCTAAACTAAATGAAAATGTGGTTTTGGTTTTACCGATAATACCCCTGGTGCGTCTTGACTTCTCTGACCTTTAACCTCTGGTGCGTGTTTTTCACCTTTGTGCAGGTGTGTGGTTGAAAGCCACGCGGAGCTGTCGCATGAGAGAGAAGCGGGCAGACTTCGTAGCTGGCTGTCTCGGTGGACGGGTCATCGCTGCGGGGGGACTCGGTAAGTAACTGCCGATGTTGAATAGATTATGCAAATAGGATCAACTGAGCTTAGAAAACCAGGAAAGAAATCTACAAAGCACAGCGCGAAGACTGTGATTTTTCAGAACAACCTGCGGCAGAAACGGCCTCATAATAAAATGCCATATCAAGCAAATGGATTCATTATGTCAGGTCTTTATGTGCAGCCATGAGTAAGTACTGTGCACTAATGTCACCTAGCAACAAGAATCTACCTCACAGTACACCATCTGCAACAATTACAGGCCACATCTCAACAACTTTACGAACTATGCGACCTACCCTTAAGAAGTGATCGGCATAATTTGCACTGATTTTTTAGTGTGTAGTTTGATCAGCATTCCCTTCATAAGCAGAACTTAATTTTAATTGGAAAGTCAAATAATCACATTTAGCCTCATTATGAAACAATGAATATGTGTAGTCGCGCAACGACAGCCTGTTCCCTAGACTGACGTGTCTTCAAACAAAATGATTTGTTCATTTGGGTCTTTACGCTCCAGTGAAAAAGCTCTGAATATCCGTCTCAAATACTGCCTTATTTCTTTCCAGTCTGTCTGTTTGTCTGTGGCTGCATTACTAGAGGGAGAGAGAGAAATTTCTTTAATAAATGTCAGCTCAAAGAGTGGGCGAGAAATTTCAGTGTCTTCTCAAAAAACGATATTTAGGGCAGAGCGTTGCAGATTAAACATGGCACATTTTTATTTCATCTTTTCCTATGTCTAGAAATAGACAGAATTTCAGGCATCACAGCAGCCAATGGAGGATTGTGTGTGTGTGTGTGCCTGTGTGTGTTGTGTGGAGAGCTGCCATTCATTTGCGTGGAGAACAATTCAACCTTCTCTAGCGTCGCACTATCCTTCACATGCTGGCTAGATCTCTCTTAGTTGTTGTCACCTCTTTCTACCCCGGCCCCCCTTCATGTCTTGTCTCGGTGCACGTTGCGGGTGTGTTTTTTTCCTCCCTTCGTTTTTAGTGTCTCTGCTGTTGCTGTTCATCTTTTTATCTGGAGATTTTCTGAGCTATTTTTGTGTCTCTTTCGTAGTGCTTTAGTCTTTTTCCTCTGTTCCGTGGTGTTTAACAGGCATGTTGGAAACTCCCAGGGCCTACGACATTGGCACAGCCACAGAGAAATAATGACATAAGTGGAGGAGATGCTCCATTCCCTCTAGCTCCTCATGTCTTTCTAGAATTAATGGCTGCTATTAGGTCCATATTGGAGATGTGGCATTCACTATGTAGTGAATGAGTCTATGGTTGTGTGCATTCTGTGCTTGATGAGTTATATAGATAAATGCCTCAGAGTTGCTTAATGTTTCTTCATGTGCCTGGTGGTGTGTTTCGGCACCGTGGCAAGATGTCATGACAGACAAAATTTCAGGTTTTTCCACCATCACTCTCCACTCTGACAAATGGCTTCTCGCAGAGCACACTGGTGCTGGTGTGCGAGAGCTCTGGCGTTGTGTTGATGTTCATGTCATTACTATAGCAACGAACATAGATACTTACATAGATATTTACAACACTGTCTGGACAAATGAATCAGAGTATGTGATAGAATCGCAGATGAATCTAACCTTTGCAAAACAGCTCCTACAAAACTGCTTTTACAAATATGTATTTGTGTGAACACCAAAGGGCCTGAGGATATGTAGCAACACGCACAAGCTCTCCACGCCAGCACCAGAGTACAGCTCGACGTGACACTTTTGATTACTGCAAGCGGATTCGCCATAGTGTTTGTTCTACCAGGAAATTATGATAACAATAGTCACTGCACCAGTCCATTCATATCATCTGCACTTCAATTTGAGTAACCATGGAAACTTAGCGGCAGGTCCCATGTGATGATGTAGGTCTCAGCGCTGAAGGTAAAAGAGTGAAAAAAACCCAGCCTAGTCTTACTGACCCCGGGGAAAATGAGAAAATGTTCGCTGTTCACTGCGACTGTAGTGTTTGTGCCAGAATTTATCAGCGAAACTTTTTTATTTATTTATTTTGCAACATCAGAGCAAAAGTTTCTCCAAGCAGAAGCCACAGAATTTGTACGAGTTACATCATTTGAAGAAATCTGCATGCTGCCACCTGTTCAAACCTGCTTTAGTCCCAAAACCCACCAGGTGGCAAGTGCTTCATCTGCAAGAAACATCCGCAATGTGTGTGTGTGCAGTGAGAGGGTGATGTGTTGATTGAATGGCTGGAGAGGCTGTGTAATGTGCAGCGCTTCCTGCACACCTGCCTGTGATATACTAAATCTGGAAATATTTTCTTTAGGTTTTGACATGTGGACTGGGACACTCGTTTATTGTATTTGACTAACTTTTCATTCTGGACAGGCACAGTTTTCTGTGTTTTTCTTTGAAAATCACAAAGTTTAGGTGGGAAATATTGAGGAGTTTATTTTTAAATAGCCAATATTTTACATCACAGCCATGGATTATGATTTGCTACTTGCTAGTTAGATGTAGTATGTGTGGGTATCCCCGATGTTGACGTGGGAGACTGCATTGAGAGGGATGACGAGGAATCTGTGTAGTACAGGATGAGTCAACCGTATTTTTAATGCATGTTTTTAAAAGAGAAATACTGTTCGTTTTTAATGCGCATACCTGCTAAATTTTTAGTTTGTTTATATAATAAATATATAGTATTAGAATTATAAAACTTATTTGAAAAAACATTTATAGAAAAACATTATAGTCATATACATATTTCTGAAATGTGCTATATGCAGAAATCTTGACACTGATGAAATTTACAAATAAAATTTGTAATGTCTTTTAATTTCTTAAATTATATAATTGGCTTTATTAGTTGAATTTTACTAAACGCCGTATTTCTATTAGATTGTAGGATTAGAGGGTAGATTAACTTTCTCATTAGATAGTATTATATATATTATATTATAGTTCTATAAATATATATGAAAATATTTGTAAAATGTTGACAATGTGTTTTTTTTTAATAAGAAAAATAACCCAAAGGTGTGTGTGCTGGGTAGTGCTGTCAGTTTTTGATCTATAAATGGAGTATATTTAAATACCCATATGTTAAAAAAAAGTAATATAAGTATAGCTACTATGTAAAACATGCTATTCAATTATTAATTATTAGAACTTTACAGCCAAAAATATATTTTTTAGAAAAAAAATTTGTAAAATATCAGTGGACCCTTTACAACACATTCCAATAGGGACCTCCATGTGTGTGAGGAAAACCTCTGCACTAGCATATAGATGACTTCACAGCTAGGATACATAGTCTACGGTTGTATTAAATGAAAAGGCAACATTTAAAATATTTCACGGTTAATATCAGTGTAAGCCACTGATAAATTCGAATTGTCATGCATTTGCTACACAATTTTGAAACTTCAGTACATATCTCTGGGACGGTTTGTCTATTTTGGTTGAGCCGACACCCGTGTCCTCACTGCACTTGTCGGTGGGCTGTTTCAGGTATAACAGCGTCTCTCTCTACCGACTGTTGCTGTAAGTGGAGTAGTTGTGTATAGATCAGCATGAAGATAGGAGGTTTGGGGAGACCCGTAGGCCACCCCGGACGTAGCCCTCCCCCCGGCTGACTTCCATGTGCGTGCTTCCACTACTCAGACCATCCCGACATGCCTTCGGCTCTCATCGGTGAGGGGACCGTTCTTGTCAGCCCAGAGGTTCCCCTGTAGGCGAACACGCCCGTTGGAAGTCCCTCTGTGTTTGATATCAGATGTCGACGGACAGTCTGACCACAAACAGACTCGTAGCTCACGACGACTAACCAGGGTACACACATCTATAAGAACAAGTCTTTTACGGGTCGGTGGTTAGCTTGTTACGGCAGTGTTGGGAAGCTTCTTCAACTCGGTCACACCCGACCGAGAATTTACCCTGGCACAGTCAAATTTGACGGATGTCTTGAAAAACTGTATTTACACCCCTCACCGACCCACGCTTCCCCGTATGTGGACGGACGTCGCGTTTATGTATCGAGCTTTTAGACTTTGAGTAGTGCCGATGACAATGAACTGGCGACCCTTAGTTGATTGTGCCAGCATTTCCACACATCACCCGTGGCACCAGGAAAGGAGATTTGTTCCTCGAGGAGACTTTCGAGAGACTCTTCAGTAATCAGAGGTAACAAGACCGCCATAAAAAAGAAGGACTTCCCCCTTTTTAATAGTGCGTCATCTAACTTATATTACATTGATAGCAATGCTATATTAATAAATATATTTATACATATAGTATTGGCCCCCCCCAATTGCTTATTAATATATTAGATGCGCGTTACGGAATGTTTTTAGTGATTCAGAACGCTCACGCTTACCATTTTGCACCTTCTCTGTTATTGCAGCCATTTGCTAAAGTCATTTAAGTTATTTTTTTTTTCCTCGTTAATGTACACACAGCACCCAATATTGACATAAAAACACAGACATTGTGACATTTTGTTTTTTTCATGAATTCTAAAAAAGAAAAACTGAAACTTCAGCAAATGGTCCTAAGTATTCAGACCCTTTTCTGTGACACTCATATATTTAACTCAGTTGCTGTCCATTTCTTCTGATCATCCTTGAGATGGTTCTACACCTTAATTGGAGTCCAGCTGTGTTTGATTATACTGATGGACTTGATTAGGAAAGCCACACACACCCGTCTATATAAGACCTTACAGCTCACAGTGCAGGTCAGAGCAAATGAGAATCATGAGGTAAAAAGGAACTGCCTGAAGAGCCTCCCCTGAGTGGATCTTTCTCTTCGCTTATAATCCCCATCCCCTCTCTTTCTAATATATTTTCACCTAGATATTCTGCGGCACAAAGGCACAGATTGCCAAGGTTACCCACAAAATTGTACTGATTCTCGATTTTATTTTTCTAGCTGCTTCCATTAGAGAGCCCCTTCACAGTGGCCTCCATAACCTTAAATGGAAGACGTTTGGGGAAGACCAGAACAATGCCTAGAGCTGGCGTCCGGACAAAGGAGCTACGGGGAGAAGAGCCTAGGTCGTGTTGAGAGAGGTAAAGAAGAACCCACAAGATGAACTGTGGCCTTCGAGTCCAGCGATGAAGTCGGGAGGAGGGAGCAAAGGGAGAAAGTTGTAGATAGTCAATCATCACTGCAGCCCTCCACCAGTCGGGGCTTTATGCAGAGTGGCCCGACGGAAGCCTCTCATCAGTGCAAGACACATGAAAGCCCGCATGGAGATGTGAGATGGTGAGAAATAAGATTCTCTGGTCGGATGAGGCCAAGATAGATTTTTTTGGCCTTAATTCTAAGCGGTATGGGTTTTTCTTCTGGAGAAAACCAGGCACTGATCATCACCTGTCTAATACAGTCCCAACCGTGAAGCATGGTGGTGGCAGCATCATGCTGTGGGGGTGTTTTTCAGCTGCCGGGACAGGACGACTGGTTGCAATCAAAGGAAAGATGAATGCGGCCAAGTACAGAAATCCTGGACGAAAACCTTCTCCAGAGTTCTCAGGACCCCAGACTGGGCCGAAGGTTTACCTTCCAAAAAGACAATAACCCTAAGCACACAGCTAAAATAACAAAAGAGTGGCTTCACAACAACTCTGTGCTGTTCTTGAAATGGCACAGCCGAGCTGACTTAAAACCATTGAGGGGGGGGGCACACCCAAAATCTTGGAGAGCATAAAAAGGGCTGTCCACCAACGTTTACCATCCAACTGACAGAACTGGAGAGGATCTGCAAGGAGGAATGTTAGAGGATCCCCAAATCCAGGTGTGAACAACTTGTTGCATCTTTCCCAAAAAGACTCATGGCTGTATTAGATAAAAAGGGTGCTTCTACTAAATACTGAAAAAAGGGTCTGAATACTTAGGACCATGATATTTCAGTTTTTCTTTTTTAATAATCTGCAAAAATGTCAACAATTCTTTGTTTTTCTGTCAAAATGGGGTGCTGTGTGTAAATTAATGAGGAAAAAAAAATAACTGAAATGATTCTAGCAAATGGCTGCAATATAACAAAGATTGAAAAATTTAAGAGGGTCTGAATACTTTCCATACCCACTATATATATAGATCGATAGATGTGCAGACCTACACAGACAGGAACGCAACCCTACAGCGAGCCTTTGAACTGTACGCATTTCAGTATCAAAGCAGGGTAATTTTCTGGCAAAATAAGAGGAACTTAGGGCCATATCCACAACGCTGCCACAGCACCCGTCTGAGGTAGCATGTTTAGCACTTTTTGTACGATTGACAAACAGAGGATCTTCTGCACGAGACTTCAGAAATGGGAGGCGGATGCGTGTTTGTGTGTGTGTTTTTGTACTTTCACAGCCATGCACGTGTGAAATTGAGCATTGTTATGCGTGGAAAGAGCAACTCTTATAGCGGCAAATCACTGATGCCTCACTGTAGCATGAGACAGGGGAGATGGAGGAGTACATGGTTCATCTAGCTGGTTAATTAAAGGAAGGTTCTGGGTTCAAAACAGGTTTAGCTTGAAAGTATCTGATAAATACTGTCCATTAGCACAGATTATTATTTTAATGTGTCCCTTAAAACAAGCAAAAAAAATGTGTTTACAGTAATGCTCTTGCAATGGACATTTAAGGGGCAAGGCATGTATTTTTATTAAAGTGTTTTTTTATTTATTAATCTGTACAAAAATCTGTTATTTAACCTGTTAAGATTTTTAGTGTTTTTGAAAGAAGTCTCTTAAGCTCACGAAGGCTGCATTTATTTGATTAAATATTAAGTAAAATAGTAATATAGTGAAATGTTTTTAATTTAAAATAACTCTTTTGTATTTGAATATATTTAAAAATGTCATTTATTCCTGTGATGCAAATCTGAATTTTCAGCATCATTACTCCAGTCTTCAGTGTCACATGATCCTTCAGAAATCATTCTAATATGCTGATTTGCTGCTCAAGAAACATTTCTTATTATCGATGTTGAAAACAGTTGTGCTGCTTAATATTTTTGCGGAAAAATTAGGATAAAAAAATTTCCAGGATCCTTTTATGAATAGAAAGTTTTTAAAAACAGCATTTATTTCACAAAGAAATCTTTGGTAACATTATAAATGCATTAACTGTCACTTTGGATCAATTTAATGCATCCTTGGTGAATAAAAGTATTATTTAAAAAACAATGACTGACCCCAAACATAAATATAAATAATTTTTACATTTGTATTGTTGTCATGTAAAATGACTTCTTATTTTAAAGAGTCCTTATCCCAAATTCTCTGGTCAATAGGAGTGCAAACCCTGCCATAGTTTTTGGAGCTTTTGTCACCATAGCCCATAATAAAAAAAAACATGTATAAGTAGGTCTGTTTTTCAAAACACCTTCTTTAAATGGTTATGTTAGAATTTGAAATATTCAATATAACTTTCAAATTAATGTAATCTCATGTTGGCATGAATATGTTTAATTTTTTTGGTTACACTTTCAAAAAACTTTTTTTTAATGTTGATCCTACAGTGTAATGCCCTCCCCTACAAACTGACCACTGTGAAATCCATTGCTGTAAATATATAAGCTATCATATTTGTTTTTATTTTCTGATGAACAAGTCGAAAAATATTTTCTGTGGAAAGAGCACTTTCTATATAGTATAGAATCCAGAACATTCCTTTAATACTAATGCAGTTTGGACAAAGTTTACAAAGTGTGTTTTTCTTCTGGAGTGTGCTGTATGAGGAAAACCTTGACACTAAATTATCAGACACTACAATTTTATAAATTCTTAATAAATCAACTGAGCAAATTTCCAAGATCGCTCAGCACATTCAACACAGGAAATGTGTTCGCAGCTCGAGTTCACATGCTGTGATATTCATATGCCTCGTTTTTGCTTCACCAATGCCCTGTGAGGGTCTTGTATTGCCCCCACTGATGATTTGACAAGGGTATCGGGTCACTGAGCTCATTTAGCATGCCGAAAAAAGAACTCATGCATGTCAGGAATTCACAATGCTTAGTGACAGGTTTGAATGCACTAAATTCAGGTGCATATTTGCTATGAGAGGTCAGTGAGGGTTTAATTTATCTGGTCTGCGTGTGTTTGTATAAATATGTGCACCCACTCACCGATTATCATCACGTTCTGGTCTCAGATGGTTTGCTGACCTGTTGTTATTGGGCGATATGGTGCCCGAGGGCATAATAAGATGTTCATACATATTCCTACTGATCATTGTTTGAGTGCAAATGGCTCTTTGTGTGTTTTTGGTTGGGATGGTGAGGATTGAATGTTAGTTTGGTTTACATGCAACATTAAAATGCCTCCTAGAAACATTAGAATCAAAGGAACAACAAATACAATCCACATACTTGTTTTAGATATATGCCTCCCCCATGACTGTGATGTTGTGCTGGCAGATGGTGATCATGTGCGTTGTTTTAAAGTGGGAATAGACATATTTCTGCCTGTATGAAGCCATGACAGCCATGCTCGCAGACAACAGAGGACTGGAAGATATGTGACAATGCCCGGAGATGAGCTTTCTTATTTAATTTAATTTTTATTTTATTTTATCTTTGGTCTCATTAATGTAGGTTCTGCTGCAGGCTAACTGAAATAGCGAGTTCATTTTCGCTTTGCTTTATGTGAGGTTAAATATCACAGAGGTACACATTTGAAACACCCTCCAGCACCGCAAGAGACGACAACGTGTGAATAGATGATCTGAGGGAAAGAGATAATGCAGAGAGAAATATACCTTTATTTTTTTCTTGTCTACGAATTCTGCAACATGACACATGACTCATCTTGGCAGAGTATTTTTCGCTTTTGCTCAAGTCTCATTTCTGCTGCCTCTACGAAATGAAAAAAAATTGTAATATGTTAAACATCCTGTTTTCTGAATTCATTTGACCACAATCTGAGCGCTGGCGAATGTGGGTGAAGTGAGCTCATATTTTCATATCTAGAGGTGCGAAATGTTTTACTCAATTTCAAAGGTGTCGTTCAGACCTCTCCACAGTGCTTTAAATTACTTTAGGGAATTCAAATAGTTGGACTTTTTATTATATAAACATGTTCAAAAGCATTTCATCTTTTACCCTTATTTGTATGTAAATCACTTTGGAGTAAACGCAGAGTATGATCACCTAAACTCTTAAGTAGCAGTTGTTTCGCAGTGATTTTTCATGTTTCTCCATGTTCTGAATATTCTCTGTGGTGGGTTGTTGAACTAAATGCAGTTTCTCCAGTGTTTTGTGGGTTAACCTGTTTGTTTTGTTGCTTTGTGAGGTGACAGGCTGTCATGTTGACCCGTAATCTGAGCAGCTGTTGAGATGGTCTGTTGTTTTTTTATGATGTTGTGCTGTCATGTAGTGGTGTACTAGTGGTAGCTGATGGCCTCTGACAGTCTTCAACATGCAGTGCCAATACTCTGGGCGCATTTCAGTTTCTGACTCATAATCTCCATAAGAAAATCAATCAAAATCCACATTATCTCTAATCTAGATAGATAAGTCTCGGTTTTAGCCCTGAGCAGAAAATGCAATTTTAGTTAATGTTTTTCCACATCTGAAATATTGCCATGGAGGATTGTTTCACACTGAGGTAGATGAGCAGAGACACACGTTTGGCCCAGGGGAACTCACAATGTCCCATGAGATTACACTGCACCCATCCACACAGCGAAAGCTGTTTTACCCTCTAGCGTACTGTTGTCGACCATGCACTGAATCAACCTCTGTTGTTACACTTTGAAAAAACAGGTAACTGTTATCCACGTTTATTCTGTGAAGAACTATGGGACTATAGATTTGATGTTGTATGAGCACTGTAGACATGAACCTGTGTGAGCTAGGACATTTATTCATAACTAGGTTGTTGATGGCTGTTGGTTGAAGCTTTATGTAAAATGTTTATGGTTTGAAATCAGTTTCATTTGCCTGGCTTAAAGGGATATTTCACCAAAAAATGTTAATTCTGGCATCATTTACACACATCATTCTTAATCTGTATGACTGACAAAAGAAGGCATTTTGAAAGTCAATGGGGTCCAAAACGTTTATTGTATTAAACAAAAAACCTCAGAGAGAGTTTTCAAATGATCTCCTTTTGTATTCCACAGAAGAAATTCCAAACAGATTTGGAATGATATGAGGGTGAGTAAATGATGACAGAATTTTGATTTTTGAGTGTACTATCCCTTTAAAGGTGCTGTAAGTGCTAGCATTTCACTATTTCTCTTTTCTTTTTTTTTTTACTTAACCATTAAAAGACACGAATGTGCTGTGTTTGTGATTAGCTAAAATAGTGCTGGCGCGCCCTGAATGTTTAATTGTGTTTTTTGTTTACAGAATCTAGCGCTGTCACAGAGACTGGTGTGATTTCTCAGGACACCTATTTCAGTGATATCTGTCAGATTACAGTTACATTTATGTGTGGTATTCCCAGATTCCTAACTGCTTACAGCACCTTTAATAATGTCAGCAGGATGAAGAGTTAGAAAGCAATATATGAACTGCACAGAATATCTGTGAAATCGCTGGCACCGGTTAAATCCCCCATTGTATGTTATAGCAGATATTCGAGCTGCACATCACATAGAGAACTTCACTTGAAACTTATAGATGGATTAACATGGTCTGGATTTAAATCTGAATTGTGTTGAACCGTGTTGACACACAATTGCGAGTCCAGTTCAGTAGTTCAGTGCCTATATATGTGAGGTAGTGCCTCTACTGCGATTTCTGTAATAAACTCTTTGAACATTTCTATGTGACTCTGTGTGGTTCAATGTGTCTTCATTTAAAGGTAAGAATTCGCATTACGTTCTTGCAGCGCAGCGAAATGAACAGTGAGATGCATCGCAATGTGCAAACAGGTATCTAGTGCATGTTTACATAATTGCAAGATGGCACAGCCTTAAGCAAAAATGTGTGAACCGGGCCGCCCCAAGGGAATTGTGATTTATTTTTTCTTTCTTTGCTGGTTTACAGAACAGAGATAAACGAATAATCTCAAAAATGTCACCTCCATTTATTTAGGATAAAGTACACGACCAGAACATCTTTAAAGGTCATGATAAACTCTTGGCAAGAGGGGATTCAAGATGTCTTGTATCTTGCCTCGCCTGTTGGGGTTTGATTTACGACTTTGAGGTCTGGCAGTTTTTTGCTATTTTGTGCTTTCCTCCAGCTCTTGTTGTAATATTAATAAATTAATTAAGCCATTTAAACAGGGTACTGTACCCTGTTTAAATGGCTTAATTATTTTACTGTTTCTAGGCATAGGCAAGCTAGGCGGTCGCCTAGGGCGCCACCACCTGGAGGGGGCGCCAATGAGCGCATGTACTGTCTGGCACTACGTTTTAGCAGGGTTGTGATAAAGAGTGGCATGACCACCCTGAAATATGATTGCCGCCTCCACTGGATCCTCCAACATTATTGGGCTACAGTACTGTCAATCTGACGATGCCTGTATGCCATTGGATCAGAGCACTGTCAATTACTGCCTCTTGATTGTTGCATGCAAAGTTTGCATTTGAAGCGCTCAATTAGATCAATGGGTTCTGTCAGTGCTTTGGCAAGGTAAGGCTTTTTTTTTTGTCATGTAATAAAGCTAAGTTCAAAGGCCAATTTAAAATATTGGTACAGTAAAAAGTGCACAAAATCAGTATTTGTGGCAGTCGAGAATCATGTTGTGAAAAATTGTCCAAAAGTGTGCCGTTTTTTTTTTTTTTTGTTTTGGGGGCCCCCCCACAAGCATTGTTAAGGGTTAGGTGTCATTTAAGATTAATATTCAATATAAAACTTTGTAACAGCCAATTAAAACACTGATACCAACTGTAAAACAAATTATGGTGTCGAAAATTCACTAATTACAAGATAAATGAATCCTTTATATGAGGATAACCGCTTGTCGATATTTAAAGATCCTTAGGTATATGTTGAACATGTGATTCAATTAATTTGCTTCCAACAGCGCCCAATGGGAGATAGGACTAACTGCAGAACCGCAGAACCATACGTCCTGACAGTCTGAGGACAACAGCACCAGACTAACATGCCTTGTCCAAATACCCACACTTGCAGTCTTGGCCACTTGAGAGCGCGTGCGCGCAACAGTAAGTAAGTGCGCAAGACTGTCCCAGACAGCTCCAGAGTGATATCAAGGGCTTAGTGTATCCATGCAGCCATCATGTTCTGGAAATAAATTTCGTGAGGGACTTTGGCCGAGATCTCAGCAAAAAGGTCACGGAAACCTTTCCCAGTGCAACGTTAAAATATAATATAATAATACATATTACACATATTTGGTAGAAATAGGAAAACCACTGTGTTACGTTTTTATTGGTGCAAAGATGAAAGAAGGGGTGATCTTTATTGTGGTACAACAATTGCAAATGCGTTTTATCACATAATTAGACGCACCACAGATTAAAAATATGTCATCTATAGGAACTACTGAGCAGACATTTATAAGTTGATTTTAAAATGCAAAGTATTAAAGTTAAAATAAAATAAAAGCACTACAAGGGTGTCCATTTCAGGTAATGCAAGTTCTACACACACTTGTGGTCTTCATGCTCACTTGAACACTTGGCCAAATACAGGAAATATGTCATATTAGTAGTCAAGTGGTCAAGTGCAAAGATTGCAAGTGTGGGTATTTGGACAAGGCAACTGTCTGAGGCCGGAAGTGGGCGGAGCATCAGATGTGTTGTGACTTACAACATGGGATTCCGCCACCGCCTCAGTGTATTCCGAGGACCCGTCTTCAATACAGTTAAAACCGTAGTCCTCAAGAATTTATTAAAAGATTAATTGAAAAGAGATAAAGAGGTCCAAGGCAGAGCTATGATACCTTGCATCATGTATGTATATATTAGGGCTGTCAATCGATAAACATTTTTAATCTGATTAATCACATCCTTTTTCTGTGATTAATCGCACACTTCATGAAATTAAGCATAGATCATTTATCTTGTTTTCAATGTTTATGTTGTCATCATTTGCTATATCCAGCAAAGAAAACCAAAAGATGTGGAAGGGTGATTCTCCAAAATCTGTATTTTCTGCAAGCTTTTCTCAAGATAAATTTAGATGCCTTTCCAAAAAAGGACACTTAGAAACTCCAAAAAGACACCAAAGAACCAAATGATATAAGGAGCCCATATAAGCACATATGAAAGAAAAAAATTCAGAATTTCATAGTATGTGTACAGTGTAGGGCTGTCAAAATTATTTTAACGCGTTAAGGATTGTAAAATTAATCGCATGCGTTACACGCATTAAAAGCACAATATGTAAGTTTTTTATTAAAATATCCAAAAACCAATACAAGTGTTATATATTTTGCTGACTTGTGAACTCACATTATCCCAAATGTTTTGAAGAATATTTAAATCCAGAGAAATAAACAATTTTAACTAGTGACACAGACCGTATCTGAATGTCATTGTGTCACCTGCCAATGACGCCATAACCCCTCGATTTCCGATTTTTTTTGTTTTGTAGAAAACATGGAAACACCAAAGAAGCTTTAATATGTTGTGCGTTTTAATAGACTGGTGACGACCACACGGAGTAGCATAATAACATAACTTTTAAATGTATCTAGTATGATAAAACAGAGCTGCTTTTTCCCCACATACGCACGACCGGAAGGCACAGGTAGCGCTCGGGGGGACTGTGGCATGATAAAAGCTCCGCTGCATTCAAGCCATGTGTCACGCTCGTTCAGCTGCCTCGTTTCACTTCGACGGCTTTCAGCCTCACCCTGCTTCATTCTACTACGTTGATAAATCATTAGCTCATCAATGAAACATGATTTCTGCCCAAGTCCCATCGGATTGCATCGGCTGTGGGGATGAGGACCACAACTCCCATGATTCCACACTCAATCACAGCAAAACTATGCCTTTGTCTCTTTGTTTATTTTGAATAAGTGCCCTCTAGCGGCGAAAAAACGAAAATTACATATAACGATGACCAGCCTAAATATATTATATCATATAAATAATGCACGTAGTAGGACACTTTACCTCCAGGGCATTCAGTGTTCATTGTATTAATCAGATGTGTGTTCCGTGAATTGAACCCAACGACCTTTTGCAATGCTAAGCAAGCTCTTACACGAGCACAGGGAACATGATTGTGAGTGTCGTGACGTGACATGTGGCCAAGTATGGTGAACCCATACTCAGAATTAGTGCTCTGCATGTATCCCATCCAAAATGCACACACACAACAGTGAACACACACAAACCGTGAACAAACACCCGGAGCAGTGGGAGCATTTTTTTGCTGCGGGAACCCGGGGGCAGTTGGGGGTCGGTGCCGTGCTTACTCAAGGGCACCTCCAGTCGTGGATGAAGGTGGGTAGAGAGCGCGACATTCCCACTACACTCACCTACAATCCTGCCGGTTACGAGACTCAAACCCGCAACCTTTGGGTTACGAGTCCAACTCTCTAACCATTAGGCCTCTTCCCAACTTTATACAGTACATACAAATGTAATTTAGAAATGTATCAATGTTGTTATTTAAGATTTGTGTGTTTACATAATCAGATTTATTTTATTTTGTATGTAGGGTTTGCAGACAAATGAGAAAGAAACTGTTCGATGCACAGTGAGAAAAAAATCACATATATACTAAAATGCATTTGAAACTAATCTTAAATTATCTTGTTTTATGAGTATGAGTGGGCTAAAGGGATTCGCCGAGGGACGGCAAAATGGCTAGAAACGGCCGGCCCTGAGGGTACACATATTAGACGAAAGACGTGGCCAAATAATAATTCATTAATTTGCATTAAAAACAATGTACCAGTAAACATTAAAGTGATTAATAAGCCTTTGAATCCCTGCTCAGGTAACTGCCTACTCTAATTAAACAGCAGCACTCTACTGTACTTATCCTAATTTCCCCGCAGTGTGAATGTGCTGTGGATGATTATTTCTCGTTTTGATTAAAGGAGCGAGATGTAGCCTAGGCTACCGTCAGAAATATTGCTCTCGGTTCCCTGCTGTGTGTTTTGGGTGAGGGGCTTATGCAGGTGGGATGAGAGACAGGAAATATTATTTCACTGCCCTGGCACCTGGATCAGACATGAATCTCAAATCAGAGCCGATAAATAACTCTCCTCTCTGGGTTTTTTTGGATTGCATAATGTTGCACCCGCGGTCAGTGCGCTGACTAATGCGAAGGTGTCATTCTGAGGTACTTTCACGTTAGTAATCGCTTTAAATAAATCTGTTAAATCCTCACAAGACAATTTTGACTTTACAGTCTTTAATCTTAGCAGTTATAAACTATATTTTGCGTGTAAATCAATCAGCCCTAAGAATTCATTGTGTATTAAAACATATACAGGTTCAAAAGAATGTGATCAACCAGCCATTCACAGTATAAAACTGTTGTAACACTGACACCCAGGGGCATCTGTTAGTATTTTATTTTTTATTTTTTTAAAGAACTTTCTCCTCTTGTCCGTGTTATTAATTCGCAGGATATATTTGTATCATCATAACTGATAGTGTCATATCAGATTAGAGCAGTGATGAATATTGTTTATATAGCCTAGTCCTATTTATCATCCTGATCACAAATAAAAATCAGCACTGATCAGCTGTTCATTAGAACGAAAGATATTAAAATCCATTTATGACTTGTAATTGAAAGTGAACATACTCATTTCTCCATCAGTCAGTACTGATTACTGCCTTGTTTGGAACTATTATGACTGTAAACTACTAAGTCGTTTCAGATCTAACTGATTTTAATGGCACTATAATTACAACTCTGACAAAGGTTTTGTCATCCAATACATGGCACAAAAGCAAAATACAAGTAAATGATTAGTAAAATAGTAAAAATTCATTCAAAACATTATTTTGCATTCCAAATATATGTGAAGTTGTGTACAAGTTCTCCATATTTGTTATTGTATTCATTAATCCAATAAGATTAATTGTGCAACGAGTGGCCTGGATACCTGTAGGCCAGAGGAGCTTATCCTTATAAAGTATAGTCAGCACTTTGGAAAAGGTCTTTAAAGTTCATGGACTGACAAAACAGACCTTATGGGGCCTGCTGTATTATGTGTTTGCACTTGAGTATCTTTGACCAGTAACATTTATGTATGTCGGCATGAAGATGTGTGTCCAATGTGCATTGTGAACACTGTAAGACAGACACTTCTTCACTGCATATACAAAGATATTATTATAGTGAAATCATGTTATTAGTCTGCTGCTTTGCATTTATATTCTTTAATATCACGTAATCCCTTTTCTTTGAGGTTATACACCCTATATCTCATTGCAGAACTATCAACATTGTGGCCTAAAGTAGGCTACTAATAACAGGATCAAATTATACCTTCTACAGTAGATTCTTTCTGTCATTTTGGAGACAGTACACTGTTACGTTGTAACCTGAGTAATAGAGGCAACATATCACGTTAAAACAGTTTTGTGATCTATTGGGTCTGGGTCAGCCTAAAAACAAGGCCATTGGACTTCCACAACCCCATTATTTTTGTTATTACACTCTTAAAAATAAAGGTTCCAAATGAAAGTTTTCTCAACATTGCCATAAAAGAACCATTTTGGTTCCACAAAGAACCTTTAAGTGATAAATAGTTCTTAAAAGAATGTGTGTTTTTCTTAGTATAAAGATTTTCTGTGGAATGGAAAGGTTCCGTGGATGTTAAAGGTTCTTTATAAAACCATTGATGCCAATAATCCTTATTTTAAAGAGTGTAACCATTTAGATTTTAGTTTTCACTGTGATCCAAAGTGGTACGAGTCCAGACAAAATGCACCACCCTCATGAACTAGGCCAGACTTCTCAGATCCTATTTTTGAAAAACTATTAATAGGAAGACCAGAGGGCAGAGGGGATTATGACTCAGATTGTCTGAATGATTCACAGGATTGAGTGACCAAGAGCAGGATATGGTCAGGGCTTTCAACATTTCAGATCCAGGGACCCCCACCCCCTTCCCAGTCAGCTAAACAAGGGAATTCCAATATAAAAATGCTAGATAAATGCATTCTCAGTTACATTTTAGTAGCATAACTTTAATTCTAGCAGACATTACTTGTTTCTATAATATTAAGTATATAATTTATGTACCACCTTTGGACATTCATTTTAAAATATATATATTATTTTAAAGAAAAAAATCAGAAATTGCTTGCAAATTTCACAAATAATTACAAAGAAACGGCAAGTAACAAATTAAATTAAATGTGACATTTTGAAGTAGAGAGACTGAACTTTTATCGTCTTGTAAAATGTACTGTAATAATCTTTGTTTTATATACAACTTTGAAAAACGAAGTTTACAGTGTATATGTCTTCAGACCCCCCTGTAAGGCCATGGACAACCGGGGGAAGGTCCAGTATGGGATCTTCTTTTTTTTTCTCTTCTCTCTCTCTCGTTTTGGTTTCTCAAAAGTGAAGTGCTATATGTTATAGTGTATAGAAGAAGTAAACAGTATCCAAATGTATTTTCACTGATCCATTTTTGAGTGAGTTTTTTTCAGTAGTTAAATGGAAGAATGTTTGTGGAATTCGTGGCCTTCAAAAGATTATTTTAGATTTAACAGGTAAAAAATAATCAGATCATGGTTAATGTTCTGACATGAGACCCACAGAGAGCCCTTGAACCTGAATTGAGGAATGGAACACTCTGTGTGCTAAATGATGAATTATCGCAAAGCGCTTGATCTTGTTTCAAGCTAATTAATTCAGACATGGATTGATATGAATAATCCCTTTCAGTCATGTGATCCAAAATAGTTCTTGTGCTGAATCCCAAGCCAGTAGAGCACATTTGCTAATAGACTGAGGTTAGTTTTACACTTTGGTACATACTGAAATTTGTAACTTCAGTTTTTACTACTATTTTTAAAGGGCATACACGTTTGTATCCTAAATCAGACATTTTTGGTGTTGAATTATCAGTTTGTGGGGCTTAAAAGGTTTATTGGGATGTCTGGATCAGGGAGAACTCCAGGACAGTGAAGCTGACAGATGTGATAATGGACATTTTTTGTTGAGAAGCAGAGCTTGTGTTCTTTATTGTCATCTTTCGCGATGGGTCAGCGACTCAGTGAGGATTCGGACGATAAAGAGATTGATGCTGCTGAACTGCAGGAGTGGTATAAAAAGTTTGTGGTTGAATGTCCGAGCGGGACCCTCTTCAGGCATGAGTTCAAGAGCTTCTTTGGGGTAACTGGAAACCCAGAAGCAGCCGATTATATAGAAAACATGTTTCGTGCTTTTGATAAAAATGGGGTAAGTTATTCAATTTCAGTTAAGTTACAAAAAGTAGGCATAAACACTGTGTAGGAGTGAGTGTGTAAATACTTAACACCAATAGAATAGAATACTGGGAAAGAGATTGCATATTGAAAAAAAATGAACCTGAAAATTCACAGAATTTTTAACAGGTCAATCCCCTTTTCTCTTTCCCTCCCTTTCATTTTTTTCATAGGATAACACTATTGATTTTCTGGAATACGTTGCAGCCTTGAATCTAGTGCTGCGAGGAAAGTTGGAGCACAAACTGAAATGGACTTTTAAAATGTATGACAAGGATGGGAGTGGCTGCATCGACAAAACAGAGCTCAAGGAGATTGTGGAGGTAATCATTTCTCATGTTCTTCCCGATTGTCAACACGGTCAGATGGACTTAAACATTGATTGGGATTATAATACTTCAGTGGTTTACTAGATTACTAACGAAAAAAGGATGGAAACTGTAATTCTGTGTGCTCTGGTTGCATTTGTACTGAGATTACATTTTCATGACCGGTTTCATAACTTTCACCTTGACATTGAAACTTATAGTGAGATGTTTACAGAAGGATTAATCCATATGACCTCTGTGATAGCAGGACATTTGTGTGCAGAAATGCTATTATACTTTGTAATACCGCTATAAAGAAGACATTTATGCATTTAGGATTACAAAAGAAAGAAATGGCCTCCTTTACTTTACTTTTACAGTCAATCTACCGACTAAAGAAAGCCTGCCATGGTGAACTTGATGAAGAGTGTAACCTACTGACCCCAGATCAGGTGGTGGACCGAATATTTGAGCTAGTGGATGAGAATGGAGATGGTAAAACTTACTATGATTCATTCTTTTTCTACAATTATTATTTTTATTTAAGTACACTGATGTTAATAATTAATCAAACTGTGGGACAATTCTGGCTTTCTGCTCAAAGGCCTTTATGAAAAAGCAGCTGATCCTGAGTTTCTTTGCTGTGTCCACAGGGGAGTTGTCTCTGGATGAGTTCATTGATGGGGCACGACGTGACAAGTGGGTCATGAAGATGCTGCAAATGGACGTGAACCCCGGGGACTGGATCAATGAACAGAGACGCCGCAGCGCCAACTTCTGAACTCCATATTCACTAAAACAACGCTTAACAGAAGCTTACCCCTTAACCAACATATACAGAGCATGCATAGCTTCTCAACTACAGTCTTAGTCTTGGTTCATTCAATTGAATTTAAGCCATCAGTCTTTTGTTTTTATGTAGTGGTGTAACTCCCATTTATTTTTTTGACAAACAGAATTAATTCTATCTACATGTAAATATTCATGTTTTCTTTATTGTTTCTTCCATTCTTGTTGTTAGGATTGGTAAAAGGCTCACTTTCATGACTGACTGGATTTCTGTTATTATTATTCTGCAGATGAGGTGCATTTGAGTTTACTGCATGTGGCATATTACTCAACTTATAAACAACAGCAATCCATTTCAAATTGGCATATCTGATGTTTGTAAATACATGAATATTGTAAAGAATGAAGTCCCTGGAAGGTCTCAATTATAAAGTTATTTGCATTTGAAAATTTCTCAAAAATAAAAACTTACCAATTATAAATGTAATGTACTATTACTGATTTTTTTTCTTTCATTTATTACAAAGAAAAAAACGTTAATCATGGTTTTGTTTTGTGAGCTGGGTTAAATGTAGTTGATGGTAATAATATGTAATTCTACAGTAACAGCACTTACCAATTTCATGATTACGTTTATTTTGTTTATCACGATTATAATGGAGCAGGGTAACAAAAACCCCAAAAATCTCCATAGCAGAATATTACCAATATTGTTTCCGGACTATTTTATTCAAGCCATTTTATGATTAAATTAACATCATCACTGATGTTATATCACTTTCTAATAATTTTTAGTCTCAGGATGTCAGCAGTCGTCACTGTTTATCAATTATTATACAATTGTCAAATTTTTTTTCAATGCTGCTACAGAAACATAATATTTTATTGTTAATATTTTAAACAACTATTTTAAATATTAATATTTAATTATATTAAAAGTCCTGGCTATGTTTAAAAACGTCCGGATTAGGATGATGGATGCTTATCTAATGTAATAAATTTTCCAAATATTAACAATTGTAGAATAACCATTAAATGCTGATGTATGAGACTGCTCAAATTAATAAACAAACAAATGCATACGTTATAGAAGCTTTTTTGGTGTATGAAATATTTTCTTCATTTCGATGTTACCTTTTATTCCCTTTTTATCTTATCCGCCTTCAATGTCTCTCGTTGGATTTATAAACAGTTCGCTCTCATGCTCCCTGACGCTAGATGGCACTCAAGCCTTTCAACACAATGAATTTAAACCTGCACTCAAAGCAAAAGAGAAACCTCCTGCTTCTTTATTTACAGTGATTGACCTCGAACGTTTAAAGGGACGTAAAACACACATCAGCTTCATTGTTGTGGTAAGTTATCTCTTTTAAATAAAAAGCACAGCTAAACAAGTTTGACAGGTTTCAGGACACAGTATTTCTTCGTTAATCTTAGGTCGTCACGGGGTTGTTTTATATAATGTAATTTTAAACAATAATGAATTAAATTTTCTGTTGGCCAAAAAGTTGATTTTTTTTATTTTAATTTATTGATTTATATTTTGATGTTTCATGAATTTGCGTTTGACTGTTATCCTGTAATACATTTTATACACCGATAATGTTAGTTTGTGGAAGATGGCTGTTCAATTTTGCATATTAGGCTATTTATATATTTCAGTATTAGTGTATTCTTCTCAAGACAGAATAAAAAACCTGCAGATTTCACTATGATTTTACTTCATATCGTGTGACAACATATCCCATCATGCGTGTTGAATTACCGGTATCTCGAAATGTTCAGTAGCTTTTTGTAGTCAAGATAAAGTGTGTCTGTACAGAAAATAATACCAGTCAAGTCCCTGCTCAAATGTCAAAGGAATCTGATGGACAAGATCATGCGGATGAAGGTACGGCAAAAGTAAGCATGTCTTCATTTGACTACCATCACTTTTAAAAGTCTTACTCTTTTACTTTTCAAATCTGTGTAAAGATTGACCAAAGATTTCCCCAGCAAAAGAATTTAGAAAGGGTATTCAGCATGATTAAATAATAATAAAAAAAATGTAATTAGAGTGTTGGCTGTGGTACAGGCAAAATTGAATTCAGATGCATTATCAGGCAATTGTCTGGAGGTTGGAATGATTTGTGTCTTGTTATGATTGGGTTTGTTGTCTTGCTCATTTATTGCAGCTCCCGTGCAGCTCAGGATGGCGGCGGCTGCTGCACGAGAGAGGAGATTTGTTCACCTGTCCGCCCACCGATGCCCTGGCGCACTGCATCAGTGAAGACCTCCGCATGGGGGCAGGGATCGCTGTACTCTTCAAGAAGAGGTTTGGTGGACTTGAGGAGCTTCTGGCTCAGAGTGAGTGTGACTTATCATTACTGAGAGGTGGCAATCAAATTACACCCGTTTCATTCTCAGTGTTTTTTTTCTGTCTTCTGTTTTGTGCAGAGAAACAACCTGGGCAGTGTGCTGTCCTTAGAAGAGCTGGTCGTTTTGTCTACTACCTGGTAAGATTGCCTGTAGTGTTCAGTTCACTCTAATTCACATCTGTTCTGTTTTACTAAATAAATTAAGATAAGAGTAGAGTTGTCTTGACTTGCAGCTTTCTTGTTAACCAAAACCTACCTTTTCCACTTTTTTTTCTTGCTCTAGGTCACAAAGAAAAAGTACAACCAAAAGCCCACCTATGACATTCTCAGAAAGAGTCTTGTGTCTATGAGGGAACACTGCTTGGCCAATGGTGTTAACAGTATATCCATGCCTCGGTAAACTGTCACATTTAATAACAATAGTGTTGTTTTTTTAATTTAAATGCAGATATTGATTTTAGATTTGCTTTTTTTTATATGATTCTAGCTAAATTACTTAAATTACAATAAAAAAATACTAAAATATAGCGTGATAATTGCATTAAATACTAATTTGGAAGGAATTAGGGTAACATTTCTTTTGAATTGATTTTCAATAACTGATGGCATTTTCTCTTGCTAGGATTGGCTGTGGGCTGGATAAACTGAAATGGAAAAATGTGTCTTCCATTATCTCAGAAGTCTTCCAGGACACAAAAATCTCCATCACTGTGTACACAATCTAGACCACGGCAGGTCTGAAACTCACATTATTTCTTAACTGCTCTTAAAGAATGGTTGGACGATGACTTATTCCAATGGAATTTCACAACGTACTTTATGGTGTGTAGGGTGTTCATTAGTCTTGTTTTGGGAAATATAAGCTCTTAAGACGGTTCCAGTTATATACACTAAGAATATGTAGTTGTTTTCCCCTAAGTTAGATTCCATTGATTTTCCATCCTCCTGTTGCATCTCTAAATTGTATGAATGTTCTTTTCACCACTAGAGGTTGTGACTTTTATTTGATTTGTTTAATAAATGATGCTTTCTAGTTCATATTTTTCCAGTGAATTTCACTAAATTAAGTGTGCCTCAAATATAAATGTCCCATAAATAATAATTCCACCATTATTCTGAAATCCTTATTTCCAATTGATTCTTTAGTACAGTGGTTCTCAACCCTGTTCGTGGAGATGTTTAAAAGCTGTGTCTCATTTCGAAGGCTGTGTCCTCCACAGGTCGCATTAGTCAGCCGCATATGTCACAGATCCTCTCTCATTTCAGAAAAGCAACCATTATAAAATTCACTGTTAGTCTTCATGAGGGATAATTACAGTAATTTCTGTCTTTGGAATGTAATGGTCGACATAATGCCGGCAAATGCGACCTCTGGATGGTGCAGCCTTTTAAATGAGACGCAGCGAAAATGTGCTGTTTTGGG
This sequence comes from Sinocyclocheilus anophthalmus, assembly GCA_018155175.1. NCBI lineage: Eukaryota > Metazoa > Chordata > Actinopteri > Cypriniformes > Cyprinidae > Sinocyclocheilus > Sinocyclocheilus anophthalmus. The sequence goes on along the minus strand of JADLZN010009149.1, from coordinate 230,018 downwards.
GGGACTCCAGGAACAGGGTTGGGATCCACTGCCTTGGTATATTATAAATAGCATTGAAAAGCATGCCGTCTTTAGATTGTGCTTATGATAGGAAATTGACTCATGTTTACTGTTTTACATACAAAGAGACTGTTCACTATGCCAATGTTCATTATATCATTTCAAAATAATTTTGAAAAAATCATTTAAAAAGACAAAATTAGAATATTTAAACATGATGTTTTGCTCTAAACATCATGTTTAAATGTTCTAATTTTGAAAAAAAATCTAATTTATTTTAGTTTGCAAAATAATTAGTTAACTAGGAATTCCATGTTTGAATTTTACACCCAGATGTTTAGCTTCTAAAAATGTTCTCAAAATAATACTCCGTAAAATATAACCTATATATTTGAGATGCCCATCTAAATACTATACATAAGTGTGGTTTGAATTCTTTATGTAAGTTTAAAATCAGTTAATAAAGTCAACCGTGTGATTTCACAGGACAAATAGTGTTGGCAGGAAACAATGCTGGTGTAATTACAGAGACATTGTAATAATTAGGTTTTAAGTACTACATTTCCTTAAAGGCGGTGCCCAGGCTGTTTTTAACAGTCTTAATCAGAGGCCAGCTGTGGCTTCTTACCCTACTTTAAAATATCACACAACCTCTCATCATAATAATCATAGTTGTCTTGACAGTCCTCCCAGGGTGTAAAGTTATCTTCCTCGTTCTCAACAAAAGTAGACCAAACATACGCAAAATCCACAGGCCTCATCATGCGTATTTTACACCCCGCCCTAGCTAGCGCCTGAAGTCCGACCTGTATCTCTGGTTCCTCCCACTGGAAGAGACGGGAGCAGTGGATATTAAGGCGCATTGTCTCGCGTGCTCGCAAGATCTCTGCGAGCTTAGCAGCGCAGGCTGTGCAAGGGCTTGAGGACGTGTACCAGGTCACTGTGTAGTGGAGTGACTTGTCGTAATGGGCCAGCACCTGTTGAAAGAAGGCTTCTTCGGCATGTGAACCCGAATGCTCATCCTCCAGGTAACCACGAAGGCCATCTGTCTCTCCAGCACCTCCTTGAATGTCTACCTGGTAGCACAGGAAGGTCTTGTTGCGCCCGGAGGAATATTCCACATTTTTAAATTGGAACTTAAAGAAGGTCGGGTTCAGTCTGTCTCTGCGGGAAGAAGGAGGACATTTGGAATAAGACTTTTATCACAATCTATTGTGAGAAAGATTGGAAAAAGTTGTAAATAGTTGGAATACACTACATGACTTCATTACTAAAAAATCTTACAGATTTGAAAACACTAGGCATCATATGCTTGATAAACTTTGTAAATGGATACAGAGAAAAATTCTATTTGCAAACTTTTCAGACTTCAGACTTTCAGGTCGTTCCAAACATGGCAAACTCGCACAGAAACGTGCACCTTGTTGCTAGGACACACATCAGAAATGGAAACAATGTGTTCTAAAATCAGCTCAAAATATCAGACATGTTGATATCCTTTCAGACTGGATGGAATCATAATCTAAAGCTCAAAATTGGAGACTTTACCCATCATACACTACATGAATTTCTGTGAAATCTCTCAACTCCAACTGCCCATATCTGCTGACTGGCTCTGCTTTTCAGCAACAAGCATCAACTACAAATATGGGCAAAAATCTGTGCAAAAGTTGTGTGGTGTATTCCAGCTTTAAAACAAATGAATGCATTAACTTTGGACAAGAAGCACTTCAGTTTGAATGGCCACTAATAAGCCTACAGAGACTCAAAATGACTCAATGGGCTTGTATTGATCACTTTGTTTAAATAAATTCTTATAATATGTCAGGTGGGTTTTCTCTTGAGTTTTATTTTATTTGAAAGAAGAACCCATTGAGTCGTAAGCAGTGGTGGTGGCTTTTTTTTGGCCCTGGTGTACACTACATGAATGGCCACATGAACACCACACCCATATGTGCTTGCTGAATGATTTTAAACCAGAAATTAATAGGGAATTTTTCTGCTCTAATAGCTTCCACTTTTATGGGAAGGTTGTCCACTAGAATTTGGATGATGGCTGAGATTTTACCCCATTCAATCATGAGAGCCAATGTGGTTTCATTTTTTTGTGCAGGTCAATCAAACCTTATGGACCTCACTTAGTGATGTACCCTGTTGAAAGTCATTGAGCTCTTTGGTTCTCTAAATCTTTGTTTTAGGTAATTGCATGTCTGTGTGCTTGATTTTATGCTACTGTTACTGTGGGTGTAGCTGAAATAGTCAAACTGGTTAATTATAAGACGGTGCTCACATACTTTTGGTCTTTATGTGCCTGCATCATCATTGTTTGCTACACCATGGCAGGGACAGGAAAACTCATAAAGACATATATTATTCTGAGTAGCCTACAGAAAAGTCCCCACTTTCTAAAAGCACTGGGGTTCAAAGCAATGTCCTGGATTGGTCTCATTTATAGTGTTCTTGTCCAACATGTTGGAATTTCAGATGTAACTGTTGTCAGAGTTGGTCCCGCCAAGCATTGCTTTTAGAATGCTAAATACTCATCTATGTTTTCATTTATTAAAGGTCCTTTTTAAAAGGTCCCTCTTCTAAACAAGTGGCAAAGTAATCTTAAAATAGGTTGTGGTGTCATGCAATATGCCATGCTGGTATGAATTTTGAAGATACTCTATCAGAAACACATTAGCAAAAACTGTACTTTTAGGGATACAACAGCTTGTCAGTACCCTTAAAGGGACAAATTTGTGCCTCTACTCCTAAAAGGTGCATAATAATTACTTAGATGAATATGTACCCTTAAGGTACAATTATGAACTCTTTATGGTTAAATAAGGCACAAAGTTGTCCCTTTGTATTGAGCCAGAGACAAGCTGTTGTGTCCCCCTATAGGTACAAATATTTTGCTCCCCCCCCCCCAATGTTCTTGCTGAGTGACTAAAATATTACTGTGGGATCCAGTTTGTATAAGTGAAACATATCTGACTTACCCTACAATGATCTCAAATGGAGGCAGCTCCATAGGCTCCAGCTCAAACTCCTCATCTTTGACAGGGTGTTTGGCTCCTTCTGCTACCTCCCCATTTCCTTGAGGCATCTCCTCATTTTTTTGCTGATTTTCTGGGGTCTTATCTGGCTTCTTTGTTATCTTTTCACCTTTATCTTTGTTCTTTTCTTTCTCCTTTTCAGGTTTACTCTCTACTTTCTCCACTTTCTTTTCTTTCTTCTTTGTCAGACCACCTTTACTGGGGGTCTTGCTGTCCTTTCTGTCCGCCATGACCTAGCTGTGCAGTGAATTGAGTCTGCTAGCTGTGAGTGTGTGAAGGGTGCTGTTGATTTAGTATGTGAGTCAGAGAGGTGACAGCCTGAATATGTTCCTAAGTCTTATAGATAAAGATGAAGATAACTCACTGCCACAAACAGGAGCTGGTCAGGGAGGGAGGGAGGGAGACTGAAGGGCAGCTGCTCTCTTGTTTCCATGCTTAAAAAAAGGACAAAGTATAATGGGGGGGAGGGGGGTTGTTATACATTCATTGTTTAAACATGTCACCGCCCACCATTTTGTTCAACAGGTGCATCAAGGAGCCGTTTTCTTTTTGCTCAATTTCAAATGTGTAATGAGGATTGACACTTAATGGAATATAATCCATATTCTTCATATTTCCCTCTCCTTTTGATCAGGATAATATTGCTGTTCACACACCAACAACAGGCAGTTTATTAATAACTGTAGTTTGGCAGAGTGTTCAGAAAGACTCTGTCCCTTCACATAGTGAATGCCATAGTTCAGTTTAGGCCTTTACTACCCTCACATCAAGGTGGTCTAAAGGTCAGCATGGCACTGGCCAGTCCCTGAAGTATCAAAAAAAATTGACCTGTGAGCAAACTGTGTTACTGTTTACAGACACTTAAGATGTTGTGATGAAAGAACTAGGTCACTCTGAAGAAGATAACAGATGTGAAATACGGTGTATTTTAAGGTTAGATTCCTGTACAGAGTGCTGATGCCCCCACTCTACCATTTCGAGTCATAAGTACTGTGTTACTGTTCCCCTGCCAAGCGGTTTTTTTTTTTTACACATTCTTGAACCTCTGCCAGAGCAGGGAAACCAGGGAAAGTCCAATGGTTTTGGCAATGTTCAGGATACTAGCTTACTGGGCAGTTTACACTGTGTTCTGCTGACTATTTTTAAAAACAGTATGTGAAACGGAAGGGGTTATTCCATGATAAAACAATTTCAGTGTCAAATTACCTCATCAAGTATGCATCTTTTGGCTGATAATCTGGTTCATCCATCACAATAGAAATGGAAGGAAAATGGATGGTAATTTATTATAGTTATCTTATACACTGCACCAATAATAAGAGTAGTTGCATTCCCACATCTCTAACAAAATCTGAGCTGCGTGATTGTTTATATCTTCTCAAAATGTAAACTGTAGTATATGTCTATCTATAAAGTTGGATAATATATTCAACTTTATCCGCATACATACAGTACACTCAAGTGAGAATCATTTATAGGAAATCTTCAAAGGCTGTTTATTTTTTCACAAATGTAATACATGTTGCCTATTCTTCATCTAATATAAAGTTTGAAGTATGTCCTTACCGTATACATTCAGTTACCTGACAGGGTGATATATAATTTATCATACATCTACTTGATGCCTGTATTATGTGGCAAACATCCTGCTAAATGTGACTCGTAAAGGGATATTCACCCAAAAATGAAAATTAGCCATGATTTACTCCACCCTCAGGGCTTCCTAGGTGTATCTGAAATCTCTTTCAGACGAACAGTTATATTTAAAATTGTCTTGGCTCTTCCACGCTGTATAATGGCAGTAAATGGTGCCACTGTTTCTGAAGCCGATAAAAGTGCATCCATCCATTCCATCATACAACTACTTCACACAGATCCGGGTGTAATAAAGGCTTCTGACATGAAACCGAGGCGAAGTGTAAGAAAATATAGATTTTTAAATTATTTATAAACTGTACTCTCAGATTCAGGTCGCTGGAGCGGCGGATCACAAAAGACGAGCGTTGAAATAGGAGTAGCGGAAGGCCGGGGAGAGAGTGATGAACGCGGAAGCACAGAGGAGAAAGCAAAACAAAACACCTGTCACAAACTAGTACTACAAAACCAGCCGAATTTGTTTGAACCGGAGTATACCGACCAGGAACTCCGCGAGATGGAGGAGGCTGTAGCGGTGGCGGCTCAAACTACAGATGTAGTTCACGTGGTTTCCTTGTGCTGTAAACAAAACTTGGTTCTCACGAGACTACACTCTTCTCCCCAGTGGTTACGTTGCGCCTTCCGCTACGCCTAGGTCATACGCTCGAACGTCTTTTCGTGAATGCGCCTACTTGAGCGACCGGAAGCTGGAGATTACGGTTTATACATTTTTAAAAATCTGTATTTTTCTTACATTAAGGCTTCATTTCGCTTCAGAAGGCCTTTATCAACACAACGGAGCTGTATGGAGTAGTTTTATGATGGATGGATGCTGTTTTTTTAGGCTTCAAAATTGGGCACCACTGCCATTATACAGTTTGGAAGAGCCAGGACAATTTTAAATATAACTGCAATTGTGTTCGTCTGAAAGAGGATTGTCAGAAACGCCTAGGATGCCCTGAGGGTGAGTAAATCATGGGCTAATTTTCAATTTTGGGTGAACTATCCCTTAAAGACATGAAGATAAGATGTTACTTGCAAACATTAACATCATGTTTTTTTAGCCGCCTTGAAACAGTGTTTATTGTGAAAAGCACTACACAAATTAATTTGACTTGACCTATAAAGGTTATTGCCCATGAAAAGCAGATACATCACTAGGGTATTTATTTTTGGATTCATATATATGATCTATTAAAGGGATAGTTCACCCAAAAATGAAAATGTGATGTTTATCTGCTTACACCCAGGGTATCCAAGATGTAGATGACTTTGTTTCTTCAGTAGAACACAAACAAAGATTTTTAACTCAAACCATTGCAGTCTGTCAGTCATATAATGGAGGTGAAAGGGAATCACGGCTTTGAGAGTCAAAAAAACATACACAAACAAAACCAAATTAAACCCTGCGGCTCGTGACGATACATTGATGTGTAAAGACACGAAACGATCAGTATGTGCAAGAAAGCTGAACCCCAAACCCCCCCCCCCCCCCCCCCCCCAAACTATTAGATCTTTTTTTACCTCTGATTTGCTGCAATGTCCGAACTGTCCTGAGCGCATCCTGAGTGCGTTTGCGTCTTCTTCTGCTTAATGGTGGATCAAGACTTATAAGTGCATTACCACCACCTATCTCTCAAATGTACCATTGACACTCATAGAGTGTTCAGTTTCTTGCACAGACCGATTGTTTTGTGTTAAAATGAATTTAAATGTTTCAGCCTATTGTGGACAAATCTAACGGCTTGAAATATGTTACATTCATAGTTTAACTGGGATAACAATGAGGTCACTTTTATTTACAATGAACATTGTGTTTAGTCACACCCCTTACCAGTGATAAATGTTTTTTCATAGCAAATGAAACTGACCAATTTACCACACATCACATCCACAGCAACTGACTGACAAGACATCCTTTGTTGGCATAGAGATTGCAAATGAGAGCAGGACTGCAATTTATTTTGAGGTTTGGCAAGAGGGAATGTGACAATGAGGAAATGAAATTGCAATCGGAGCCACTGCTATTGCTGTTTCAATATGGCTGGGCCATTCCTGCATGAATGTTGAAAATGAAATGTCAAATGGACTTTGCTTTTCCATCTGAAATTTGGCAGATGTTGCAAATTATGTGTGCACAAACAGAATACGCAATTGCAAGTACAATGTTACCCAGAATATGATACTGTAGTCCCTCTGAGACTGAAAGGGAAACTGAAATCATCCCACATACACACACTCACGAATGTTCATTATATCTGCACTGCAGCAGTGCCGCCCCGCCTTACACATAAATCTGCTTGAAATTGAGTTTATTGATTGAATGTCCTTTTGCTATTTTCTTCGCCACATGATCAGAATACAAGCATGCATAAGCTCTACTGTTGCAATCCACAACCTTAGTGTGCTGTAGTTATAACTGTAAATGCACACACTGACATCAGTGATTGTGCTATAAAGACAGTGAAATTGCTTGGCCTTAGGCATATTATTGTATGCAGTTATGACAGGACAAAAAGTCAGGTTTGATAAACACTTTTTACTGAAATGGAAAAGTCTTTTTCACAACAAAATGTCCTTAATGCACAACTCTTCTTAATATCCCACAGGCTTGATTGCTCTTCGTTCAGCCCTGCAAGCTAGGAGAGACTACAGTCCACCATCAGCATTCTCTGATTCCCCATAGGCCTGAAATGTAATTATTTTCAATTACAGAACCTGCCTGCAGTTTTTCTACCAGGTGGGTTTCGTACACAAAGAACCAACACAAAAAGCTTGTCAGCCACACTATAACTCTATTTGACCAATTCTTTCCTTAGATTAACATAAAGCTAACTCATTTTCACCAAATGTTTTATAACAATGTTTAATTTAGCTGGAAATGTACTATTCCTTTTCTTAAAGGTGTTCTGAGAAAGCATTTGGCTGCAAGAATAGTGTGTTTTCTGGAGTTCTACATCATGCTGATAGTGAAGGAGAATTATGATGTAAATATTTAACAATTAATCAAGGATAGGTACAATGTGCACTGCACTTATATGATCCTATTACATTTTTGGGTGGTGAAAGTGAGTAGACGGAACATAATGTTTAGAAATGTCTGCAATAAAGGCAACCAGCATCTGATAATGGGTCATAATAGGTAATAGGTTAACACTTTTTATAATAACTTTCATTTCCTTTTTCATCAAATTGCATTATATTTTCAAATAGTTAGGAGATAGATAGATAGACAGACAGACAGATATGAAAGTTATTATAAATTGTTACCTATTATAGCTAATTAATTTATCTAATTTAGGTCTAGCCTTTTGTACAATAACTAAAAATTGAATTTTTCCTGACAACAGTATTTTGATTACTTTGGGTAAATGTACAGTTTTTATAGATACATATATCAGGCACAATCCCCACTTTGCATTTGAGGTGTTTGGTTTGATATCAGTACAAAGAAAAAGCTCTCTTTGCATTTAGGACCAAAGTATCCTATAGTTAGCCTTCAAGTAAATCAGAGTGTCCAAGTTTTTTGGCAGAAGTCGGCATTGCTCTGGTCTGAGCGTCTTGCTAACAAGGTTAAATATCTGGTCCACTGATGTAGTTGTTGCTGGCACAGTAAAAACTTTTTTGGCTACTTGTGAGAGCAGGGGGAAATCGATAGACTTGCGTTTCCAGTATTGTAGTGGATCCTCATCTGTGGGTTCTTCGTGGAGATATGTGGACAGCTCCTGCTCCACAGTCTTGGCCTGGGCGGTCGGCCTCTGCTTAATGAAAGAGAACAGCTTGCAGCGTTTGGACGGCGATGGCTGGGCCTCTGAGTGATGTTCTAGTGGACTCAAAGGCCGAGTATGCTTTCCAACCTCTTCCAGCATCACCTGTTTGTGCCAGTCGCTGTCACTGCTCCAGGACAGCTTGAACTGTGGGTCCAGGGTGGTGGCTGTTACATAAAGAGGGTCCTCAAGAATGCCTGCCAGTCTGCGGTTCAGAGCTTGAGACAATCCCATCACGATCCCAGAGCACTGGTGAGTTACGACCTCAGCCAGATGCTTGCGCAGACCTAGCACACAGGGCAGGGCTAGGCTGATGGACACGTGCTTGTCTCCTTGGACCATGTCTGAGGCCTCCTCAAAAGGCTCCAACACCTCAACCAGCTCCCGCAGCACTGCTTTTTCTAAGTTACCTAGGACTAGGTCATTTATATCCACAATGTCCTCAAGAAAATCCATTGACTCCACCATTTGCCGCAATATTTTTAACTGAGCGTTCCACTTGTCTGTGGATGAGGGCCAATTTGTTGAGGTACTGGAGCCGAACACTTGGACAAGTTTTTCAGGAGCCACTGTAGCAATTATGTAGTTATACAGGTGGGCTGCTTTGTTTAGAGGAACTGATATCTGAGGGGAAGCGCAAACTCCTTCCTTCACACACTGAGCTAGTAATCGAGCAAAGCAGTCTATCCTACTTCGACCAAGACACTGATCTAAAGACTTGCAGTTCTCGTTGCTACTAATGGCTTCTTTGGCTTCTCCTGCACTAGACTCTTCATCGCTACCATCTTCTTCACCATGTCCAATTAGATTGAACCCAGGAAGACGAAAAGCAGATCTGTTTTCACAGGGTGACACGTCTGCGACGACTCTGAACACTTTGCCAGCCATGCCATGGGATTCGGAGATCTCATCAAACTCGCTGAGCATTTGCTGTGTGTTGCTGTGGTCTGGAAGAGGCAAGCATGCCAAAAGAGTGGATCTGATGTGCCAGTCTGCGTTTATGAAATGGCATGTCACTCCAAGAAACCCAGCACCACTGTTGTTACCTGCAGAGCTGCTTCTCCACAGGTCAAGGGTCACACTGCAGGACTCGGCTCCTTTTAGAGCCTGTTTGGCAGCTAGTTGCACTTGGGAGACATAGGCTGGCAGGAGCTGCTGTTGTATATAATGGCATGGTACCGGAATGTAACGGGGCTCCAGCAGCTGAAGAAGCTCACGGAAACCCTCATATTCCACTATTTGTGCCGGTTGCAGGTCTCGGATGATCATCTTGGCAATAGCTTCTGAAATGAGGGATTGGCGAGGGTCACTGTAGTCAAACTTGTTCATCCCAGCACCGCTTTGAGAGATCACTCGACCACTTGGAGGGCCAGTACACACCTGCATTGCTTCCCTTTTCACATCTTTCTTCCTCACAAACTCATCATACATGGCCTGATGTTTGCGCTGTGAATGTGACAATTATATACAGGTGAAATACATATAGAACACAATATACATAATTATGTAACCATATAATATATCTAAACACACACAAAGGACATAATATTAAAGGTTCTCACACTTTCTGACTATTGAACTTTTATGATATTTCCAGTCATTTGTGTATCATAAACCGACTTGAAAGAAATTGCACTAACACAGCACATTTTATATTATTATTATTAATTTCTATAACTATTGACCAGGAAATTACCATTTTAATTGATATTTTAAATTTCCATGGCCCTGAATAGTGGCAAAGCATATATTGGTTAAACTCTCATATTTGCCATGTTATTAGATACAAAACACTGTTACATACAAAAAATGAACCCGTACCTTTAAATGTGTAACAAAGTTAGAAGTAACTGTCCGTTTAGCCTGAATCCTGGTGCCACAAGCTTTGCAGTTTGATTCAATTTTGCCATTTTCTCCCTCGCAGACGATATTGAAGTAATCCAGAATGGAGACCCTAGATTTGGACGCCATCAGTGATCTTAAATCTTCCACGATATGAGCATCAATACAGTAAGAATAGCACTTAAAAACGAGAACAATGTGATATCCTCTTTTGTTTTGATCAAATATTAGTCTAGCTTTTGAGAATCAATGACAATAGCCTCGTCTCAGCATAGAGATAACAGGATAGTAATCTGACCGAAATAGCGTGTTCACCTGGTCTGACATTGATCGCATCGTGCTGTCATTGTGAAAATATCTTCTCGGTTACACGTCTCTGTAAAAACATCAAAACAGACGACCGTCAAATCTGCGTGATGGGTGGGGGGGGGGGGGGGGGGGGGGGGGGGGGGGGGGGGGGGGGGGGGGGGGGGGGGGGGGGGGGGGGGGGGGGGTGGGGGGGGGGGGGAGGGGGGGGGGTGAGAGAAACCCGGTGTCGGTTCCGACCGTAAACATCGCTATCCGCTAGCAGCTTTCCCGACAAACACCAGGAAGTAGACGGCGATTGGGGAATATATATATATATTTATTTATTTACCATTCCGCGTCTGTTTGAATGCTTTGATTTTATTCGTGAACAAGCACCTACAACTTAATACAAGGCTAATGAGGTGCCCACAACAAAGATCGCGATGTGTGCATTTCTCGTTTTGTACGTTCACTTCATGCAGTGATTAAATGTAATCTAATAGCTCAAACAGACAAGAAGAGGCGCACCTGCTCTTGCACGTTTAACACTTGAAATGTTTTCTTAACGAATTTTTGATAACGTCAAGAAAAATTACATTTAACATGATTACTTAAGTATTGCTTGGATTCGAGAAACCATCTTCTTCCAGGTAAGCGTATGTAGATTGATATTTGTTTAATCAAACAGAAAACCCTATGAACTTGCCATCTCTCACAATTCCGTTGTTCAGTTTAAAATGGGAAAGAATAGGCATTTAGCCATGCATTTTAATGACTGACAGATATGATTCAGCCACACAGAAACGGCGAGAACATTACCTTTTCATAGCCGTTTTATTTACTACTATGAAATTCACTGTTACTGAATTCTAACTGAACCAACACTAAAATGACTTGATCTGAACAAAGACACTGTTGTATTTTAGAGCTGCTTCACAGCAGAATATTAACTGTCTCCTTAGTCGAGCTTCCATAATTGATTCTGCTATGCTATTTTCCCTATTACTGTGAAGCTTAGACACAATCTGTATTGTCAAAAAAAAAAAAAAAACGTGACTTGACATGAAATATCTGATAACTAATGATTGCAGGAGTATTTACATTTAAAAGGACAAAATTATGTTCAACCACATAGTTCTCAAAAACTAACGTACTGAAAATGAATCTAACTGTTGTAGTACTTTAATATGTTTAGGACTATCCTGAATTTAACTGTGCATTACTGCTCAAAAAAGATAATATTTTTATTAGGAAAACAACTTTGTTTATATAATTAGAGTGTTTTTGGTGATCTCTTGACATGTCAAACATTTGATATTATTCAATACAGTAAAATTGAGCTAAGGACTACGGGTCCATTTGGTTCATACAAAATTTCAACAAATAAAGATTATAGATTAAAGTGAGTAAGATCACAGGTATTCTTTTTTCATTTCTGGTTGAGTCTTCTCGGTCTTCTGTTGCGTTTCCTTCATCTGTGCCTGCATTTCTTTTCTTGTAGCAAGTATTGCACTTTGTAGAGATGCCATTTCTGCTGAGAGAGTGATGACTGGGGGGGAAGAAAATGTGTTAAAAAAAAGTGTTAACCGTTAAATAAACCCAGACTACAAGAAACAGTATTTCCATCAAACAAAAATGATGTTGAAATAATTCTTCAAATATACGCCACACAGCAAATGTGCAGCAAAGCACATCACCACGGTATACTACAGAGGGATAGAATTAAATATAGCATAAGCAAACAATATTTATAAAAGACAAAAGAGCTCACCCTCTTTAAAAGCAGACTGGGCTTGTTTCAGATTTTGTGGTACAAGAATTCCAAACCACTTCAAAGGATCCCTCTGCTCAGGTGTGGATGATTGTGCCTTTGTTTTTACTTGAGGGTCTGTCTCCTGTTCCTCCTCTTTAACCTCCTTTTGTATGGTATTTATTCGCCTTCTAAGACCTGAAACTTTCAATAATGTTATGAACAAAAAATCATACAAATACAGCTTTAGGCCCCTACATGTGTAATATTAGATAAGTAAACGACAAGCAACACTGTCAGTAAATCTGACATACCGGTCTCTTTCACTCCAATGTCTTCTATCGTGTCACTTTTCAATTCTTCTGTTTTATTCTCTTTTCTCTCACATTTGAGCTCAGCTGTTCCACCTTCCAGCACACTGTTGTTAAGGCAAGCACATGGATGTATGCAGAGGCGGACAAAGTACTCAACTCCATTACTTGAGTGAAAGTACAGATACTGCTGGTCAAATATTACAAGTAAAAGTTGTAAAGACAGATTTTTACTTAAGTAAAAGTGCAGAAGTACTTGCTTTTAAAAGTACTTGAGTACCAAAAGTAAATTCCCTTTTTTTATTTGTTTTGTTGTTAATACTTGTAATACGTAATACTTGCAATACTTCTGAAGCAACTTAGAATACATTACACGTACTGAATACACTGACTAGCTTGTAGTATATTTGGAATAAAGAGCTTTTAGAATGTTAAAAACCTATGGGGGGGGATTAACACCCCTACCCTCCCCCAAAAAAGCAGGATGGTAGTGATCTCACACAGCTCTGACATTGTGCACACATCTATGTGTAGCCATTCATCCACATTTGAACAGAGTGGACAGTGAAATCCTGTAAATACAGACTTATAAGGAAGGGGAAAAAAAATCTAACCTGCTTTAAAACCCAGCAACACAAATGTAGCTGTATAACTTTACAACAGCAACACTGCTTTAACAACAAAAAAAAAAACAGCAAGACCTATCTGACATCAAAACAAAAATTATAATTATATTAAATTTAATGTCACACACAGAATGGTCTGTGCAGTGCTGCTTCAAGTCCAACACCTTTTGTGTTTTGTTAGGAGACGCACAACAGTTCTTCTGTGGCTTTATAGGTAATATTTTCACTTACACAATTTAGCAAAATCAGACAATATTGTGTCTTATACCACAGTATTAACTTCTTATTATTAAATTGTAAATAAATATCACATTTGCAACTGCTCAGTGTTCAAAAAATGCTGGGAAATCACTTCATGTAGCCCTACAAGAGTGATTACTGATAAACTGTCAGAAAAAAAGAAAGTCATGTTTTAGAGAAGAAAAAAAATCACCCACTGACTTTCAAAACTTCTACAGAGGAATGAGTTTCTACTTTGAGGATCTTGATAGAAATCTAGTGGAGTGAAAAGTACAATATTTGTCTTTCAAATGTAATGAAGTTAAAGTCATAAGTTCCCAGAAAAAATAATACTCAAGTAAAGTACAGATACACAAAAAGTGTACTTAAGTACAATACTCAAGTAAATGTACTTAGTTACTGTCCGCCTCTGGATCTATGTAAATGATTAAGACTTCTACACAATCAAATGTTATTTAATTGCATGTGATGATACGAACCTGGTTTCAACATAAACAAGCGGCTCCATCTCACTAGCGTACTGCAGAGCGGAGACTTGCTTATTTCCCATTGAATAACGTGCTTTGGCAATTGAAAACCATCCCTGTGTTAAGAGAATAAATCTAATTATATTAAGAATACAAATTAAAATATTTCGCGTGCAATACGTAATTATGAACAAGTTGGATTCCATTCCCAAAATGAATATGTGCTCAAACTAATCAAGTGTAATTGCACGTTTCACCTCCTCTATAAGGGAATTAAGTGTATGTCGTTTCTCCTCCAGAGCCTCGAGCTGGTCCATGAAAAGCAGCAACTGCTCGTCCAAACGAAGCTGTTGATCAACACGCATTTCTGTCGTTTTATCTGGCTAAACAGAACCGAACAATAATAAACAGTAATAAACTAAATGAAGAATGAAAAGAGAAGTATTCCTGTAGAACGCTTTCCGAGTGATTATAAGAACCTTTACCGGTCACGTGACAAGAAGTCACATGCCATCACTGTTACGTAGAGATTGCGTAGTTTAGTATGAAGTCTGTGAATGCAATATTAACAGGATTTATATGAATGCACAAATATAGCGTTCAAGTTATAATTAATGTTATTTTTCCAAAAATATGGGTTGTGTAATTAAATATTCACCCAGTATGTTTTGGGTGTAATTTGAATTTGCTGAATATCTCGCTTGCATATACTGTATTTGTGACTTTTTTAAGTATGGACTCGAATTCGTAAAACACACGCGCGCGTTACTTTTATCGTGCATACATATTTCATGGTAAAAAAGAAAAAACTCACTTCCCATACCGGGAGTCGAACCCGGGCCGCCTGGGTGAAAACCAGGAATCCTAACCGCTAGACCATATGGGAGATATGCATACTCACGAAAGCAGATGATTTTAAGCTAGCATAGATAATATGAATGTGTAAATACAATAATTTCAGTTTATCATAGTGTCCGTCCTTCGTGTTAGTTCTTTTAATACCGTAACCAATTATTAAACTTAAAAGATCAATGGCAGAAGCTCACTTTATTTTCACTAGCCACCATAAAAATGAAACATGCTGCGTTGTGAATTACTGTAAATCATCAAGTTCTAGTATTGAGTCGCACGCTAGAAAAAGTAGTATGCTCGTGTATCAGCACAATATAACTGAGAAAATATTGCAATAGAAAAGCTGTTTAAACGCATTAATGTATAGACATTAAAGGCCAATTCCAGCAACTGCTTCCACCACCTCCAGTAGCTCGCCGTGATCGTATAGTGGTTAGTACTCTGCGTTGTGGCCGCAGCAACCCCGGTTCGAATCCGGGTCACGGCAGGGTTGAGTCCCTCTCACGGCATAGGAGTGTGTCTTTTTTTTTTTACTTGTAAGCTTCATTTTATTTTATGCATCACTTTGTTAACAACCGCTAAACGCGATTTACGAGACGTTTTAATTTACGAGAGATTAATTTACAAAATATATCATGCATTTCTTCCAGCATATACACGCTAAATCACATGTGACGACACGCATGTTCCGAGAAGATCGTCCAACTGCAAGCCGAGTACATTCCACGATGGGTTGTTCCTCCCACAAAGCCTAAAAGTGACTGGGCAGCGTGAATCACGTGGGTTTTTAGTAGGCTGTGACTCGGTGGTGCGATGTTTCTGTATTTGATAATGTAGTTTCAGAGCAAATTTTCATTGCCGCGCTCTCCACCTTTAAGAGGACAGTTATATGCAACATAAAGAGTAACGCGGTAAGTTATCTAATTTCTTGCATATTTCACAACTCATCACAGAGTAAGTACAGACGTATGTTCTTTTCTGGTGCAAGATCCGTTACTCCAAATTAAGTTTTTCTAATGCTACCATTTATAAATGTTGTCTCATAAACGTTTTTATCTTTCATCCACGTTTACAGATGTTGAAGGAAGAAGAAACTATAAATCACCCATATTGGCCACGCAACCTGTCCATTCCCAACTATGTGGCTAATGACCGTTCAATGTCAGAGATTCTCATATTCCTGTTCTCTGTGTCCGGGATACTGCTGCTTGCCACCTGGTCACTGTGACTGGCCACAAGGTGTGTGGAAGCAGGCTTAGTGGAGGGAGGAGGTTAGCTCTGTGCTGGTTCACTGTGTGTGGCTTCATCCATGGGGTCATTGAGGGATGGTTCTCTCTATACTACACCATCATTCCCGAAGACCAGTTTCCTTTCTCAACTGTGTGAGTGAGAAAGTCTATTTGACTCAGTTTATAATTAGGATGTTTTAAAATAATAGTTTGAAAATATTCCCTTAATGTCTCCTGAACATATTCGTACATCTGAATACCAAAAATGCTTATTTTTTCCCTCTTCAGGGAAAGAATATTCCAAAGGAGACAGCAGATATGCAATGTAAGTTAAAGACATGCTTGCATTGAGTCTATGCAATGTGTCTAACCTCCTTATATGAAATCTTTTCTCTAGAGCAGATCATTTCACCGTTAGCATGGAGACAGTGACCGCGTGCCTGTGGGGTCCCTTTAGCATATGGATTGTTGTGGCCTTCCTGTATAATCATTCTTACAGATTTGTCCTGCAACTCATTGTATCTCTAGGTAAGATATGTGTCTTTGATGCACTGTACAGTATATGCAATTATAAAAGTTATTTATTCCACATTATATCATTTAAAATAAAGAAACATAGTGTATGTCCGAAGGCACAATTAAGTTCAACATCCACCATTACTTACAGGTCAGCTGTATGGTGCAGTCCTCTACTTCTTCACTGAGCACAGAGATGGATATATTCACAGCGAATATGGTCACCCCATCTACTTCTGGTTCTACTTTGTGTTTATGAATACTTTGTGGATTGTCATCCCTTTCATTCTTATAGTGGACTCATGGTGTCAGCTATCTGCCTGTCAATCCATGTTTGATAAAGCAGCACTAAAAGGAAAGTCTAAAAGAAGCTAGACCAGTAGAACATGGAAGGGATATGAAAAAGTACTGAAATACTGTACACATTACTTGGTACTATACAGTATGTGGTACAATTAAATTGTTGATTAAATATTCACAATACAGCTCCAGCAGGGTTGCTTTATATTTACTTGTGTTTTTATGACACTGTTGCTCTATATCAGTTATCTCTACTCAGGTGCCTTTCTTAATATTCTTTTGTATGCTGTTATCAAATGATTATATCTGAGATTTTATTAAATGTTACACCCCTTATATCACTGTCGCCTGGCTGTTTTATCACATTTCAATAGACAATAAATGAGACAATAAAGTAAGCCTAATCTGTTCTTTATAAATCTATATATTTTTTCTAATCCCGTCTTGGTTAAATGAGCATTTATGAAATAATTATATGGCTCCATTTTCGTTGTTGTTAAATATTGGAAAATATTTTATTTTACTATATACCCATCAATGAATACACAGAAATGCTTTATGTGTGGTATTGTGGTGGTGATAATTTGTCTTTGTGTTTAGCGTTAAAAAAAAAAACACTACAAATAAAATAATTGATAGAATAATGATGAAATAATACAAATCGGTTTGGGTTAAAAGTATAAGACTTATTCACAACAATGAAGTGTCAAAATGCCGAAACCCGGGATCGAACCAGGGACCTTTAGATCTTCAGTCTAACGCTCTCCCAACTGAGCTATTTCGGCTATGAAGACCCCCTCTGGACTGAAGCCATAATTTTTTGTCAGTGGCCACCACTTCATAACTATCACTCTGTAACCCACACTTCATCTTCATTCTCAAAAGAAGACATTTAGTTTTAGTTGTGAATTAGATATACATGATTTTATATGTCCTACTACACCTTCAAGAGAACTTGTGCTTTAAGATGATGCACACGTTTGTGGGCGGGATCTTGGGGAGATCTGTTTAAAAATGGCTGCCACTCCAACTTGGACAGTTTATAGACAAATGTAAACTGCTGTTTAGGTTTTTACAGTAGATCTTCTCAATACATACTTCTTTGAGGGGAGCTGCGCTGTGCCAACATCAACAAGTAGGACATTCACTCCACATCCCCCATGGGCTTTGTATTTCTGTATGGACATGATCTGAAAACAAACACAAATATTTATGCTTTTTTACTTAATAAAACCCTCATAATCTCCATTTTTAGCAACCAGAGGGTTCACTTGAACCCACTTGAAAAACTGGTCACCTGATGATCTTAACTTGTGTTGTGAATTCTGTTTTCTGTAATTGTTCATGTATTAATAGGAGCAGATGAGCTCTCCCTACTGATTCAAGGGAATCATTCATCCACTTACTAACCATGCCATCTTGATACAATAATATATACATACCAATATATCTTTTCACTAAATTTAAGATCGTCACGTTGATTTAAACAATGACATTTATTTTTTTTTACAAAAACAACTCAACAATTGCAATTTTTTGTTTTGTTTTACAGTAATTATTCTCACATTAAAGTTACCTCACAATATTATGTCACATTATACTTTTATAGTATTTTCAAAAGCAGTCAGTCTGTCGCCATTTGTGCTTTTTGTTTGGTTAAAGGGTTAGTTCACCCAAAAATGAAAATTAGCTTGTGTTTTACTCACCCTCGAGGCATCCTAGGTGTATATGACTTTCTTCTTTCAGACGAATCCAATCGGAGTTATATTAAAAATGGTCCTGGCTATTCCAAGCTCTATCATTGCAGTCAGCGGGTGTTTCTGTTCAACTGTCCACAAGTCGTCAAATAAAGCACACGTATTCATAATCACCGGGGGGTGAATAAAGGTCTCTTGTAGCGAATCCATGCGTTTTCATAAGAAAAATATCCATATTTCAAACGTAATAAACACTTTTCTCTCACTTCCGGTATCTGTCATACGCGGAAGCCGTTCCGACAGATGACGCAGCACGTATGCGCAGCGCGCGCGTCTCTGAGATATTGCTAGTCTCGCGGAGTTTGTTAACGGGATCAAAGGAAGCAAAGTTTCCTTACTTAGCAAAGGAAAACCAGTCCCCTCTTGGCTTATATCGAAATCCTCCGACATTTTTCTTTATAAATCCTTGTTTTGTACTTCTAATTCATGACTGGCGTTTTTTTGTTCTCTCTCCGCATTCGTCACTAAACATGCTGCACATACGTCCTACATCATCCGCCGGAAGGGCTTCCGCGTATGACATATACCTAAAGTGAGAGAAAAGTGTTTATTACGTTTGATATATGGATATTTTTCTTACAAAAACGTATTGATTCGCTACAGGAGGCCTTTATTCAGCCCCCGGAGCCGTGTGAGGCACGTTTTATAATGAATGCGCAAGATTCATTTGACGACTTGTGGACTGTTCAACAGAAACACCCGCCGACTGCAATGATAGAGCTTGGAATAGCCAGGGCAATTTTTAATATAACTCAGAGCGTTGCACGAAGAAAGTCACATACACCTGGATGCTTTGAGGGTGAGTAAAACACAGGATAATTTTCATTTTTGGGTGAACTAAACCTTTAAATTCTTCCCTAAGCCAGGGGTCGGCAACCCCGTCGATCGCGATCGACTGGTAGATCTTTATCACGGTCCCAGTAGATCCCGAAAAAAAACAGTAAAATAAGTACAAAAATGCATTACATTTATGGGGTTATATTAATGCATCACTGAAGGGTACTGTCTTGAGAAAAGTTTCGATGGCAGTGGCATTTTGGTAACCCGCGGAAAACAAGAAACGCTATGCGGTCGGTTCATAAGCAGTGTTGACAAGTCCGTGGTTTTCCCACGGAATTGGGCTACTTAACACTGCTGCCGGGGGTTGTTGTTCATGTCTGCGGGTGAAGCGACCCAAACCGTGCGATTTCGTCCACTGGAATGTGAAATTTCTGGTAAGCTCTCACGCTCGCCCCGGTGCTTATGTACCCCTCCGCGATATGTGATTCTGTGTATAGACGGGAACCCTCCTTCCGACTCCGAGCGCTCCTTGTGCCCCCCTCGCGCCTTTTCTGCCCCGCTCACCCCTGGCAGACTGCTTCATAGTCTCCCGCACCGCTGTCGTCCTTCAGATGCCTTGTTTGTTTACACTTGTGCTGTTGCACGTACGCACAAAACTATACTAGGTACACACTCCCTACACGTGCACGCCCCCATCCTTCGCACATTTTGTTTTACATCCACCACACCTCCACTCTTCTCCCTCCCACTCCCCCCAACAAATGCGACGTAGACTATAGCTGCCTGACATAATGTCTAGTGGATGCTTCTCTACTTTCAATATGGTAGCATGACTATTGTTTAACGGCCCAGGTCGCTTGTTTATAACGACCACATATAGCAATCCACTAAATTTGCTTATAATACAGTCCCCGTCTATCAGACACACACTTGATTAGTAGTTGTCCAGAACCTATAAGAGGACAAGACAAAGAGATGTCTGTTGACATGTTAAGCATCACTGCTATGAGTCGGCGCACTAACGAATCTGAATTCCATGCCCCTAATGTTTTCAACAAGCCGTTCCAAATTTTGAAGCACAATATTCGGCACCTGTGGTCCTCTTTTCCCTCTGAAATCCTCTCTGGTCACCTGATAGGTAGCTGTCCTTGTCCTTCATTTTTAAATTTCTAGTGCGATGGCTAGGTGCACTTTGCCTGTCTCGGCCTTCCCGATCGGTTGGGCCCACTGTGACACAAAGCCACTTATCGACCCCGCAACGAACATACTTTTTATATTGTTTTGCATACTTCCATCTCCATTCCTACTTTACATTTGGCCCCAACCACGCTAAGGTGTTTGTTTGGTGACATACCTGACTATCTTCAACTACCAGGTTTTGTCCTCTGATGTTTATTATTTCTATCATAGAGGTATTTTTCCGATTCTGTTCACTATTATCTTTCGCTCAATATATGCCAGCCTTTAAACCACACTGTCAGTCTATCCTGGACATTATCCTCCATTTATATTTTTTAAGTAGTGTAGTGATTGTTTATGTGTGTGAGTAGTGTTGCTCGGTCCGAATTTTCTTTGTCTGCATTAGCTAAACCACACGCTCTCCCGACGACGCCGCGTACTGCCAGTGAGATCCCACATGATTCGTTGACGCACCACACCACAGGGTCCCCTTTCGCACGCCCCCCTAACGTCTCACACCAGCCTCACGAAGCCTTGCTTGTACCAGTTGCTCAGAGACTCCATATCTTACCCCCTTGCTGTTCTTGGCACCGAGACTATTTTTATTTTGCAGATCTTGGCGCTAGTGCATACCAACCGACAGACTTAATCGGAGTGTTATGATCGTGTTGTGTGTCAGTTCTTCCGATGGTGTTGTTAACATAGCTCTACCGTTCCTCATAGTTATCCACCTTTATTTCCTACTCTATATCATAATCCCATATGTGATCTAGATGAGATACACCCACCTTGCTTGCTTGTGTGTTTTCCCTACACTACTCAGTGTCATCCGGCACTCCATGTATTTTGGTCTCTGGTGGGGCCCCCTATAGTCAGTGCATGATTATGTGGAGCCTAGGTAACCCTTGCACCAGCTACTCACTGTCTACTTCACGAGCACCTCGTTAGATAGATTATCAGAGATCAGTGCACTATGTGCATAATTCTAAACCTCCATTCAAGTACGTATGATATGAGCCATCCTTAATGGTTTTTTATATTAGCAAGTATGCTCCTATAGCATGCGCAGCACGGACGCCTTAGCTAGCTCCGGTGACCGTTTTTGTTACATGCCCCCTTACCACCAGCGCTGTCGTTTGTCGTAGAGTCCTGACATCTTATTACCTGTGTGCTATCTGTACTTAGAGTTTCTGGTATTCATAGCCGATCACTCCCAAGTTGGTATTCATGTTGGTTAGTCCTATTTGCTTAGCCGGACCACTACCCTGCCTATTGTCCGAACTCACATCACTTTCTTTTGTATCAGCCGGAGTGTCCGCATACAATGTCTATGCGCGCATAAAGTCACACATGGACCTGACCCAAGCACCTATTGGTGATGTTGTTGTTTTGTAGTACGTTGGCGGGCGGGCCGGTCGCCAAAACCACCGGCCGCTGAATCTCATAACACTTTGGGCCGCTGTCACGGTTACCAAAATTGGCACATCACCCCCCGCACTTGCTTATAGTGATATCTCACTCATTTTTAGGTATTTCATAAAAATGCAAAACTTAGAAGTGTCAAATCAAACTGAAAATCTTTCAAACCAACTGCAGACCTTTCAGTCTGTACTCAAAATATATGAACATAGGGCTGGAAAATAAGCCTGTCTCCAGCAATGTTTTTGTTGTTGCTTAATTTTAGTTTTCTGCAGCAACTCCGTACTTTTGTGCGTGTGTTTTACGAATTCGAGTCCATACTTTAAAAAGTCACAAATACAGTATATGCAAGCGAGATATTCAGCAAATTCAAATTACACACAAAACATACTGGGTGAATATTTAATTACACAACCCATATTTTTGGAAAAATAACATTAATTATAACTTGAACGCTATATTTGTGCATTCATATAAATCCTGTTAATATTGCATTCACAGACTTCATACTAAACTACGCAATCTCTACGTAACAGTGATGGCATGTGACTTCTTGTCACGTGACCGGTAAAGGTTCTTATAATCACTCGGAAAGCGTTCTACAGGAATACTTCTCTTTTCATTCTTCATTTAGTTTATTACTGTTTATTATTGTTCGGTTCTGTTTAGCCAGATAAAACGACAGAAATGCGTGTTGATCAACAGCTTCGTTTGGACGAGCATACTTTCATACTCTTTATCCTGGCTGAAGTATAATCAGCCTACACTACCAGTCAAAGGTTTTTTTTTTAAGAGTCGACTTTTATTGTTTTTTTTTTTGGAAAGAAGTTCTTGCTCACCAAGCCTGCATTTATTTGATCCAAAATACCGCAAAAAAACAGTAACATTTTGAAATAATTTTGCTATTTAAAATAACTCTTTTCTATTTAAATATATTTTAAAAATGTAATTTATTTCTGTGATTCAGTGCTGAATTTTCAGCATCATTACTCCGTCACATGATCCTTCAGAAATCATTATAATATTCTGATTTGCAGCTCAAAAAAACATTTATTATTATGATGAAAAAACAGCATTTATTGAAATGGAAATCTTTTGTAACATTATGAATATCTTTATCATCACTTTTGATCAATTTAAAGCAGCCTTGCTAAATAAAAGTATTAATTTATATAATTTCTTCCCCCCCCCCAAAAAAAATTATACTGACTCCAAGCTTTTGAATGTTATAGTGTATAATGTTACAAAAGTTTTTTTTTCAGATAAATGCTGATCTTTGACTTATATTTCTATCATCAAAGAATCCTGAAAAAAACATGACTCAACTGTTTTAAATATTGATAATCAGCAAATCAGCATATTAGAATGATTTCTGAAGGTTTCTATTTCCAAATAGGAAAAAAGTTATTTAAATTTTAAAATATATTTCAAAATGTTACTGTTTTTGCTTTATTTTGGATCAAATAAATGAAGCCTTGATGAGCACAAGAGACTTCTTTAAAAAACATTAAAAATCTTAGTTCAAAAACTTTTGACAGGTATGTTAGCCTATAGTTTGAAGTAAAAAAATATTAATATTAATAAGGAGAGTCTGAGATTTATTTGACAGTGATTTCACATTTCTTGTTTGTATGAAGGCTAAATACAAATAAAAGGTGAACATTAATTTATTTGTGCTGTTTTTTTTCTTATAAAAAATGAAATAGTTTTATAGGAAGAGGTTTCATAGCCTTGGCAAATTAACTTTTTATAAGTTTGTAGGTACAGACATCTGTTGTGGGTGTTCTTGGCAGTTTTTATGAGGCCTTTTTTTAAAAAATAGTGTTCATATCGATATCGAAAATATATCGTAATTGGCCGAAATTAAGAAATATATTGTGATATAAATTTTGGCCATATCGTCCAGCCCTATATGAACATTTAAATGCATACTTCATCAGGTTGCTACTTCTGCAGCGTCTATATAACGTTCACATTAATTACTCAAAAATAAATGAAAAAATAAAAACTGAGCGTCCCTGGGTGGGCTCGAACCACCAACCTTTCGGTTAACAGCCGAACGCGCTAACCGATTGCGCCACAGAGACCTTGTGCCTACTGCAACTGGAACGTTTCATTATGAAGAAACCTGTTTTCTTTCTGAAAGTCTGAATAGAATATAAATCACACATTATGAAGGTATTGCCACAAAGGCAATTTTGAGGTTTACCTAAAGGTATTGCCTATCCACAGACCTTTATGGGACTGCTGTCAATATGTAACACTGGAAATCATGAATTCATTCAAAAGCAACTATTAGGCAATATTAAATGGCTTAGTGCATGTTTTCATATTATGTCTTGTACTTCTCAGAGGTCTTGTTTTATTTAACAGCAAGTTACAGCTGCCAGTAACTGCAGACTATTAGTCATATCAACGCGATATAAAAAAAACTTTTATAAAAATGTTTTTTAAGTCTTATAAACCATTAAAATTTTGTAATGTTTTTTTTTATTAAGAATAAAACAATAAATATTTCATTATAATAAATGCCCATATGAATTCTAATAAATAGCAGTAGCTGTAGTTACACTCTGAGCTTGACACTAGATGTCGCTCTTTAATAATGTATGCAGAGTAAAGTCACTCCACTAGTGCAGTGCTACATTTTTAACATAAATTCTTAACCAAATATTTTGATGCATTTTTTTAACTGTATGTCATGCCTAATGCATGCTGCATGACCACCTAACTGCCAACAACTTACTATCGATACATAATTGTGTACTGCAGATGTAAATCTTAATTAGGCTTTGTGTTCAATATTTTTTATAATCTGTCTTTAAGGGTAAACGTGCTTAAGTATAAACTGAAATCAGTATTCCTTACAGAATAATGGAAGATACGCTTTTAGAAAGCGACTAAGACTGCATTCATTAAATGACACAGACAGGGCCAGTCGCAGGGGGGGGGGGGCATGGCCGTAATGGATATAATGAAAAAAATCTGAAGATTGTTATGAAAATTAATGTTAAAAATAAAAATATGACATAAAAACCTGTCTATGAAAATATGAACATGATTAGAACACGGTTAGATTATGATTATGATGCAGCAATGTTATTAATAAAGAAGCATCTAAAAAGGAATAGCTGCCTGAGGTGAAGAGTGACTTTATGCCAATAAACTGAAGCTCATTCTATGATGCATCCTATGATAAATCAGATAACTTAGATGCATAGCAGACGTAACATTACAACTTGTATCTGCACAATAGGATGCTAAGTTATGACGCCTGAGAAGAGAAAGAGAGAGAGAGAGAGGGAGAGAGAGAGGAGAGAGAGAGAGAGAGAAGAAGAGAGGAAGAGAAGAGAGCGAGAGAGGAGAGAGAGAGAGAGAGAGAGCGAGCTCCCGCCGTGATGCGTTTTCATGACAGTGTGATGAAAGATGGGCAAGGACAGAATTTACTATAGATTTCTATAAAGTTCTCATTATAAATGTATGGCAGCTTTGTGCTATATTTTCATCTACGTTATTAAGTGTAATAGTTGTAATTAAGTTTTATTTTTAAGTTATTAAGTTAAGTTTTAAGTTATAAGTCTTAAGTTTGTTAAGTTTTATTATCCATAAATTGCCTGTGCGTTTTCGAAGCCATATGAATTGAATTATGCCCACAAATATGAAGAAAAAAGTACGGCTGCATTATTATAACATCAGTAATAATAATAATTAAAGAAAAAAACATCTAAAAGCAATATAGACTACATTAGTGTCACTATTGTCTTCGACAGTTTGTCCTTCAGTGAAGAAGCAGTCTTTTCATATAGAGCATCTATTCTTGCCGTGACTGTTTTGCGTGAAGGAATGTCATACTCGGGCTCAATGTAATGCATGAAATCTTTAAATCCTTCTCCGTCGACGAAACTAATGGGCAGCAAATCTTTCACCACTATTTCAGCGATTAGCTGTGTCATCTTCTCGGTTCTGCCTGCGTTGCATTTTGGTATAACGGCAAATGATGCAATGCTCGTCTAAGTTGCCGCTCTGTTATCGCCAGACATTTTATTTACAAATGTTAGATGATAGCGCATTGTACTTGTTGTAGATTTGTGTGACAGCATGGCGCTGCACAGCTTGCACTGAACTGTATTTTCATCAGTCTTCTCAAAGTGAATCCAGACATCACTCCGTGACTTTGAGGCCATGATTCTCTCTCTTCTTTTGATGCATCCTGTGGCAAACTAACCAATCAGCGTAGACGTACACGCAGGAAGACAGGCGGAGACCGTCGGCACGAGAGAGAGCACTCGATGCACAAGTGCCTCGCTATAACCAATCAGGGAAAGAGGGAACCAGAACAGTTAAGAAAAAATAGTTGATGTCATCGGTTTGACATGTCTGATCATCGCTGTGACCGGCGAGTACTAGATCACTGTTGCAAATCATAGTGTGTGGGGGTGGGTGGGGGGGAGTGCTATAATAACGAACGCAACTTAAACACGCATCTGAGCGATTGTGATGCCGTGCTCACTGACATGCTTGCGCACAAATCACAGTCACGCACATGCTCATAAGATTGTAAGATCTACTACATAATAATACTATAATAATATATTGACTATAATAAAGCAAACTAATAAGTAAATAATGAATGCTTAAAATAAATTCTAGGTTTGTACGGATATATATATGAGAGTAATATATTATAGGATATATGATAGTGCCATCTAAAATGTTCTTCCTAAAATGGTTATTTCTCAGGCTACATGTTTAGTCAGTTATTTTACTTTAATGGGAAAAGAAAGAAATTATCCATGGACATTAAGGTGAAATTAATGAACCTACCACATAGGAGCCTGATAAAGAAATTGCTCATTTAGAAGGAAAATTCAAAACAGCACGTAGAGGGGCTTTTGCAGCTGAACTCTTCATATGAAGTAGTATTCAATTTACACTATTTGAAAATAATACTTTATTTTTAAAATGTGCACATTCCCGATTATTCGTTATGTATTAATAGTTGAAAAAGCAAAACGTCTTTGCCAGGTTCATTTTGATTTACATGAAATCAGACGCAATTTTCATTCAAAAGGCAAAAATTTAATAAAAAGATAACGTAGTTGCTTCACTAGACTAGGTCTATTACTGTCAGTCGCTGCAATTTCTATCATAAAAACAGTTTTCTAATACAGGTACGGACTTATAATCTTTCCACAAACTCGAGTTGTGACAGTACAGTAAGACCGCCATCTTTGTTGATTGGCCATCTCAATCATTTTGACATTGATGTTGGACCTGTTGGACCACTGAGGCAGACCGGCCTAAAAGTTTAACTTTTAAAACTTTGTCATCCTAAAATCAAACAGCTTTACTCATTCTTATACACACAGTCTTAAACTGTCTATCAGCTATGACTATTTTAATCTTTCAAAGGACAAATTGGGTGGAAAAACAGTAATCAAAATGAGACAAAAACGACATAAAATGCAGGCCAGGAGTGAGGCCCTGTGCGGTCGCACACTTGCCACAAGCCATGCGACGGTACTGGACACAGGACATCGCTATTAAAACCAAATAAGGCAACATGTGTTGCTGTGTTATGCCGATTTAATTACTCAAAGTAAAAGCTTCCGTCCTGGGTGGGACTCGAACCACCAACCTTTCGGTTAACAGCCAAACGCGCTAACCGATTGCGCCACAGAGACTTGTGTCTCCAGCTGGAATGATTCCTCAATAAGTACCATCATTTTATCCACCAGGAAAAGGACTCTGAAATTGTGAATTACATACCTTGACTCCATACCTACCACATCTTCTAGCAGGAGTCTGGCTTTGCCAAATTTAGGTAGTTCACAAATGGCATGGTTATACCTTAAACAAACATAGTGAATAAGTTTTTAATTTCCATTTTAAAAAAAAAAACCATGGCTCATCATATCCCAGCGAGTTATGGGTGTATGTACTTTCAAGCCCCAACCCTCTTAGAAGATTTCCCCTTTTCTTGCCAAACGTTGGAAAGTTCGATTAATTTCACAGAACCCAAATGTTTATTTCAGCAGTTCATTCATCATTGCAGAGTTGTTAATGTCACGTCTCCGCGTGGCATGTTACCTGTACTGTTCAGATAAGTAGTGCTAAAAAGTAGTTATTTTTATTAGCGTTATAGATATACACATAACGTATCTATAATATCTATAACGCTAATAAAAAATAATTTTACTTTTTAGCACTACTTATCTGAACAGTACAGGTAACATGCCACGCGGAGACGTGACATTAACAACTCTGCAATGATGAATGAACTGCTGAAATAAACATTTGGGTTAGCATTATCTGAACAGTAACGACAGGATTTGCAATGTATAACGACTGATTTAAAGTTAATGTAAACGTCTTTCAGTTTAATAAGTGATTAAAATAATCACATCTTGTTTTTATAATTTTGTTTGAGCTGATAAAGACAAGAATAAGCCACAGTTTTATGTCTTGTTATATTGATGATCTTACTATGCAGCACAAATAATTTTAGTAATATTTGTCAAAACAACTCTTACACTCTCGATAACGATAACCGAAACAAAGCCGTTGGCAGCGGCTCTTGCCTCAACCAGTGGGTCAGTGCGGAGGCTAAATGTGGTTTGTTTAAAAAAACCCGTTGGGAAACGGTCATTATTTTGCAATTCCCTTTAGCCATTACCATTTCGGGCAAACATTATCATTGTGGCAAACAAATTACAAAATGCTGCTTTAAAAGTTTGAGCAAACTTTTTTTTAACACTGCTTTAAAAAATAAACGATAACCGCGGGCACAGAGAATGTATTCCTGTATTTTGTTTCATGCTGTCTACACTTATCAAAACAGCTTCCAAACCTCATTGAAAGTACATCCTCGGGACACGCAGAACGTTTTCACGGCACCATAAAGTTACTGGTTTATTTCCGCAGATGTTATTGTCCTTGCTGGGCCGCAGTTACAAAATTGTAACGTTACTGTCCTTGCTAGGCCGCCATTACAGTCGAATATTAATAGTCTACATTAATAACAACGTTCACTGATATGCTCTATTACGACTTGTTACACGGTATACAGGGCTATTTTAGTCATACAACCATTAGGCCCAACGTTAATTGTGAAGCAGGAAGGTTATCTCTCACACGTTACGTTAGTTCTCGTCACACAACTCCGCAGCAACATCAAGAAAGTGTAAGAATCGATTGGGTTTTCCCCCCACATAGTTATGATACAAGAATCTTCTTACCTCATTAATTACCTCCTGCTTTGTAGAGTTCGCAAATGTAAATGTTCATTTTTGTCACTAGCTGCTCATCTACAGCGTTCTAATGTAACGGTTGCGAGGAGGCGTCGTCTGATTGGCCGCCTCTACCTGAAAAACATGATGCCATTGGCTACAAAATTAACTCATTAAACACCCCTTTAAAAAATTATTTATAAAGCAAAAATATGCACAATCATATCCCACCCACTCCCGTTCGGCTGTTTATAGTATGATTTTAAACTTTTCTGCAAACAACATAAAAATATATTATGACAATATATTTTGCATCCCCTGAAATATTCTATTATTTTATGTTTGAAATGGGTAATGCTTCTTCTTTTTATTTGTTCATATTTTGTGTTAACTTTTTATCAATAAAAACAAAGCAAACCGAAAAAACATTGTTTTTATAAATAACATTATTTATTGTCATTTGATGCAAGAATGCATTATACTTGGCTTTTGATCATTTTCTACAGCAGTTATAAATCCACAATGAAAACATGTTTTAGAACAAAAAGCAGTATATTTTTATTTAAAAAAAAATGTTAAGTACATTCAGTAAGCAGTCTTATGACTTTGCACAACTTTCAAGTTTGTCGATTTAAACATTGACAAATTACAACATTGAACATTTAAGATAGTATACTACCCATACAGAAAACATATTTCAAGGTTTAAAGTAAAAGGATTAGTTCAATTCCAGAATAAAAATGTCCTAATAATTTACTCACTCCTGTGTCATCCAAGATGTTCATGTCTTTCTTTCTTCAGTCGCAAAGAAATTTAGGTTTTTGAGGAAACATTCCAGGATTTTTCTCCATATATTGGACTTCAATGGTGGCCAACGGGTTGAAGGTCCAAATTGCAGTTTCAGTGCAGCTTCAAAGGGCTCTACACGATCCCAGCCGAGGAATAGGGGTCTTATCTAGAGAAATGGTCGGTCATTTTCTAAAAAAATAAAATAAATTTTATATGTTTTAACCACAAATGCTCGTCTTGCACTAGCTTGACTTCACACATTACATAATCATGTTGGAAAGGTCAAAACCGCTTCACCTAGGTGGAAGTACCGACCCAGCGTTTACAAAGCGAATGTGCAAAGAAAGAAAAATGATGTTGGACAATTTTGAAAATGAGATGGAGTTTTTGGCCCTACCCTACCTTTTTGACGAGTACACAGAAAACCCCCCCACCCTTTAAAAAACAAGAACAAAAAGAGCTAACGTGCGTGACCTTTCCAACCTGACTACGTAATGTGTGTAAGCCTACTATGCAGTGCAAGATGTGGTTAAAACATGTTTTTTGTTTTTTTAGCAAATGACCAACGGGTCTCTAAAAGAACCCCTAATGCCTCGGCTGGGATCGTGTAGAGCCCTTTGAAGCTGCATTGAAACTGCAATTTGGACCTTCATCCCGTTGGCCACCATTGAAGTCCATTATATGGAGAAAAATCCTGGAATGTTTTGCTCTAAATCTAATTTCTTTCCGATTGAAGAAAGAAAGGCATTAACATCTTGGATGACATGGGGGTGAGTAAATTATCAGGACATTTTTAGTCTGGAAGTGAACTAATCCTTTAAACTACAAGGAAAGACCCAAAACAACTTCTGGGCACTTTACAGTTTTTATCATTTTCATACATATGCACATGTTCTGCTTTTGTAATTCCCAACTTTCAGTTATTTTCTAGTTAAACATCTTGCTCAGCCTTTGACCGAGTTTACTGTCTAAGTCCTTTAATCTAGAGTTCACTTGTTTCAGAGCAGTGCGAGCTGATGCAGAATCAGGCTGGAGTTCCAGAATCTTTCCAAAGGCCATGCGAGATTCCTCCAGTTCACCCAGTTGAAGGCAAGCTTGCCCAAGCCGGTACCAGGCTTTAGTGCTCTTTGGGTTCAGCTCAGTGGCCTTGATACTGCTGTCTCTGGACTTACCAAGCTGGCCTAACTTAAGTTGGCATAAAGAAAGATTGCAGTGAAGTTCTGCTTTTACGGTTTTGTACTCCTCCTCAGTTGGAATGGACACATCAGCACCTGCCTGCTCATTTTCTTTATCAAAGCATGGCGTCAAAGCTGCATCATCATCATCATCTTCATCCACACCTTCTTTAGACATCTCGTCTACTGGCTTTCTTCTTGTCTTGCCATTTAAAGTTATTGCCAGCTTCACCGCTCTACAGTAGCAGTCTGCCGCACCCCAGATATCGCCCTTCCCAAACCGCTGACCACCCCTTTGCTTGTGAGACAGCACCCAAGCCCATTTCTCTCCAGGTGTCATCTGCCAAGACTCCTGCCCTGGGGTTAAAGAGTGAAGCTGAAGTGTAAAGCAGTCAGACTGCTGAGACGATCCCTGTCCTGTTGTATTTTCAGTCTGGGTACCATTAGCATCACGCCCCGCTGCTTTGGCGTTCATTGCATTCCAGGCACTTTATTGTCAACAAAAAAAAAAAAAAAAGTTTATAGATGAACTCATATCACATTTTCCCATGATATACATACAGTGCTGGTAAATTAGTAACAAATTGTAGTTCTTTACTGTTCGTTGTTACAGCTCTAAAATGTGTTATTTTTAAATGACTGGGTTTAAAAAAAAAAAAAAAAAAAAACTGCTAACACGATATATTTTGTTTTTGAGCAACATACAGAATATTAGGAACAGTAGTATTTGTTTAGTTTTTCTTTGATTTGTTTCCTAAAAAGAAGAAAAATAAAGACTGGCATCTTTATTTAACCTAAATCTGTAATTACAGTTATTTTTTGTTATATAATTCATATACATATTTATATAATTTCATATACAGAATTTGATTTAATAATAACCCAATTTAAAGCAAAAACATAATGTTCTGACTAGCTTTGTGAAATTATACTACATTCCTGAACGAAGCAAACAGCAGAAGCTCTGAATGAGACGTAGATTCACTTTCTGACAGCAGAAGGCGCTTCTGGAACAGCAGATACAGCATTTCCTTGGTTACCGCTGTAAACAAAGCAGCGATGTGCTGAAACACTGCTTTAATACGAACTATACAGAGACGAGATTAAAAGAAAACACCACGTAAACTTTTCTGAAGACTCAGTTCCCCTCAGAAACACATTCATAAAAACCCCGCAAATCAATATTGAGGATTTTCTTCCAACAGTTTGTATATACACCCCCAAATAATATTTAGTATTTTCTTCCAACAGTTTGTTCATATAAACCCCCAAATCAATATTTAGGATTTTTTCTTCCAATACTTCGTGCATCATGAACAGGGAGTGCTCTGCCTGCTACAGTATTTTTCTCTTTGGGTCCTTCTTCAGCGTCTCTGGCCTGTGTTAACGAGCGATTACAGACCTTATATTTTCACATAAATTACATTTTGGGAAATGATTGCATTGCAACGCAGTTTGTGCAAGTCCAGAAAAGAGACGAGTTGCAATAAAACAAAAAAACGTCCGGTTGCCGTAATTTGGTTAGTAATTTAATACGTTACTCATTTTAGGTAATGTATTCTGACTACTTTTTGATTACTTTTACAATTTTTGACCTAACACGTTTATTACATTGATTGATTTCCTACGATAATCTTGAACCATATACACTGAACAAAATTATAAATGCAACACTTTTGTTTTTGCCCCCTTTTTCATGAGCTGAACTCAAAGATCTAAGACTTTTTCTATGTACACAAAAGGCCTATTTCTCTCAAATATTGTTCACAAATCTGTCTAAATCAGTGTTAGTGAGCACTTCTCCTTTGCCGAGATGATCCATCCACCTCACATGGTATATCAAGATGCTGATTAGACAGCATGATTATTGCACAGGTGTGCCTTAGGCTGGCCACAATAAAAGGCCACTCTAAACTGCCTCACGCAGTGCAACACATCCTTCGCATAGAGTTGATCAGGTTGTGGATTGTGGCCTGTGGAATGTTGGTCCACTCCTCTTCAATGGTTGTGCAAAGTTGCTGGATATTGGCAGGAACTGGAACACGCTGTCGTATACGCCGATCCAGAGCACCCCAAACATGCTCAATGGGTGACATGTCCGGTGAGTATGCTGGCCATGCAAGAACTGGGATGTTTTCAGCTTCCAGGAATTGTGTACAGATCCTTGCAACATGGGGCCGTGCATTATCATGCTGCAATATGAGGTGATGGTCATGGATGAATGGCACAGTAATGGGCCTCAGGATCTCGTCACGGTTTTCTCTGTGCATTCAAAATGCCATCAATTAAATGCACCTGTGTTCGTTGTCCATATTAACATACGCCTGCCCATACCATAACCTCACCGTCACCATGGGCCACTCGATTCACAATGTTGATATCAGCAAACCGCTCACCCACACAACTTCATACACGCTGTCTGCCATCTGCCCTGTACAGTGAAAACCGGGATTCATCCGTGAAGAGAACACCTCTCCAAAGTGCCAGATGCCATCGAATGTGAGCATTTGCCCACTCAAGTCGGTTACGACGATGAACTGCAGTCAGGTCGAGACCCTGATGATGACGACGAGCATGCAGATGAGCTTCCTGAGACGGTTTCTGACAGTTTGTGCAAAAATTATTTGGTTATGCAAACCGACTGTTGCAGCAGCTGTCCGGGTGGCTGGTCTCAGACGATCTTGGAGGTGAAGATTCTGGATGTGGAGGTCCTGTGCTGGTGTGGTTACACGTGGTCTGCGGTTGTGAGGCCAGTTGGATTTACTGCCAAATTCTCTGAAACGCCTTTGGAGACTGTTTATGGTAGAGAAATGAACATTCAATTTACGGGCAACAGCTCTGGTGGACATTCCTGCAGTCAGCATGCCAATTTGCACGCTCCCTCAAAACTTGCGACTTCTGTGGCATTGTGCTGTGTGATAAAAGTGCACATTTTAGAGTGGCCTTTTATTGTGGCCAGCCTAAGGCACACCTGTGCAATAATCGTGCTGTCTAATCAGCATCTTGATATGCTACACTTGTGAGGTGGATGGATTATCTCGGTAAAGGTGAAGTGCTCACTAACACAGATTTAGATATATTTGTGAACAATATTTGAGAGAAATTTTTTTGTGTACATAGAAAAAGTCTTAGTTTAGCTCATGAATAATGGGGGCAAAAACAAAAGTGTTGCCTTTATAATTTTGTTCAGTATATATATAAAATAACAAAGAAAAAAAATGTATTCCCTTCTTTGTATCAACTAATTAAGTGGCATTAACATTATAGTATGTCCATGGTTTCCCAAACTGGGGTTGTGTGAAGGTTGAAGCTAATAATTTAATTAATTCTTAAAATTTCAATTGAAAGAAAGAAATAATTTTAAAATAAAAACATGAACATTTTTTTTGTTCATGCTGTGATCGCTTCAGTCTTGGACTCAGCTGTGTATGTGTGCAATTCCACAAAATGGAAAACGATCCAGCTTGAATATAAGCAATCGGCGTATTTAGTAAAGAAAAATACAATTAAAGGAAAAAGATACCCAGATTAATCATTTACCTACTCCTAGTCTCCTGTATTCTATCAATAATGTGCAGCTTTACTGTAGTTTACATTACCATAATACGTAAAACGTATATAATATTTTCTTTGTACAGTTATTATATATATAATATATATATTGCCATTATTATGTTTTAGAAAATAATATAATCATTTAACTGATGAACTCACTATTTGATTTGAGTTAAAGGGGTCCGATGATGCTGCTAAAAAGAACATTAGTTTGTGTATTTGGTGTGATGAAATGTGTTTATGTGGTTTAAGGTTCAAAAAACACATTTTACACGTACTGTACATTATTGTTTTTCCTCTATTCCCCGCCTTTCTGAAACGCTCATTGGTCTGAAAAGCGAGGTGTGCTGTGATTGGCCGGCTATGCAGTGCGTTGTGATTGGCCGTATACCTCATGCGTGTGACGGAAATGTTTACGCCCCTACCATACTGTGCGACTTGTATGGAGATGCCGGAGGCGGATTCGACAAAGGAGTATCCGGCGGGCTTGCGGCAACCACATGTGACGACCCCGGGCTGGACTCCGCTTCGTCCACGGTGAAAGCCGATCCGGCTATTCACAGCGCGAAGTTGATGTATTTTCCTCAGCGACCAGCACGGATCAGCTCTAGGCACGACGAAGCGGATATCGTCCTCTTTTGGAAGACCAAACAAAGTATTTTCGCTTTCACAATGAAACACACAGCGCTTTCACGACATGGTGGCGGCGGCAACAATTACTACAGCGAGAATAAAAGTTACGCCTTCTTTCTTTGCGTGAACATTTGGGCGGTGTTATGCAAATCTTCCCACATAGTGACGAAGACATGTGGGGGCGTGTTAGAACGAGCCGTTTTAGGTAGGTGTGGTTGACTCTTAACTTTTATAAAGAATATCTCTTTGGATTTGAAACTTTAGTCTTTGCAACTTTACAGATCTTCTTTAAGCACCAAGAGCTTGTAACACTCCAAAGAGAAAGGACAAATTTAAATCGCATCATATGACCCCTTTAACAAACAGGCACTTTTACAGTAAAATACTGTTAAAATGATGTTTTTGCATGTCAAAGGTCTTCAGTCAGCGGTGTCTAAACCTGCTCCTGGACGGCCAATGTCCTGGAGAGTTTAGCTCCATCTTGCCCCTGTTGTGCCTAATTCTGACCCCAGACAGATTATTACCCCCCTAGTATTGGTAGGTTTAGGGTTAGGTGTGGGGGAGGGGTTAGGATTTGAAGTGGGGTTAGGATTAGGCAATCAGATAGCGATTTCAACGAGAGGGGTAATAATTTGGCAGGGGGTCGAAAATGGGCCTGGAAGTTTCTAATGAGGCAGGACTGTGGGAACCCTGACAGTTGTTGACTAGCTGTTTGAGGTGGGATTCAGCTAAACTCTGCAGGACAGTGGCCCTCCAGGAGCAGGACTGGACACCCCTGGTCTATTTTAGCTTTGCCCTTACCTCACACATCTCTCCAGCCCTCATCCCTTCCAGGCAGCCCTCTGTAATATCACACTGCCCTTCACCCATGCGCAACAAGCACCACTCATCGAGTGGAACCTGCAGTGCCGAGTCCTGCAAGCGGGGGTATGAGGTAGCTTGCTCGCTAGAATCAACGCTGGGTGTTGAATCCTGCTTTTGAGAAGCAGTATGTTGTGTTTCTCCCTCCGTAACAGTACTTCGCCGCACCTTGACCTTACATAGTGAGCCCATCATCGGCGTGAAGTCCCCTCGTTGTCTTTCTCCAAGCCACCTTCGGCGCACCTCCCACAGACCACCGGGACACGCGGAGATCCACGACGTCTCACGTGGAAGACCAGGCACTTGGACTGTTGTCATGACGATGCGTTTTAAAAGACCTAAACATAAACAACGAAAGCTATTGAATGCAGACTACATGGGTGGTGGCTATCAAGGGACCTGTTAGCTCCGTGAATCAGTCTTCTTTTTAAACCTAGCGCATCTATAGCTTCAGATTGCATGCGTTTTTAAAATAGAAAACATTTGTAATGACACCTCACAATTTATAATATCACACATTTGTGAACTCGTGTAAGTTACCTACTTCAGTGCTCGTCGTTGTCGCTGTCAGACTCTCTTCTTCCACAGCAAATACCTCACATTGAAGGTCCTCCATCGCCCTCTAAAGGTGCGGCATGTATATGGGCTTACATTTGTACTTTGTACTCTTTGTCCAAATGTCGCTCTTTGGTGCAATTCGAGGTGAAAAACTTTGCGTTAACATGTGCTTTAATGTGTGTTTTCAATATGGCCTGGTACAATCATGACCATAATTAACGACATGCCTACCCTCAATTCAAAATCGAGTAGCCTACAAAGAAAGATATTACTTTATGCAAAGATAAATGTGCAAAAGCTTAAAATTATAAACCAGTGCTTTTGTGGACAAATTCTGCCGGAAAGAGTATAGACTACAGCTTTACCAATAAAAACTGGCAAACATTATCAACAGGCCTTAATGAAAAAAGATTGTCTACAGTGAACCTAAAGACCTACTTGGTTTAATCTTGTATTTTAGACATATAAACTTAAAATGATAGCCTTTAATTATAATCATTGTTTACATTTAATTGTCTTAAATGATTAAATCTAATACATTATTTCACATTCCTCTATACCCTACATCTAAAGCCAACTTTACGGTAGTCTCGAGACTGTTTAGGCGCTGTATACATATTACACCAGTCTACCTAAATTATAATTTGACCACTCAAAACATCAACAGGTCCTATCTTGTTCAAAAGACCTCCTAACCCACAAAAAATATTTGTTGCAAGTAATATTCTATGGTGAAAAAAGTAAATGGTCACTCTCAGAAGTCCCTTTGTGACACATTACATTTTGGTTAAATTTATGTTCCTTCTTACTTTTGCACAGTTATGTACTCTGATGGTGTTTTGTGTTGGTGTGAGTGTTGTACTCCGTCTACGTTTATACGACATTGCTCATGTTCTTTCTGATGAAATATGATTCATCCTATAAGTTCTTCTGTTCTACTGTCTTGAGTACTAAGTTGCTTATGAGTATATTTTAAGATGCAAAGTGATTTTTGGTACTGCAAGTAGATTAGTGTGTTAATATTATATTAGGTAATAAAATGCATGTTTCGGGTAAAATATGGAACAGTAAAATATACAGGTGCCAAAACACCTGCGTGTAATGCCTGAAACATGACTGTTTCAGACTTTTTTGCTTTTACTATAAATTTATTTTCATAGTAATCACAAATTCAAAACGATTTTTGACTGTATATTTCAAATACAGTCAAATTATTATATATTACAGTGTAAACTTGTTGTATGTAGTCTGTAGTAGCATTAAAATGAAAAAAAAAACAAATAAAACGAATATACTTTTCAGGACAAATTTGGCTTGAAAGTGCAATATGAGTGATGTGTCATTAAAAATGAAATTAAAATATATAATCTTTTTTTATGTTCGACTAGGTCCATGAGTTTATTCTGTTCACAAAAAATAACTGTGGTGGTATCAGATGGTAATACCATGTAATTTGATACAGCATTCTACATGCCATGGTACTGAATGATTACCATTCGTGGTATTTACATGGAAATCCAAGCAAGGTACTTCAAAGAACAAAATACTTTTTTGTTAGTGTTTGGACTGGGCTGGGCAATGAGTCAGTCGTTCGTGGTAGAAGAATGGGAGGGGGCGTGCTTGATGTCGGCTCTGAGCTGTTTCCTGGGTGCATGCAGCGTCACAGACGGGCCGTCCAGTGCTGTGTGGCAGAGCAGAGCGCGTGAGAGAGAGAGGCAGGGCTGGGGCAGAGTTTAGAGCACGCTCAGTTGACAGGCGTCTACTCGATTCCGACAACAACACAAGCGAAGACACGGAGCTGTCGCGAGATACGCGCTTTTAATTGGATTAAGCCGAGAAAAGCCGTTTTGGACGGACCGAGCTCAAGGCGGATGAGTGCAGCCCGCGGGAGGGCAAGTGTGTTTCTGCGGCGGGGTCCAGTCAGCAAAAGATGAACAAAAACCACCGAGTGCCGAGCAACCGAACTCTGAACGCCGTGGAGGTGAAGAGCAAGGTGCGTAGCCAGCGGGCCAATTACTTTAATTAGTGTTCAATGACAGAACAGACTAGTCTTCGTGTTAGGAATAGACTTAAGTAAGACGCACTCAACACCTTACCCAACCTTTTAACGTTAAGTTCAGTCGACCGTTGCTTTTAGTCCTGAGGACACAATGTGTCCGTGCTGTTAGGGAGAGATTGTGTGTTTTGACAGGTGCTCTCCTATCTCATGTTGTCAGGTGTTTATTATATTGTAAAAATAATGTCTAAAAGTTTGTATTTGAGTTCTGATATAAACGTTACAAAAGCATGTATGGCAGGCCGTTTAAAAGTTATTCTTTTAACTAAACTATTTGTTTGATGTTACTATTACTTATTATTATTTTCTAATTACTAATTATTAATTCAATAGAGACTAGTATCAGGTTAATTCAAACTAATACTTATTCATTACATACTAGCACTTATTCCTTTGCTACTATTCACTACCCTAATTAACAATTACTTATTACAGGGTTGCTGATAACAAATGACTGTTTTTCCATCGAAATCTATTGGGATATGTGGTTCAGATGTCAAGTGTTCATGTCTGTTAGATTAGTCTAGTACATTAGCATGTAGTAGTTCTTGCTGGTCCATTTAACAGTTTTACTAGCAGTTTATTGGGTACTGGCACTTTTACTAACTTATTACTAACTCTGCCAGTATGAGACTGAGACACTAGTATGTATCCCAGTTGTTATTAGTAACATTTCTTATCTCAGTGGCTATAATTACGTATGTGTTGTCATATTTAATAACTAGTGTGGTTATTTTGTAGTTCAGTTTCAAATCATATTAGTAAGATGCTAGTAGTACCACTTGGAAATCGCACTAGTGTTTAATAAACAGGTACTTGTGCCTGTTCAAATTGTACTAGAAAAACAGGAATGGATACTACTTTGAGTAGTTACAAGTAACAAAAGAAAATGTCTTAATAAATAATGCATAGTTACTAGTTAAACTGGAATAGGTGCTAGTTGGAAGTGAATAACTGATATCAGAACCACAGATCCCTATAGAATTCAATGGAAAAACTTGCAATTTGTTCACCAGTGACAAGAGAATAGGGACTATTAGCAAAGGAGAACATACATTTGACTAATTTATTGGATATTAGTTACTATTGGAATAAGTGCAATTATTTTTATTACACTTATTATTTTTTAAGTGCTAGTATCACGAATAGATGCTAGTTTGTATTAAGGAGTAAGTGTTCAAATGGATTGCCATTGCAATGTATCAGTGACAATTCAATGAAAGCTGGTTTTCCCCCTAAACTTATTTTCCCTCTGTCATTTTGTAAATAAACTAATGCTCACTCAGCTTGGATTCCACACTTCACATCCACATGACAAGATCATGTTTGAGGAAATTAAATATTGACTGTTCTCAAAAAATGAGTTAAATCACATACCAAGCTGCACATGTGATAAATAAAATAACTATTACTCAACCAGTCTCACACAGTGAGCCTTATCTCTACTGTGACGTGAGACATGAGAGCAGTTTTACATGCATTATACGCACCTGAACATCTATACAGAAGATATTTATAACTTAATACTGCTGTAGTCTGATTTAGAAATCAAGTATTGGTTTTGTCTCAAACCTAAAAACCTGTTTACCTAGACAGTGTTCTGAACATGCATATGATGCCCAAAATTTGTCTAGGTAGACGGTTCAATGTCAAACATGGCTTTTTATAGTTTATGTACATGTTATTGTAGGTATAGGGACAGTTATTCAGAAACAGAGCAATTTATATATGGTTTACTATGTTTATTTGCATTTTTCTTGTGTTTATCATTATGGATGAGGATGACACTATAAACAAGAACCTGGTCATAACTCACTCCACCAACTCAAAGATTTACAGGTCTGTTTTATCATAGACAAGCCATAGCTAGTGATGACGCTACAGCTGACTAAGTCTCAATCCTCCCTTCACATTATGTTTTTTTATTACCAAACCACTTCTTAACTTATTACAAATCATGAAAGAATTTAGGCTATTTTGACCAGTTAGTAAGCATTTAATTTTTGTATCAGATTTTTTGCCCATGATTTTCCTTGTTTATAAATAGTATTTATTTATTTTTTGATTGCTACTGATACTGCTAGTCTATATTTAGTTACTCTATACTAAAATATAGTGCCTACTTCCCCTTAAAGGGATAGTTCATCCAAAAAAATGTAATGTTATGTTTATCTGCTTACAACACAAGGACTGTTTTTAAATGATGTACTTGGTTGCTTTTTTTTCCTATATGCACAATGTACTGGCTCCATATTATCATTGGATATTAAAACATTTGCCAATTTTAAAATTTGTGGACATGGTTTCTGTCTATTTTAAGGAAAGTCTCTTGAAGAGTGCTTTTTTTATAAGAGCGCGTGTTGGTAACTGACTGCATCTGTTTTGGTGAATACACAGACTACAAGTATACGGCTTGTACTACACAAACTACATTGCTGTGCGCTGGCCTCTCTCTTATCGGTTTCATCCACGACGTTAATTCAGACCTACACATCAGTGTTGTGTGATCGATCGTTGCCTACTGTCGTTTTTTCCCAGGCCCTGCCACCACCACCACATGACCGTTCTAGAAGCGCCTAGAACCACGCTCATATGACTCACTGTGTGTGTAACTTTGCCTCAAGGTTGTAGTTAGAGGTCATCTAATGCTAGTGCGTATTTTATTTCAGCTTTATTTCAATTAACGAAACCGATTTGTTATAGTTTTAGGTGTGTTCGTCTTGTTTTGCTGTGTGCTGATGACTGTTCCATGTTGTTAGTTTGGGAGTTCAAGAATTCATAGCCGGTTCTCTGTGGATGCCCCGGTCCAAGTCCGGACGCTTTGATGAGTTCTTCAACCATCGCTGCCGCCTTTTTTGCTGCAGCATGTGCACCGGATCCCCAACGTCGATCTGCTTGTGGGTTACGCCGATATCCACGGGGACCTACTGCCAATCAACAACGATGACAACTACCATAAAGCAATTTCCATGGCAGCGCCCCTGCTGCGTCTCTTCTTGCAGCGCAAAGGTGAGGATCGTGTTTTTGAAGTGGGTCATTGGTCAAATTCAACTCCATATGGTATGAACACAACCATGCTCTGACACAGGTTCCTTTAGATCCCTTATGGTCATAACACTCACAGTTGTAGTTCATTTGTCCATCTGTATGGTGAGAATTTATATGTAGTTGAATAATATGCACAAATGTGTTTCGACTGATAACATATGTGGAGGCGACAGCTGTACTTCTGGAAGCTGTCAGACCAGAAGTGGTGCTTTTGTTTATATATCTGTCATCAGATTATAATGTGACGGGTAATGTTATGTAGTCCTAGGGTGGATGATCCTTTCGTGTCGAGTGGCGGTGAGAGGACGTGGCATGGGCGGCGGAGGGCGTCGTGGCGAACGTGCTGAAGCGTGAAACCTGGCTGCTCAGTAATGCTCGTAAGGGTTAACAGTAGGGGCGCCAGGCGAGCGGTATGGATATGTATCGACAGTTTAAAGCCTATAATGAGATAATTGAGAAGTAAACGAGTGGAGTTCAAGAAGCGCACTGGAGGAAGGGCTGGAAATAATATGTAAAGTGTTGCTTAATTGGGGTACAAGTGAGTAAGACAGTTTGAAAAAGGGGGAACCCTCGAATGAGCTCACTTGAAAGGAACAATATAAAGTAAAAAGTCTGAACTGGTGACACAGTTCACAGTTGTTGTGTGCTTTTGGTGTATCATGGCCCCAGGATGTGGGGTGCCCCACTCTAAGCTGTGTCTGTGTGCCATATGACCTGTAGATGGTAAGCCACTTTGTCAGGCGGAGATTAGAGGGGTCACTGTGTAACACTGTGTGGCCTGCGTTTCAATTACACGGCGACGCTAGCTCCATGCTGTGACCTGTTGCTATGGTAGAATATGTGACACAGAAGCACATAAGGACTCCACATGGGGAGGAACCCTATATCTTATACACAAATGTTTTAAGGACTTTGAATGCATGCGTGTGGAGGTAAGGGCTATGCAGACGTTATTCCACATGCTAGATCTGAT
Organism: Sinocyclocheilus anophthalmus; assembly: GCA_018155175.1. Lineage (NCBI taxonomy): Eukaryota > Metazoa > Chordata > Actinopteri > Cypriniformes > Cyprinidae > Sinocyclocheilus > Sinocyclocheilus anophthalmus. The sequence goes on along the minus strand of JADLZN010009149.1, from coordinate 187,139 downwards.
TTGAGTACAACAGATACATATTGGATAAATGGCAAGCGGAATGGGAAGAATGCCAAAATAACAAACTTTTTCAAATAAATTCTGTTGTAGGAACAAGATTTATGTATTATTTTAAATCCAGGCATGTACAAAGTTGGTGTCGTATTGGACATACTAGATTAACTCATGGACATATATTGATTGGTAAAGAAGCACCAAAATGTCAATATTGCAGGACTCACTTGACAGTGAAACATGTGCTTTTGGTCTGCCCAATATTTAATGTCATGAGACAAAGGTTATTATCAGGACAAACTCTTGTCTTGAGGAATTGTTTTATAATATGGACCCAGGAAATCTTTTACAGTTTCTTTCAAAAGTAAATTTAAAGAATCTTTTATAGAATTGTATGTGCAATACTTTGTTTTATAATTGTTTTTATTAATTAATTAATTTTTATTGTATATTTTATTGTGTACTACTATATTGTTTTTCTGATGTATAAACTTTGCCATGAAATAGTCTGTGAAGCTGATGTGGCAATAAACTTAGGCTATGTCCACACGAAGCCAGAGCTTTGCCTATCTGATCTTTTTTTTTTTCCCTCATCTCAAGAAATATCTGCATCCACACGAAACCAAGAAACCGACACAGAATGATGTAGTATACATGCCAGAGCAGCATGTAGCGCTGTAATTCTGCCACAGAAATACACTAAAAACGGAGTAGAAGACTTGGACTATGCGCATAAACATTGCGCGCGGTATACAAACATGGAACAATACATTTATTAATCTGTGTTAATGTTAGTTAATAAAAAGACAATCATTCAGTGTTTTTTCATGTTTTTGTTGCTGTTACGTGACGTATCGGTGTCTGACTAGGGGCGAGACGTGGGCTGAAATAGAAAAAATACGGATTCGCTGTCCACACGAAAAAGCAAAGGGCGGCGTTTTTAGATTTATTCACTCTGGGACCTGGTTTCAAATAATATCGGTTTCACTCTCCCAAAACGACACATCCGTCTGGACGAAACGCCTATACGATACAAAATGTATGAGTAGCCTAATGCCCTAAATGCTACGTGCATTAATTTGCGTACTTGATTAGGCTGATTAAACTTCAGTTTGAAAACCTAGTGAGCTGTCTTGCTGTCTAAGGCAATGACTTTTTGTGGCAATATCTCAACTGAAAAGAAGCCTATAAGTAGGTCCAGATGAAATCAGGCATTTTGTGGTGATTGTAAAGGGATAGTTCGCCCAAAAATGAAAATTCTGGGATCATTCAAAAGAAGATGTTTTGAAGAATGTTTGTAACCAAGCAGTTGTTGGACCCCATTGACTTCCATGGTAAGGAAAAAAAAACTATGGAAGTCAACTGTTTTCCCTCAGTCTATTACCAACACATTTTCAAATAGCTTCTTGTGTGTGTTCAGTAGAAGGAAGAAATTCATGAAGGTTTGTAACAACCTGGGTTGGGTGAGTAAATGATGACAAAATTAAAAATTTTGGGTGAACTATACCTTTAAGGGAAATTTTGTTGAATGCTATAAACTAAATATGGTAAACAAAATAATGATTCTTATTGGCTCTCAATGCTTTTATCATTCATCATCTGGACAATCATTGTGAAAGTGACTACAATATTGTTCCTCTGTAGTGTGAACATCCCTATTCTCATAGAAATGATTTTTAAACTTCATAGTTATCAAATGTCATTCTTGGTGTGAACTGCCATAAGAGTATTACATTCTTATTGGGGACTGGAAGGCCTAATCAAATTGGCAAAATATTAACTAAACAAACACATAAGAAGTAGGGAATGTCTTCTATCTTATAAATGACAGGTGTTTTAATTCTGAGGAGATATGTGGAGGCATGCAAATCTCACAAAATAATGCTGCTCATGTGAAGCACATAAGAAATGTGACTCACAACTGATTCCTTTAGAGTTTGATATTAACATGTTGCTAAGATAACAGTACAGTACTCTCAATAATATGCATAAAAATTGCATAAACATTTAGGTAACAAATATTAGGTAAATAAATAGCGTATCATAAGTAGATTGTATTGGTACTTTTCCATTGTCATGGAATAATTTTTTTCACAATGCGTTGTTCATGATTGCCTTCACTGTGAAGGATAATTGCAATGTTGCCTTTGAATTTGGCATAGGCTAAACAGTGTGTTTTAGAAAGCAGTCTACCTTTTGGAACATCCTTTTTATTGGTAGCATTGTGATGCCTTAAAATGCTGTCTAAGTAGGCATCCCGCCAGGTCTCAGAACAGAGCTAGAGACTAAAGTATTTTCTTTCGAAGATTTCCACCAAGGATCACATGAGATCCAGAGTGTTTGATGCACTTTGATGGAAGCCAGCATGTGCACACACATAAAAAACATCTATGTGCGAGTCAGGATTTATGAAATCACATCAAGGTGTGCAGTACTAAGACCATCAAACTAACTGAAATCTTTTGTACAGAGTCTTACAGTCATTGAATGGCACACATTCAGTGATCTGGGTTAAGATAGCCTTCGCTGTGGTTGGAGTTCATGTGGGGGATGGGGGGGTCTGAAGCATTCTTGAGCGGTGTGCCTCGTCTGTGGATTGTGTTTGGTATTCTGGATTTTGTTCTGTTGTAGCCTGTTTTGCATATTCAAGTGGCTTGACTTGAGGCTCAGCTTACTGGATCTTTAATGAGGATGTTTTGTAGGGTGTGAATGTACATCTAAACACTCCAAATAAGGGTTTATGTGTTTCAATAAGCATCCCGTCCCAATGCAGACATGCTTTTTCAGACAACATCAGGATGACCACAATACGCCAATCCCATGCTTGTTTACCTGCTGCCATGGCAGCGGTGAAGAGCTCAAGCCGTGTGGGGTTAATGATGAGGCATTCTTGAGTGGTGATTGTAGCATGATGGGATAGATACCACATATTCAGGATAGTTGGGGACCAAATATAATAATTTAAGAATGAACCACTGAAAATTTGAAAGCTGTATCTGAATATTGAGTGACGTCCCCCACCCTCACTGTCTATGGTGGTTGTGGAGCTGCCTGTCTGTTGTGGATATGTGTTTGCTGGCTTAAGGGGTGTTGGCACCTGTGTGTCTATTTGCATCATGTGATTTCCTGATCAGACATCCTGTTCAGCCACTGGCACTGCTGTGTCATAATATTGGGTATGTGCTATATGTTCTCTGTGCTCTACATTCACTCCTCCTTGTAAACAGATGAGTCCAGGAAATAACCTCTGTTCCAAAACCTAGTGCGATGCCTCCCTAGACAGCATTTTAAGGTGTCATAGGAACACTCCCGATGAGAAGAGTTCTTGGAAGTAAGAAAAAACATTACACTGGTCCTCTTAGATGCTCATTTTGCCCAATTAAATTAAATTAATAGACTGTTTTTTCCCAATATTTCTTTGTATGATGTATATGTTTCAGGTATTAATGTGATGGCATATTGGTCTGCTTGATTGGTATACATCTGCTTGAACTATACCTACCTAAAATGTACTGATAACCACCATAATAATACAGGCAGTAAAAATATAGACGTGCACATGATTATACACATCCAGACAAAACACCATCAGGGTAACTTGCATGACACTAAAATAATGCAATAAACATAGGCCTAAACTAAATAAAATTGAACACAAAACACCATAATGAACATTACTGATAACAATAATAAGAGGAAAAAAAACAATTTAAAATATAATCAAATGTTGTATACAGGTACTTCTGGGAATGCCCTTTTATTGTTTTTCACTGTAAATTATTTGGCCATTTACAGTTATTACTGTGTATAAGGTAACTTGCAGTTAACCAATCAAAAGGTTTTACCATAGCATTTTTAGTCTTTTTTTCTGTAAACATAATTTTTTTTACAGTGCAGCTTAGCAGCCAGCGGCACAAAAATGGGGTATGCAACATATGCGTTGCATACGTGTCATAATCATATCCAAAAGTCATCCAACGGTGTGATCTTCTCCTACTTATCTGCTTTGGCAGGGGATGCCAAATTTTGTTTTGCATTCACCTTAAAAATTGGGTTGTTGCTCCCCTCTTAGCAACATGCTAACATTAAATGAGTTGAGTCTCCTATGCACTTCACACAAGGATTATTATTTGTGTGGCGCGTGGACTTGCTGCCTCTGTACAGCGTTCCAAATGTGTCACTTATGAGGTTCCATTTTGGTTAGGATGCTGCCTTAGAAGAAAGCTGCCTGTAAGCTGACAGCCTGCTAGCTTTTGAACAAAGTTTCAGTTAGCGTGCTTGACTTGCTAACTTTAATATCAAATCAAACTACAAAATCTTTTGAATGAGGTTGTAGTTGAGTAATTCCACTGAGATTAATTGACGAGTCAGCTGATAGTATTAGCATTAATCTGTCTTTTGTTCACTCTAATTAATCCTTCCACCTGTGTCTGTTTCTATTAATAGCCCCATGATTCATTTTATTGTGTCATTCATTACACATAATTTCCATTCCTTTCATAGTTTTCTCAGCGTATATGGAATCCTCCCTACCGGCCTCACCTGTCTGAGAGGTGTGGTTCAGGAAAGCAGCTGGAATAGTTTCTTGAGAGCACTGTGACTTATGTTTTAGGAATCTACCCACTCTTGTCTCTTTTGCTTTTTCTCTCCCCTTTCTTTCCTGAAACTGCAAATTTGTTTACTTTTCCATTCATGTCATCAGCTGATTCAGGGCACAGGGGTGGGTTTGTGTTTTATTGACACCTATGACGTCTGCAGCTTTTATTGCCGTTTCAGTTTTAGGAGGAGCCGCTTTAATAAGTGGGAGGAATTCCAGGGTCATGGAATGTCACGCCGATGCACAGAAGCACTGGAACACTGTTATGTCATCATGCCTGGGTAGAGAGGGTCAGTGGGGGGGAAGGGGCAGTTAGTTACTTGTGGGGGGGAGGGGGGATTTGCTGCGCGGATTGTGGGGAGGCAACATACTGTGTGGAATGTGGTCAGACTCTGATCACCTCTGCTGATTAGATTAGACAGGACAGGAGTGCTGCACATGGGTGTGCGAGGAATGAAGCAGTCCGTGAACATATAGAGGTGTAGACAGGGACCAGAACAGGGAAGATGTGATGGAAAAACTGCGGGAGGGAAAGGAGGTATTATTAGTGGGAAAACACTCTGCTATTACATTATTGTTGAAAAAACCCCCTGGTCACTGGTTAGTTCTTTTTCACAAACACGTCATTCACATACATACTGTTTGTTGTCAACCCATGTTCAAATTGAGTTGTTCTTGTGCTTTATGGTGATTTGTAGAAGAGGTGTCGATATCACCATATATCAAGTTTTTCTCACAATATTGTATTAATAGCCTACTTTACATCCTTGTATAAATATACACTAAAAAAAGTTTGAGGTCAGTAATATTTTTGTAATGTTTTGAAAGAAGTCTCTTATGCTCACCAAGGCTGCATTTATTTAATGAAAAAAAAAAAGAATAATATTGTGAAATATTATTACAATGATGTCAAAACATTGATCATTTGACATCCTGTGATGTCAAAGCTGGATTTTCAACAGCCATTACTCCAGTCTTCAGTGTAATATAATCCTTGAGAAATAATTATAATGTGCTGATTAGTTGCCAAACATTTCTTCTTATTATGAATGTTGCAACAATGTTGTAGTTTGTTTGAAATAGATATCTTTTGTCACACATTAAATTGTCTTAATTGTCACTTTTGATCAATTTAATACATCCTCACTGATTAAAAAAATATTAATTTAATTTTAAAAAATCGTACTGCCCCCAAACTTTTGAACGTTAGTGTATGTTTATGTGTTCATTCATGTAACTTCTTTTAGTTAAATTATAGAAGTAGCAGGTTGTCTAAATAGCAGTAATACTCAGAAACCAGCTTTTTGAGTTAGTACGATGCCATACTAAGGATGTGCAAAACTACATTTATCAAAATCGACTAGTTAGTGGGCTGCCTCAATGACCTGTCAACTAATCAGTCTTAACTGGAAAGACTCTATAATTAGACTAGGTTTGGGTTTGACCCTGATCAGAGGTGCTTCTAAGACACATGTTCCTGTGTTCAAAAATGACTGAAGTACAACCAAATGCAGCGTTTTAAGACACTCAGTTTTTTATTGCATCAGTTTGGAGTTTTGAATGCTGATAACTTTAGTATTTTATGATGCTTCTGTGTATGATTAACCTCAGAGCAGTAAAACACCTTCCAAACTGATCTCTGACCATGTGCCCTTTACCAGTGCACTTCACATTCCTCACAGAGTCAAAGGCAAGAGAAGGTGCAGGTTATCAGGAAGGTCCTCACTGTGGAAACTGAGTGATAGGGTGTCCCAGCTACGACTGAGTGCAGGAAGTCTCCGCTACATGATTCCATCTTCTATAACATGGAAAAAGTGTGAAAATGTTTGTAGACTGACCAGAATTTCTATATATTATATTTCTATTATTATATCCAAAAGTGAAAGTACCAGTTATTTAACTGTGGAACCTGCAGGGCTAGCCCACAGAAACAAGCCTAGCCCAACTGAAGTAGCACAGCAGTCACAGTCACTCCCTGAGAGACTGTGAAAGACAGAAAGAGAGAGATAAAGATGATGATACATTGAAGGAAGAGAGTGGGAGGGAGAAGAATGAGCAGTGTCAGCATGAATTAAACTGAAGGCAGCAGTACATGACATGAAGGAGTCATTCTACCCACACACGCTCTTATTAACATACACATTGCACATCCTTAAAATTGTTACAAATCTGTCCTTAACAATATCCTTCACAGAGCTCAAGCATTATAAAGGGGCTATGCAGCATTATAAGTACTAAATTAAATACAAGCGTTCAGTTGAGTTTTTGTTTTTTTTGTTTGTTTGTTTTTTGACAGCATAAATGTAAAATAAAATACCAAATTTCACAACTTTTTGGGTTATTCCATCTCAAATGGTCCCATTATTGTAAAAATGGGAAAATTAGGAAAATTAAAAATGGTCAAGCAACCTCCATTGAACCACTTGAAAAGAATTGATCCTTTTTCCATACCGTTTCTTTTTCAGAGACGTACCATAATTTGATTTTTGTGTTTTGCACTCAACAGTCAGTTTGTTTCTCTTTTACCTGCCCCTCAACAGCACATAAAACAAAATGATTTTTTTTTGGTCGCTGTACATATCAGTGAGATGTGCTCTTCCTGTCTAAGTGGGTGGTTCCTGGCCAAAATAAGTTAATCAAATTTGATAATGTTGATAGTCAACAGTCTGGCTCTCTGCATGTAACACTTAAAGATCTTAGCTCTAAGAGCTAGGCTAATGCCTGACACCAGTCCCCATCCTGAAATCACATATTTCCCTACAATATAGTAAGTGAAAAACAGTATGTGAAAAGAGTAGTATATTACAATAGTATATAACAGTAGGTAAATACCCAGATGATCTAGTACTTGCAGCAAGACTTGAAGTGCTCATCCAATGGATATTATACTGTCCCATGAGGCCCCAGGAAAGAATTTGTGAATGGCAGTAAATTGACGCCACTGGCGCTTGTAGATCACATGACTGTGACGACATGGCAAATGTAGTACATCAAGATTAAATTCATACTACACACATTCATACTATATAGAACTTCGCAAAGGTCGCAAAAGTACCTATTTAGAGAGTATGTGATTTATTTTGCTGTTTCACAGTTCACAGGAAATGCATCATGATGATGTGTTGGCAGCTCAAGGTTGTTTACACATAATAGCCAATTTGATTGACTTGCCATTTTTGCTTAAATTAGAAACTGCTGTAATGATTCCCATACACAGTGAGTTTCATACACAGTGCACCTTATTTTCGCACATTTTCTCCAAGTATTTTATTCTCAAGGGTTTTTCCCATGTTTTGTTGCTCTCAGACTTTTCGTTCTCCCTCCGTTATCAGAAGAGGTCTCACTTTATCTTAGCTGTGACACAGAAGTATGTACTCAGCGATCCCAGAACAGCAGCACCTTATAAAGTTTCTGTATTGAAAAGTTTTTTTTACACATCAACCCTCACTCTTTCATTCTCGTTCTCTCTCCCTGGCCTAATAAGTGCTCATTATAGCCCTCTCTCCACCCTCACCTTTCCACTCTTCTCTATCTTGCTGTGACTGGAACGGGATGGCACACACTCCCCATGTGGGAGACGTCCGGACTTAACCTTAAAGAAGCAGAAATGTTTCCACAGATGCTGTTGTGCCATCAGTGGCTGCTCGTCTGAATAATCTGCGTGCTCGATTCTTTGCAAGCAGCTTTGTGGAGCAAGACCGTAAACGGCAAGTAGTACAGTGGCCACATGCAAAAAACCCTGAATGAAACATTCACAAAAGTGAAACATGAGCCATCACGGCCTTCATAAGGCCTGCTGAATATTGGATTAGATGAGTCTGTCACTCTCAGTTTGCGGTGAGCAGAGACACGGTGTGACATCTCTATTGTTTTCACACTCTTTGTGGGATGCTTCTGACCAATGCGCCTGCCTGCTAGGGTTGGGCCGATAGACGATGCCATCGTCCATCGCCGATGGCTGATAGACATCACGATATTGAGCCGGCATCGTGATGCCCTCCCCATACCCCTCGCAATCTGCCGTATCCCAATACCGTGTTCGGAAAGAAAATGACATGTATGCGGAACCTCTAAAGGGAATAAATACAAGATGGGAGGAATATATATTTTCATATTTTCCCTCGCAGTATATCATTGGGTAATTATACTAACGTTACATATATTCCGGGCATCAGGGAGCCGCTATTATATAACTGGCATTGAAACTGCTTTTGAATGCACGATCGCTTTTTAGTTTCACTTTCACTTTCGAGATTCACGATCGCACATCTGTTTATACTATGGAGCGGCAGTACTTACCACACATTTGATAAGATTAGATGTTTGTCATTGGTGCTGAGGATCTGCAAATCATTCGCTATCATCCTCAGTCATCTCTCCTTACTATGTTTATGTGGTAAGTGAAATTTTAAGTACTGTAATGTAACAGGCAACCGTTACACAGTGTCTAGACCGGACACGGCAGTTGTGTCATGTGAATTGTTTATTGTTGTGTGGGTTGGGGGGGGTCGCGGCGCACCGCACCGCATCAGCTTAAGTATGTCTACACTGGACGTGACAAAGCGAACATTGAAAATCATTTGAAATTTGTGTCAACACGTCAAAATGAGCGCGGCAGATCATTTTACTGTGGGGTTTGTCGTGTCGCACCGCGCGCACATCCAGTCACATCAGTCCAGCATCACGGATAATAAGTTCTATACCTGATCTATTATACAGTGGGTATGGAAAGTATTCAGACACCCTTAAATTTTTCACTATTTGTTATTTTGCAGCCATTTGCTAAATTCATTTAAGTTTTTTTTTTTTCCTCAATGTACACACAGCACCCCATAATTGACAGAAAAACACAGAATTGTTGACAGTTTTTGCAGATTTATTAAAAAAGAAAAAATGAAAAACTGAAATATCGCATGGTCCTAAATATTCAGACCCTTTGCTCAGTATTTAGTAGAAGCACCCTTTTAATCTAATACAGCCTATTTGGGAAAGATGCAACAAGTTTTTCACACCTGGATTTGGGGATCCTCTGCCATTCCTCCTTTCAGATCCTCTCCAGTTCTGTCAGGTTTTGATGGTAAACTTGGTGGACTGGCCATTTATTTAGGTTCTCGCGTACGCTAAATCTCTCCAGAGATGCTCAATTGGTTTTAAGTCAGGGCTCTGGCTGGGCCATTCAAGAAGTTGTTGTCACAGAGTTGTTGTGAAGCCACTCTTTTGTTATTTTAGCTGTGTGCTTAGGGTTATTGTCTTTTTGGAAGGTAAACCTTCGGCCCAGTCGGAGGTCCTGAGCACTCTGAGAAGGTTTTCGTCCAGGATATCCCTTTACTTGGCCGCATTCATCTTTCCCTCGATTGCCACCAGTCATCCTGTCCCTGCAGCTGAAAAACACACCCACAGCATGATGCTGCCCCCACCATTCTTCACTGTTGGGACTGTATTGGACGGGTGATGAGCAGTGCCTGGTTTTCTCAATCATACCGCTTAGAATTAAGGCCAAAAGTTCTATCTTGGTCTCATCAAACCAGAGAATCTTTATTTCTCACCATCTTGGAGTCCTTCATGTGTTTTTTAGCAAACTCCATGCGGGCTTTCATGTGTCTTGCAACTGAGGAGAGGCTTCCGTCGGGCCACTCTGCCATAAAACCCCGACTGGTGAAGGGCTGCAGTGATGGTTGACTTTCTACAACTTTCTCCCATCTCCCGACTGCATCTCTGGAGCTCAGCCACAGTTATCTTTGGGTTCTTCTTTACTTCTCTCACCAAGGCTCTTCTCCCCCGATAGCTCAGTCTGGCCGGACGGCCAGCTCTAGGAAGGGTTCTGGTCGTCCAAACTTCTTCCATTTAAGGATTATGGAGGCCAATTTGCTCTTAGGAACCTTAAGTGCAGCAGAAATTTTTTGTAACCTTGGCCATATCTGTACCTTGCCACAATTCTGTCTCTAAGCTCTTCAGGCAGTTCCTTTTGACCTCATAATTCTCATTTGCTCTGACATACACTGTGAGCTGTAAGGTCTTATATTAGACAGGTGTGTGGCTTTCCTAATCAAGTCCAATAGTATAATCAAACACAGCTGGACTCAAATGAAGGTGTAGAACCATCTCAAGGATGATCAGAAGAAATGGACAGCACCTGAGTTAAATCTATGAGTGTCACAGCAAAGGGTCTGAAAACTTAGGACCATGTGATATTTCAGTTTTTTCTCGTTCTATAACGTTTTTTTATAAATCTGCAAAAATGTCAACAATTTTGTGTTTTTCTGTCAATATGGGGTGCTGGTGTGTACATTAATGAGGAAAAAATACTTTAAATGTATTCACTCCCTTAGCACATGGGCTGCAATATCTCCAAGCATGAAAAAATGTTCAAGGGGTCTAATACTTTCCCCGTATCCCCCCTGTATATAATGAATCTCTTTTATAGATCAGTGGTTCTATAGTATGTTGTTGTGCCGCGCCACTCGCGTCCGGTGTAGACACGGTGTTAGGAATGGTTATTTGTTTTCCGTGCCTTATAAGGATTCACTCTTTGGGCACACCCCCGCCCCCGCCGATTTGTCATCACCCATTGCGATGTTTCACTGTAGACATCGTCCGATGCCAATTTTGTAGACATCGCCCAACCCTACTGTCCGCCTCTGAACTGACCATGCATACTTAATTATGATTATGAATATTCAATAATCAAACTAGTTGTTGAAAGATATTATTTTCTTTATTTTTTGTGTGGAACATGTTTTTGTAATGACCCAAGGTGCAATTTATTTTTACACTTTGTTTTATACCTAGAGAAACAATTTGTTTAAAATTATGATATCCTGACTCATATAATATCAGTGGCCTAGAAAAAGCTATTTAATCAATATCAGGATGCACAATGTAGCAATCCTCAATTAACCTCCATTTTTCATACTGTACATTATAATATTTTGACACTTAAATTCACTTGTAGAATTTAGATGACTGATTTTAGTTTTCAGTGTTTTATTTTTCATTTATTCAGACAAAATATTATTTTTTAGTTCTACAGTTCTCCAGAGTACTGAAAATGCAGAATTATAGATACACCTAACGTCCCCTGACCTTGAGCAGACTGTGAAGACCCTGCGTAATGGGATACTGATCATCTAAGCAAAGGTGGGACTGCATTTCAATAACGCCACACAGTATCTTATGCTCCACCAAGGCTATATTTATAGACCAAGCCAGGTATCAAAAATACAGGTAAAAACAGTACATATTGTGAAATATTATTCACAATTAAATAACTGTTTTCTACATTTGAATATATTTTTAAATGTATTTATTCTTGTGATGCCAAAGCTAGTAGTGTTTTCAGCATCATTATCATTCTTCGTGCCTAATCCTCATAAATCATTGCTGCATATGCTGTTTAAGAAAACAATTTAGTGTTCAGTGTCAGATTCTTTTGATGATCAAGTTTAAAAGCATCATTCTTTTTAAAATTTAATAAAATTATTACTTTCTTAAAACAAAACTATATATATATATTGTGTGTGTGTGTGTGTGTGTATTATTTTAAATAAGGTAATTATGAATGACATAAATCAAAAGTCATAAATCATTGTATGACTGACTAATCATCGATCTTAAGTCAACAAATACATGATTTTTTAAATTTGCATTGTATTGCTCCAGGCCATAATTCAGAAATAGCTGATCGTATCCCCGGGCCTGCCTCTAATGATTGTAAGGAGCCCAATGCATGATAGGGGTGTAAAAAGGGCCTGTATCTTGTGTGTGGGACTGTCTCCAACATGTTTGTAATGAGCCATACCCGGACTTGGTTTTCGTATGCGTGCCGTGTTTTCACAAAGAGCCAGCTGTCCTGCATTCAGGAAGTGAGATGATAGAGGTTTGTGTGTCCGTTAACATGATGCGGTTTCCATATATCATAAGCTGCTTTTATGCATCCTTTCACTTTTTCTCTTCTCGATCTCTGAGCTAACAGAAGAGCTAGTTTGTGCCTGTTTGAGTGGTCCTTAGGGACTTCCCATGCTGCCCTTCAACTCTGACTATGAAGCCATTGTTACACTTCAATATGGAAGAGTGGAGCAGATAAGGAAGGAAGAGAGGAGAAGAACGCTGGAGGAGATGAAAAAAGACCTCCATACATGCTTGACCGCTCCAGCCAAACTTGCATAGCTGAGACTTGTGTGTGCATGCTGCGTGTTTGTGAATAAACCTCAGCTCTATTAGGTCATAAAGACATTTTTATGATGTCTGCAGGTATTTAAGGCAAGTTGCCAAATGATTGTTAAAATTTCAACACAGGGCTGCATATTCATGTTGAAACAAAACACAAGGACAATCCAGGTAGTTTTCTGGTGGGAACTGGCGGGGGGACCTTTGCTCTTACCAACAATCAATCTTGTGTGTGCGAGTGTGCTTTGACTATATTTGGGCTGAAGTGAAATCTATTCGCATGCTAGATCACACAGATTCGTCCCTGCTTACATGGTCCTGGTTAAACAAACACAGTGGAGGAAAATACTTTTTGTTTTTGAGTTACAATTCAGGTTTATGGCATAAAAAATCCACAAAAACATCACAACCCTTGTCTGACATAGATACAAAAGATCAGTAAATAACATACAGATGTTAGTTATAATCTTATAATATGGTGGTTTTTGTTAATAATTACATCTCTCAGGTTAACCATTGTTCATTCGGGTTAATGGGAGTTCAGAAAAACGCATGGTACTGCTTTAAACTCTCTCAGACATTTCCAGCCTTCACGCACATACATTTATATCCTCTCTCCCTTCCTACTCTATTCTCCTTTTGATCTTGAGTATGAATATCTTGCAGGTGAAAGTCCAGGCTGTGATTAAGCCTCTGAGGAATTCATAAATGGCAGCTGAGAGAAAAAGAGAGAGAGGTTGAAAGGAGGCTTGGGTTTACAGTAGATTACACATTAGCTGAGGGGCGGAGGGAAACTAACAAGCAGGCATTCTCTACTATGGTATCCCCCTTCATGTCCTACGAAATCCTTAAAAGCTGTGGGGAATAGTCCCCCCCCCCCCCCCCTCAAGAGTCAAGACCAAAAAAAACACACATGAGAAATTGATGTGATAATTAAAAATTATGAACATGCACAAATAATGTACGTTTACATTCCAATGATCTGCGTTGTCCGACCTTTAGTTATTGCACTATATTGCCCATTTTATTTATTTATTTTTAAATAAAGTAAAAGCTAACAAAAAATGTAAAGTGTTTTAAATTATTTTCATTTATTATTTAAATTAAACATGACTGTTGATCAGAGTGGTTGTTTACATTCACAACAATATGCAGATATTGTACTGCATTTACAAAGCCACTGAAAAGTGTTGATGCCTAGACACTTTTAGTTGTTTTACTATATTACCATTTTATTTTTGTTTAAAAACAAGTAAAAATCAAATATATACAAAATATAATTTAATTTTTTATTTTATGGTTGAATGACTTGACCATTGTTACCCATCACTAAATAAACTAAACTTGGTTTCTAACCCACAATATTCTTTTAAGTTGCAATGTCTAACACAAGCGTTACATATTTACATTCTCTTTCTCATTCTTCTTCCTTTTGTGCAGAGGAGGCAGATTATTCAGCATTCGGCACGGACACCGTGACCCGTAAGAAGACCCCGGCGGCACTCGCAGCGGTCCTCCTTCGCCCGGACGCCAACAAGAAGAAGCCTCCTATTATCATCAGCCTGCCCAAAGATTTCCGGCCAGTGTCCTCCATCATTGATGTGGACATCCTACCAGAGACACACCGCCGTGTCCGTCTCTACAAACATGGTCAGGAGAAACCACTGGGCTTCTACATTCGCGATTGCGTTTCCAGTGCCTCTCGCGTGTACACCACCTCCCCATGGCCCCGGGGCGGAACAGATGTGCCCTTCTCCCGTTGCAGCCTCATTCCATCTCTCGCATGTGTCGTCCCGTGCGTCAGCCTGGCTGAGAGCACGACTGCTGCTGGTCAACGTGGACGGATGCGTCCTGCTCGCAAGCTCAACGTCCTCGATGGTGGGTCTGAGGGCACCTCCTCTATTGTGACCAAGTATCGCGACATCGGACAGTGACAGGCTCTCCTCCTAACAAAGTCGGCCCTCAACCTCATTATAACCGTCAAACCAGCCAATCAGCGCAATAACGTGGTACGCAACAGTGGAGGCGGAGCCACATCCGGCAGCTCAGGACGATCATCTGACAGCAGCACCAGTTTCTACGGTTACTCAACTCCTGGTTCGATGGCGATGACCCCGTCCCATATTATCCAGAACTATGAACCAGATGAGGAGAGCGAGGAGGAGGAGGATCTGGTCATCGAGGCAGACGGAGAGGCTAAACTTATTCTGCAGGCAGGGGCGCGGGCGACAGCCAGCACCAGCATGCCCGCCCTGCCCAGGTACGAGCCCCACCTCGACCTCCGCCCCTCAAATGGTACCATGGCAAGCAGTGCAAGCGTGGGGTCTCTGAATGTCCATGACAGGGGTTTGGAAGGGCGAAATCTAGAGGAGGACGGCACAGTCATTACACTGTAAAGATGCACACGCAGCATATAATCACACACACATGCCAATACACACTATTGTGTGCCATAGGACTGAAAATGCGCTGTCGATCTCTCATTTGGTCCCTCAATGTAATCCTCCTCCGATAAAAGAGAAGGCCAGTCACCACAGCACCTTACAGCACTTCTCTAAAACCGCAGGACCAGGTAGTTCCTATCATCAACCCCATGGAGAGCAGCACAGCACCAAAAACAGCTGCTTCTTGAGTAATAATGAACTTCCTGAGTCAGTGTGATTGATTGAATGAATGCAGACGGCCATCAGATACTCAGCACCGTATGAGTCATGACAATCTTTTTATACTTTGACAACCACTCCCTTTCAAACCACAAGGCTCTAGCGTTATCAGAGAACAAAGTACAATGGATTATACCCATCCTCTGCGTTACCATGGTAACTGAGTCTGAGCTACAGAACTTCAGAAGGAACTGAAATATGCTCTTCATCCATTCCCGTCTGCAACATTAACACTCTCAGCTTACCGATTTTTTTGTGGTTTTCAGGGGAATTGTGAACCTTTGTGGGGCTCGAGTGAATGTTTAGGAGATATTTTCATGTGATCGGACATTTCAGTATGGTTATAGACTGCTGCCTTGGTTAAGATGTCTATTATTATCTCAAATGTTTTTAATCATAGCCAAAAAGACAGATGATTAATGTCATATTTTTCATACTGATATGTTTTATTTGCATCACTTATATTTCCTTATGACAAGGGCTATCATCCTGCTCTTTTTCTAACCTGTGGTTTATTTTACCTGTTGATCTTGACTTGATAACCCTTTCTGGGGATTTGGAATTCATAATCATTATCGGTAATGTTTCGAAGGAGTGCTCTGATGTGGACACTTGGTTGTTTCATTTATGAAGAGTGTTTCTACTGTGATACTTTTCAATAAGGTTCATTTAGTTAACATTAGTTAAAAGGATAGTTTAGCCAAAAGTTCAAAATAATCAAATATCATTTACTCATACTTATGTCATTCTAGGCCTGTATGACTTTCTCTCTTCTATGGAGTATAAAAGAAGAAATGTCCATACATGGAAAGTCAATGGGGTCCAGTGTTTGTTTAGACCCCAGTGATTTTCATTGTATGGGTATATAATAAAATATATTTAAAGATATGCAGTGAGTCATACAGGTTTGGAACAATGTGGTGGTGATGACAGAATTGAATTTTTTTGGGTTGAACTATACATTTAATTCATTAGGTATCATAACTAATTTATAATTTAATAATGTATAATTTATGCATTTAGCTTTTATCCACAGCGACTTGCAGTGCATTCAGGCAATACATTTTTTTTTTTTTACCAGTAACTAACAATTAATAATATTTTTACATTATCCATGTTAAAGTTCAGTTCTGCATATACTAATATTTACCTTTTTTATCATTTAAAGTTGTTTAAATAAACATTAGATAATGTATCATGAACAGTGAATGATAGTATGTGTATAAATTCAACATTAACCTGGATTAATAAAAGCTGTAAAAATTGATTATTTTGGGTTCATGATACATAATGCATTATTTAATGTTAACAAATTGAACCTTATTTTAAAGTGTTACTACCTCTAACAAAATAAGTGTTGCTATCGAATTATGGAGAAAACAAACCTTGATTTATAGTGAATTACTATGAATATTGAATATCTAGCAAAATATTCAGTATCTTCCCCTCTTATTAAAGATTTTTTTTTTTGCATGTCAGCAGAGTACCAGCCAAACCCTTCAGAAATTATGTAACAGTTAGGTTAGTTTAAGCATTACTATGGGACAGGCAAGATTTATTCACTTGGATTTTCTTTTTCTTTTTTCTTTCATCTTGCTGAAATCTATTGTTCAGTCTTGGCAAAAATGCATGCCTAATCATGCTGTCATCTAACTTCCATACCTTCACGACCATTCACTCTCTGTGTATGGTAAAGTGGGGCCTTCCTACTTGAGTGATAATTATTATGATTTTTAAAAATGGCCTCATATGAATGACTGGACAAATGAACAAATGTTAAGCTCTTACTTTCAAAGCATTCCTTTAAGTTCATATGACTGTAGATACATTTCTCCCCATTTTGTCATTATGCATACATATCATAATGATATGCATGATGTCACAGCTGTAAGCTTCAATACAAACTTCTGAGATCTCAAAGTACGTGTCAGTGGATACACTGGAAAAGACTGACGGGAGACAGATGTGCCTACGCTCTTACAGTTAGGACCTGCTGTTGGATATTTAGCCAAAGTAGCCTTTCATTATCTCCCCTTTTTCTCACTTTATAATTTCTGATGAGAATTCTAAACACCGGGCATCTGTGAGCAGAGCAGATGTCTGCTCAGTTCCTCTACCCATCACACAGAGCTTTTCATGGCACTTACATGACCAAAACCTGCTGGGAGTAGCACACGAACTGTAGCTGTGATCATAAACGCTTCATCCAGATCGATCATTCTTATGGTACAAACCACATATTAAATGAGTCTTTAGCTGTGTTAATTTATTTTTATATTAACCACTACATACGATTTGGGATTGTAACCACAGAAGTTTTATTTATTTTAAAATAGACTATGTATTTTTACTTGCTTTGTTTTAGCTCGCATAAAAACCTCATAATTTTGATTTTTTATTTTTTTTTCCATCTCTACAAAATAGTGTTTTAATTTTTTTCCCACTAGCATCTTTGGTGGGACTTAATGCTCAGACCTTTAGGGGGAATATAAATATGAAGAATAACTTGCTATTTTCCAAACTGTGAATATCTTTGCATTTCTAAAGGAGACCATATATCTATGAGCACCTGCTTTGAGAGACATAGAAATGGGCTTTTTTTAAGCGTTATCATTCATGTGTCAATTTCTCTTTTTGATAATGAGCTTGCCAGATAAATCTTAAGGTATAGATTTGTACTGAAATTGTCAGTATTTTCTTAGTATATGATGTAAATTTGTTTCACATAATGAAACTTTTAAAAGGATAAATACTATATTAAGACATAGCTGCACATGTATTATAGTCAAATCTTGAATGAAATAAACTAATATGTAGAAAATCACTGATTATGTTCCTTGCTTGGTGTGTTGGTCATGAATTAATTTGATCAGTGATGTGTGTCAGTTTGAAATATACGCTGGAGGATCAGCGTTAACTCGATCAGTCAAGTTTATTTGTAAAGAGCTTTTTAAAATACATACAAAGCAGCTTATTGTCGTTAGGCCCAAATGAACTGCTTTAAAGAAAACATGCTTTAAAATAACATAAAAAGAATGAAGTAGGATAGGTTTAAACAAGAGGCACTGAATGTGTTATGCAACATCTACCTTTGCTAAGTTATTAGAATTAGAGAGACAATTAGATGTTTTGTTTGTTTGTTTGGAGGAACTGACCAAGGACTGTTGTCCAAAAGAACAACTATTTAGCCTAATGTTAAAACATCATTATTGCAGCCAGTGAAAAAAACGATGACTTGACATTAAAGGCTGTTTCAGTGCTACTTTAAAAACTCCAAACAACTGGAAACTTTGTTTCTTTTTACTTTTACTTTAGCCTTATCATAAATGGAACATTATATGTCGTTAGTTTTCTGCCACACCATAGTGCTGAGAGGTGTAGGGCAGCAAAACTCTGATGTCAGGAGGCCACCCTGTGGTTAAAGCCTGGAACAGCAGTCTTCTGCTTCAACAGTGTAGCTTTGTCCAACTGATCTAACAAATAAGTTCGATTTTCTCATTTTTAATATCTGCCTTTGCACAAGTTAAAGTACTCATGGTTTATTAATAATTTTTTGGTCATTTCTGTTTAAAAAAGCACGTCTTTACAAAGCTGGTTAGTGACATAAAAAATAAAAAAAAAGGTTTTGTACGATAATACTGCAAAACAAAATATACCGACCTATTTGAGCTATTCATATCTGTTTATTAAAAACACAGATGGTACAAGGAAGGTCACATGATGACATAAATGTTATTCTAGATTTTCCTTTCCAGCATGTCTGGTCAGTATATATATAATGTATTCTTTTATGTCATTTTAATGTGTTAGTTTAATATTATACATTTACCAATATATAATATATATATAATATTTCCAAATTTTCTGTCCCATATATAAAACTTGATGAGCAGAGCACACACATAATGTGTGTGTTTATGTGTGTTTTGTGTGTATGTTGTGTTTTGTGTGTATGTGCATGAATCCAAATGACTACCTTAATTTATAGACACCCTAGCAACTTCGTTTGAGCCAAGTGATTTACCTATTTTTATACTAATTATTATTGAAAAAATTATGGAATAATTTAACTTTATTGGCTTTCGCTTCTAAACTTTTTAGAGTTTTTTCACTAGACTATAATAAACTATATATACTGGCGATCACACTGTTAAATACTTAAGACCTAAAATGTCCACTGCATGCCTCCAAATATTTTATCCCCCCCTTGTTTTTTTTTTTTGGAGGACTCCTACACTAACTACCTGAAACATGGCCCATTCATTTCCACCTCAGCCGAGCCGTGCTCTGAATGTACACATCAGTGTAAGAGCCTGCGGGTCACGTGACGTGACGTGCGGCCAACATGGCGACGCAGTGCTGAGATAGCAGCGTCCAACTGGCCCCGCTTGAACCAGCGACAACATCGGCCCGCTCCTGGTAACCTCACACCCCTGCCAAACCGCAGGGAACGGGCCAGCGATGACGGCCTGACGGACTACTTTAACACGTCAACCGAGAGATGAAAGAGCAGGAAGAGCTGGAAACCCATCGACGGCATACGCAGACAGAAAGCCTGAGCACCAAGAGCATGTTTCTGTCTCGAGCGCTGGAGAAAATCCTCGCGGATAAGGAGGTGAAGCGGAGCCAACACATCCAGCTGCGCAAGGCCTGTCAAGTGGCGCTGGGTGAGCTGCTTTTGTTACCTCTCAGGCCTCAAACACACCACTGAGATCCTCCACTGCCCCCTGATATCCTAAATTAAGGTTAAAGTCTGGTTAGCGAGCTATTGTCATTCCAGCGCGAGTCAGTGTCAGGACTCCGTTTGTTTCATTTTGCCTCAAGTTGAAATTGTCATGCTTCCCGTCGGCTATATATTGTTACATTCATATGAATGAGATGTTGGCAGCAGAGTAAACGACTTGTCTGTGTCCAGCACCTCGTGTTTTGGTTATAACGAGCTGTTAGCATGTGTTAGCTGGAATCAGCTGCTATCCAACAAGCTACCGATTTTGTTGTTGTTTTATCGACTTTGACAGATTGGTGATGTACTGCTCCCTTATTGATTAAAGATCACTCACTGATTTAAAGAATCGATCTGTAGGATGAGTAACATCTTAAAGGAACAGTTCACTCTAAAATAAAAAAATTCATTTATTCACACTCAAAGAGTTGTCTTAAACCTGGCTTGGTCAGTCACCATTCAATTTCATTGCATAATTTGCCGTCCAGTGGCATTAAATGGTGACTCTGAGGCTTTCAGTCTGACATCGGGCCGATTTTTAACTGCTCTTATTAATCGTTGATCCCGAAATTAGAATTCTGTCATAATTTTCTCTCTCATGTATTTCCAAACATGGCATTTTGTTATGTTGAATAAAAAAGATGAATGTTGGTAACTAGGGATGTTCATTTTAACCGGTTAACCGTTAACCGACCGTAAGAATTTGACCGATTAATGCAATCAGTTAAATGGTTTAAAAAGTAATTTATTTATTTTTTTCGGTAATTTATCAAAATATTTAAAAAAGTTTGCTGCATGGTTAAAATACGCTACACGTATATAAAGAAATTTGTATAAGTCGCATTTTATTATTTCATTCAGAAATAGGCCTAATGCTGAAGCGAAATGTTTACAAACATTATAATAAACATTGTAAACATAGCTAGTAGGGCTGTGCGATATTGAAGAAAAATGTGATATGCAATTCATTCATTAAATAATTTGATATGCGAAACGATAATGCTTAAAGTGCCACATGCTCAAATTAAACGGTGGTGAATAAATCTCATTCTGATTCTAATAAGAAAGCACCCCTACAACAACTTCTGAAAGTGCACGGTAGTGTTTTACTCGAGCATTACATAAAAATGTAGGTAACACTTTACAATAAGGTTCATTAGATAACATGAACTAAGAATGAACAACCAGGTGAGTCATACCTTTGTTACAGTATTTATTAATCTTTGCTAATGTTAGTTAATAAAAATACAGATGTTCACTGTTAGTTCATGTTAGTTCACAGTGCATTAACTAATGTTAACAAGTTTTATAATGTGTTAGTAAATGTTGAAATTAACATTAAAGATTAATAAACGCTGTATAAGTGCAGTTCATTATTAGTTCATGTTAACTAATGTAGTTAACTAATGAACCTTATTGTAAAGTGTTACCAAAATTTAATTTTAACATTAGTGTAATCATTTTAACATGAGTTTAGGAACTGAATAATAAAAAGGAAAAATAAAACACTTCTTAGTATTTACTCTTTGAATTCAATTTGCACTGATTCTTATTTAAGCTACAAAAGTTATTTAGGTAAGAGCAGTGAGTGATTTTTCTCTTTGTCTTTTGTTCATGGCCCTAAATATTGCAAGCTGTAGCGATATGCGTATTGTGATATGTACATTTGCGATATTTCAATATATTGCACAGCCCTAATAGCTAGGCTATTTTAGTTCCCCTCACTCCACAACAAAATCTTTCAATTAACAGTATTTAGAAAAGAACAAGAATTAAAAATATAAGAAGCTATAGCAATATAAATGACAAGCCAAAATGAATTCGTTTTGGCTAAAACGAAACTGAAACCAACGTTTGGTCTCTCATTCCACACAAAATCAAAACTCAAAAACCCGTATTCGCTATGTATTTGAATGCCAAATTATTATTTATCATGTAGCCTGCTTCACTGGCGTTCCAATATCCACGTAAAACAAAATGTTTTTCATAACATCACGGCGGTACGGTGATAATGCTTAACGGCACAGATTTTACTAACTACATATTTAAACTGAGCAGTGTGTTTTTTCCATATGTTTGACTGACTGTATTTTATTATGATAATGAACAGGCTGCATTGTCAAGGTAGCAAAGCTTAACTGTGTGCGTATGCGGCGCCGGCGCAATCACTTGAGTGTTTTCCTTCTAATAGTGGAAGCAACTACTCCTTTTAGTCATAAAGATAATCGCAATTGTTAAAGGTTTGCCTTTATTTGTGTACATAAAAAAAAAAAACAATCTTTGTGCTTTTGTAAAATAAGCCAAAAAGAAAAATAGGATGTATTTTTTCTGCCGTCTGTTTCCTTTCGCGCAGCACAAAAAATGAACCGAAACTCTGCATACTACTTGTTTTTCTTACATTTTCTTAATTTATAATTTAAGTAAAAATATGTTTCTCATATAGGCCTATTTATTCGTTTTATAGGATTAGTATTCTTTATATAAATAATAGTCCTAGCTTTAATTAGGTTTTTCCTTTTCCCCTCCGCTCCTCCCATAGCGCTGTGCATGATATGATGATCGTGTGAATCCTCATGTTCTGTTGTTTGCTGCTTTTTGCGCATGTAAAATTAATCCCCGGGAAACAAATGTTAGTATTTTTAACTGGTCACAGACACTTATCCTTTCTAATTTAATTAAATTCTAATTTAAAATAAACTTGTCGGTTAACAGTTAATAATCGGTTAACAAGCGTTGGTTGTTGGTTAGGAAAAATAACCGAAATGAACATCCGTATTGGTAACCAAATAGTTTTGTTCACCATTGACTTATATAGTATGGACACAAAAAAGGGGGGTGAGCAAATTATGACAGTTTTCAAGAACTAACCTTTTAATTTTTTTATGTTTATCTAGTGACATGTGATGGGCATTAGCTGCTTACTTTGAATTCCCATTTTTGTTCAATAACTTCCCGAAATATCCATCCCTCTTTTTGTGTATAAGCTGGATATGCAGGTTAGACTCATTTGACTCGTCCCGCCTGTGCTGCATTACTAATTTACAAAGTTAATGAGCACATGTTGAGACTGGAGGATCTAGTTTCTTAGTGCGCTTTTCCAAACTCTAACCTTTGTTCTGAAGTGTCAATCTAAAAATACTTTAATCTGAACAAAAAATCTCCATGTATTTTATTTGAAAACTTCTGTTGTTTTGTCTTTTGGTTTGAGGTTTGATCTTGAAAGTCGGTGAAGAGTTGTAGTGCTCAACCATTTGGCTGTTAATGTAATGCTACTTCCTAGTGCGTTTGTTTGAATGCTCTCTGAAGCACGTCATTCAAACAGACACTCCCTCATTTACCTGCCATGTGAGTGAATGAGGCTGATTAACATACAGACCTATTTACACAGTCCACTGGCCACCCGGATTCACTGCTAGGCAATGGCTTAGGTAGAGTTGAACTATTCAGTTAGTGTTCTTATGTTGTGCTGCCTGGATACATGTAACACTTTTGAGTATCACAGGTAGCCAGATACATATTTCTAAATATATAGTTCATAAAATGTTGTGCATCTTATGAAATGTGTTGTTGCTTAAGCTCAGTTTCCTGTACCAGATAACTGCAGATAACTGTCTGATAATGAATAAGGAGGATCCATTTTTGATTGTTCTTCAGAGGCACCAAAAGCTGTACAAATATGTCACTCATCCCAGTAACCTTGTTTATTTTAAAGAAATAGTTCTCCCAGAACTGAAAATTGTGATTTATTCACTCTCATGTTTTTTTCTGTATGGCTTACTTTCTTCTGTGGAAGACAGAACGGGTTGAAATTTTTGAAGAATGTAATTGGTTGTGGTTTTCCTGGTATTCGAAAGTGATCGTTTTGTGTGAGAAATCTAAGCTGTTATTCGCTGATAATTTTCCTCCTCAGTGAGCTGTTAACCGCTGGGATCACTGAATCAACAACTAGATCTGTCCAAATCATGAATGAATCATTCAGACCTGTCTTGTAAACCATATCGACTGATTCATTGAAAAGACACAGCACAAAAGAACAATTTATTTACAAATTGGACTTTGGATGGGCTGGGATAATTGACTAACCATTTAACAACCAACTAGGTGATTAGTGATGTTGGCAAGTGAGTTTAAGATTTGTAGTGGTGGTGTTTAAAGGAATCTTCACCGAGAGGTTTTGACTCTTCATCCCATTTAAAAGGATATTTCACCAAAAAATGAAAATTCGGTCATTAATTACTCACCCCCATGTTGTTCCAAACCCGTAAGACCTTTGTTCATCTTCGGAACACAAATTAAGATATTTTTGATGAAATTCGAGAGCTTTCTGACTAGGGCTGCTTTTGATGAAATTCTGATACTTTTATGTTCATCGTGTCAGTAGAAGAGGGGCGGTGTCAGTAATCAGCGGTAAATAAATCTCCAGCCACGGCGGGCTTTTCCTGGACAGCAGCAGTTATACTACACAAGAGCCGGTTGGTTACTGCCCAAGCTGCACAAAACCAACAGATCATAGGGGGAATGAATGTGGCACTTTGCGTGCAGCTGCCTTTGAAATAGACATTGCTGATACATTCTACATTGACATTTAGTAGGTCATGTAGGCAGACGCTTTATCCAACGACTTCAAATGAGGACATAATATCGCAAAACTACAAAAGAGGCACCATCTATAAGCACGAAATGAGCAAGTGCCATAACGGATCTAGCCATAACGCAGATACCATAGCAAGGTGGTTAATATATTATTATCCTTATATACATATAATATTTACACACACAGTAGGACACATAATGTGCACAAGAAAAACGAGTAGATAGTAATAGAGAAAAATAGAAAGCTAGTGGGTTTGTGAATGTGTTTTTTTGTTGAAGATAAATAGATAAGTAGAATGAAATAGACAGCCGTCGCATACAATCCAAAATACCCTAGATGTAAACTAAGACATTTAGTAGTTATCCTGAATTGACACTCGTCCTCCCGCTTCTGAGAGAGGCTGTGACCAATCACTGAGACATGATGGGTGAGTTCATGTTTAAATTTGTGTCTACCTCGATCTAATTCTCATAATTCTCTGCTCTCTCTTACCTCGATTGCTCTCTTTTTTTTTTTTTTTTTTTGTTAGATGAATCAAGCATGAACTGGAAAAGCAGAAGTAAGTTTACATCTCATTTACCAACATGCACCACCCATGCAAATGTCTCCTGTGATCTACATTGATGTAACATTAAGAGAATGCTTATTGTGTTATGAAAAGGCTAAATCATCTTCATTCTGAACCATCATGGTGTGGTAAAATTTAGGGTCCTGGTTCCTCATGTGAGTCCATTGGGCTTAACAGCCAATGCCCCCAGTAATGTTACAAGGCTACTGACGATGAAGTGTTTAAAAACTAAATGTTGTTTCTTGTTTAATATGGGGGTACTTCAAGGGAAGGAAGTATGGTTTTTCATGCGGCATGGTTGTTCCGCCGGGGCCAGCTGACTGACCTGTGCTGTGCAGCTTGTAGTGGTCCAGGGGATGGCATATACGATTTGTTCCTGCCCAGGATCTAACTCATTGACTGCTGATCAAGTAACGTCCTGCCTTTCGAGCGGCTTCAGGTCCAAGTCTTCAACACATCGTATGTCGAGTTACGTTCGTCTGACTGGCTGTTTACAGGTACGCAGCGACTACCATTAACTCCCACACTTCATAAAACATGCAGTGTTTTTCAATCTTACTTCAACAAGTTAAAGGTGCCTCATACGCCAATGCATTGACCCTACAAAATATTTTACAACTGTTCAACTCCCCTGCGATATCTCACTGCTCCTTGTAAACGTAACCCAGGCTAACACCCCCCGCTCGCAACAGCCCCCACATTGTCCCTTTATTGGCTCTGCGTTATTTATAGTAGACGCATAAAAGCGTTGATTTGTTCTACCGTTGGGCCTTTCTGAAGCTACCAGACCCACCTGACCCCCATCCCCATGTACGAGCACATTCTGCCTTCAACATGCCTGTAACATAACATTTATTTCCATAATCTGCCATTTTCGCTATTATCCTAGCTCGTTTCTTAACAATACCAGCAGAACTTCTGATGATTCGGCTGTGCAAGTTTGGCTGGCGGATGGCCTAGAACATGGGCGGGTATATGCAAATGTTTGGGGGCATAACTATTAGTGATCCTGACTGAAACGTCACAGTCGGTGTTATGTTCTGATACGCCTATTTTTCAGTGGTCTTTTGCATGCACAAGGTTTACAAAGGAGGAGGAAAACATGGTGTTTGATGCTCACGGTAATGTCCATTCCTAGTACAGAACTGGTTATTATCTAATCTGCCAGGTAACATACAGTTTTCCATTCCTATTGCCACCTTTAACTACATTTACACAAAACACTTGGTTTGAAACTTGTCTTTATTTTTCTATATCCTTGTACTCACATTAGGAGTGTTTGTTTGCAGACACTGCTGACTACTATTTATTTCTTTGTAGTCTGCACTAGGGAAAACTGTTTGTGACATCACCAAGCAGTCATGAAGCTTATACCAACCTGTATAGTTATGAATATTGGAATGGTGCTTAATTTCAAACACACTTGGCCGTTAATGAAGCGTGCGTATTACGCCTGTATATTACCGGTCCATTGCGTATACGTTTGCAAGAATGTCCCACTCACATGTACTACTGCAATAATTTAGAATATTTTCAGATAGTACAGCCTGTCTAACAAATGGATCCTCATTCTTAGCTCAGACACGTTGATCCCCTGGATGCTGGATTTCATTACTGAAAATTTACAGTCGATCTCTAGTTCATTCCCGTTGTGTAAATTGCAGTTCACTTAGTTTGAATAAATTCATTTAATCATTTCCGGCTCATACAGTTTCTCCGGCTGACCTCAGGGTCTTCTGTTTGTTCCCCCTCCACAGACAACCCATTGCGTATGGGCACCTTACGGCGAACCGCCCCTGACAGGCGGAGTCTCCCAGGAAACGGCTCCACTTCTGGACCGGCTGGCTGGAGACCCATCTGTAAGGCTGCTTTTCAGGGACCCCAGACTGATAGGGGGTAACAGCACAGATCCTTAAGCGTAACCAACCTCTGCCTCATCACCAGCTTCATTTATTCGAGCCAGAGCATCTTCTTGCATATTAGTAAATTCCTATTTGAGGTTGATGTAATGCAATATATGTCAGTACATACATTACATACATACATACACCACTGTAGCAGAAGTTTGTGGGGAGTTTCTTTTTTCTTTTTTTTAGTATTTTTTTTTAGTTTATTCAGCACGGATATTAAAGTCACTGATGCTTTTAAGATCGGTGACAAAGACATTTTTGATATATTAACGTTCCTTTATATGTATATCAATCCATGTTACATTAGTTTACTGTTTAGTGCAATATATATAGTATAGTATATATGATTATACAATTTCCACACATGTTTTAATTATAGAAGTGACACTTATAATTACACACACACCATGTCTGTTTCTAACATAAATAGCCTCGTTCTTAGGTCCTCGTCTCCAAAGAAATCCAACAAAACATATTAGCGCAGCACACAACGTGTGTTTCAACCATATAATAATCAATAATAATTTTCACATTGAGACCACCTCGTGCCCGTTCCTTCGTACGTCGCTTATTCCATCCGGATGGAAATCGCTCACATCCGGGCAGAGTGAGTAATCCTAGCGCGCTAATTCAGGATCTGGCTAATTCGGTCGCTGTCTTCGAACGCCAAGGGCTTTTGTTAATGATTAGTATGGTTGGATTGAGTTATCTGAGATAATTGCGCGTTTATGGGTTGGTTTAAAAGTGGCTATGTATCGATACTCATAACCACGATCAGCAAAGCAGCGATTGGCTGGCGGCAATACAGCAACGTAATGACATCATATAATAAAAGCCACCTGCCCGGACAAAGACTCTCTTGTCTCCAATTTTCTGGACTTTAATAAGGAAAACTCCAAGCGAGTAACAAACTACTACATGATATAACACATAAATTATGTGCACTGTATTGTATTTTATTTTTTTTTTTTTACATGATTCCTAATTATTTATATTCACGATTTCTAATAGTTGTACAGGCTTTACATTTTTATTTCATTGTAGTAATTAGCAATTCATTTAATTTTATCTTTGAAACAGATTTTTTATGTGACAGCATTAATTAAAGTTTCTTAAGGATCAAGATCATGTTATCTGCATCTCCTGCGCTCCATCAAGCCACTCCCATAATATCTGTCATCACTCAAATGAATGCACGGCTTTACATTATCTGTATAGCATGTGTGTAAGACTCGTGTAACCAAGTAAGAAAAATTGAGGAATTATGAATAAATCTTTCAGTGAGTAAAACTCTGTGTCTATAAAGACTACACAACATTATTATATTATCTTTAAATTGATTTTTAAATGATTATTATTTTAAATTATTGTCCCTTGATTAGTAGGGTACTCTTGTAATAAAGGAGCGGTGGTAGCGGACCGATTTTAAGTATCAATTCTGCTTAAAAAGATGCGATCTAACCCCGTTTACATGAAATAAGCCGCTCCTGAGCAGGTTTAATCTTACGGACCTGTTGCTATAACAGCAACTCCAGGATGAGCTTCAAAGAACCAAACAATCCAAGATCAAGCCAAAACGTCAACAATCAAATCCAACTAACTGAGTTAGCGACGTACAAAGAACGGGCCCCAGCATTCATCATATTAGAAAATGATTTCTAGAGGATCTGTTACCTGAAGACTGGGAGTATTCATGTTTTGTCCATTGCAATAATTTTTATAGAATAAAATTATTTAAAAGTCTAAATCGTCTTAATTAAGTTAGAAATAATATTTCACAATATTACTGTTTTTACTGTATCTTTGATCAAATAAATGCAGCCTTGGTGAGCATCACAGACTTCTTTCAAAAACATTACAAATCATTATCAGGACATTAATGATACTTTTTTTTTTTAAACATTCACTAAATTTACTTAAAGAAAATTTACGTTGGTTTTAGTTATTTTAATCAAATTTGGTTGCGGGCGTCAGAAAAGTTGCAATATAGTATGAATTCATAGTTTCATCATTCATAATACATCTCTTTTTGACCTTGCAGTAAGTTCACCTGGTCACTGCATTGGAGCTCATGCCAAAGTAATCAAAGCTGCTTCTGTATAGAGCACCAATCGTCAACACACTGAGGAAATTTAGTTAACTAAACGATCATATTGACAACACCATGATTACCTTACACCATTTGATAAGCTGAGCATTAAAGTACAAAGTCTTTTCTTTGATCCAAGCCTAACACTTATCATTTTAGATGAGCATGATGTGTGAAAGATTTACTAGTATTCGGTTGTCTATAAATGGAGAGAAAATGCAGCAGTACGTAGAGAGTAGTGGTTTGCATAAGGGCAGTTTTACCACCAAGATGTGTACATAAGATCACATGATTATCTGAGAAAGCCACCTATTAAAGGTCTTGTTTTCATCAATGTCATTAATTACCTGCATAATTCTTCAAGCCTTAAACTTGTCATTATATCTGAAACACTTTTGTCTCAGTGGGTTTTTAAGATGCATTTTCTTAAAATTATAATTTAAGTGAAAATGTCTTAGTAATTGGGTTGTCCCTTTGTAACTTTAATGGCAGCAGAACTCAAAATGCCTGAACTTAAAAAGTTTGTGTAAAACCAAGGCCTTATTAAGATAGCTTTCAAGGAACGGATATCTCTGAGCTGTGTCGGGGCACAGTCGCCTGGATGACAGGTGGTCCAAATATAAATACTCATTTAATAAGCTACCTTAGAAATAGTGTAGAATTATACAAAAATAGTGTAGAATATTTTATTTTTTGAAATTCTAAAAAAAGTGTTTTTTTTTTTTTTTTGTGGTCCGATTTTTGGACCTCACTGTATTCGAATAAATTGGCATTATCTGTGATTTAATAATGCATTGTGTTGCTCTACAGGCTCTGCTGACTGCTGTGACATCACCACACATAGAGATTCACGAGGGAACGATTCTCCTCACTGTCCGCACCTGCTACAACATCTACCTGGCCAGCCGCAACCTGATCAACCAGACCACAGCCAAGGCCACTCTCACACAGATGCTCAATGTCATCTTCACCCGTATGGAGAACCAGGCGGTTAGTATATAGCATCTCCAACTGCCTCTATTTGGATGTGATGTGTCACCCTAGTAGAACTTGGGGCGACATTATGGTTTAGAAAATTAGACTAAAACTGGGAAACTAGGTTTGACTTTTTTCTGTTGTTTTTTTCTATTAATTGTTGTTTTTATGGTTCTTTTTTTTGTCTTCTTTAATAAAACTAAAAAATATGGCTCTCTTGTAGGCTCTTGAAGCTCAGGAAGCAGAGAAGGACAGACAATGTCTGCAGCTGCACAATCCTTCTCCAGTATCCAGTAACCCTTCTCCTGTAGCCCAGAATCCTTCCCCAACTCCTGGTCGGGGGTCTGGATCACCATGGCTCGGACAAGCCCGCTCCGAACCGGAACTGTAGACCCCCTATCCTTCCCCCGTCACGCACATCCAGGCGGAAAAAAGCCCCCTCCGGGGGCTCCCCTCCACGCTCCTTCCACCCCCCAAGACTCAACCTCCATCAATGGCCAGCCAGAAGAGTCCAAGTCAGAGGAGGAATTTGCTACTGATAAACAAGCACAAAGGAAATTGAACAGCCAGGTACAGGGAATCACTGCTGTCGTGATATATGAGAAATGTCTCTACACCAAATGTGTAACAGAGTCTACTTGGCACATTTCCCATTGTTATTTATAAAGAACGCTCGCCTGTCGTGATTGCAAACTTGCTATTTGCTGTACGGTTGATTCTTTTTTTAATTCTGACTAAGTATCTGCAAAGAACGAAAGAGATGGTCAGATAGTCCTACCAGACGACTTGGCGATCACTGGCACGGAGTTGATGGTCGAGGCAGGCTTGTTTTTCCCCCATCCGCAGCCTGAGACAGAAGCAGGCACTGAGTTTCAGGAAGAGACTGAGCCGGACAGTGGATTGGGAGATAGCTCTGTGGAAGGAGGTGCGTCACACTGGAAATAGTTGACTGTAGCTTTATGGGGACCTATGAAGTAGTAGTCACTCCTGCCTCTGTTTCTACAACAGGCTTAGATCAACATTCTGACTCCGAAACCAAAGTGCCGCCCCCTGTTGTTCGAGTCGACACACAGCAGATGAACGGAATGGTGGATGACCGTGGCTCAGAGTCCTCCATAGACATTCTGGTGTGTTTTTCATTTGTTTAATAAGAATATTGTTCTTTTAAACTTTCTATTGATCAAAAAATACTGAAAAAAGTATCACGGTTTCTACAAAAAAAATATTAAGCAGTACAACTGTTTTCAATGTTGTTATTAAAAATAACAACAAAAAGACTTCAAAAACATTAACAAATCTTATAGATCCCAAACTTTTAAACATAAGTGTGTAAAGACATTGTCCATAAAGCCTTTTTTTATTGTGGTCTAACTGTTATTTTGTTTGAAATGGTGGTAACACTAGGTGTGAACGGGGGGGGGCAGATAGCAACAAGGGTAAACCAGGGGGGGGGGCTGGAGCGGATCGACAGGTGACGGTTTCCATAGTGGAGCGTCCGCGCATTCGTGCGTAGGCTGAATCACGTGCACCCTGACAGAAAGGGAGTTGCCTGTCCTTGTATTCCGCTCCTCTGCCAGCTTCCATTAAGCCCCTCGGCTGATGGACGCCGACTCCAAAGCTAAGTACCTGGAGAGGAACATTTGTTTATTACAGCTAGAAATCGGTTGACGCCCTGGACGCACTCAAAACCATCCTCAACGGGAAATTTTTTTCAAATTGAGATTTGTACATCTCAATATACATGGAATTCTGTAATAATAATCTTCTCCCATTGGAATGTATGGAATTTGCGCTATGATAGCGACATATTTTGGTCGACGACTCCAACTATTTTCGCATATCTGGAATCTGGTGAGGTTGTCAAAAAAATCTAAATATTGAGAAAATTGCCTTTAAAGTTTTCCAAATTAAGTTCTTAGCAATGCATATTACTAATAAAAAATTAAGTTGATATATTTACAGTAGGAAATTTATAAAATATCTTCATGGAACACGGTCTTTACTTAATATCCTAGTGATTTTATGGCATAAAAGAAAAATCTATAATTTTGACCACATTAGGCAGGTGGGTCTATATGTGTGCGTCCTGGCGGGCTTACTTGCTACAGGATAAAT
This sequence comes from Sinocyclocheilus anophthalmus, assembly GCA_018155175.1. Lineage (NCBI taxonomy): Eukaryota > Metazoa > Chordata > Actinopteri > Cypriniformes > Cyprinidae > Sinocyclocheilus > Sinocyclocheilus anophthalmus. The sequence goes on along the minus strand of JADLZN010009149.1, from coordinate 154,745 downwards.
AATTTGTGTTACCATAACTAATGCTTGTGGATCGCCACTACTCAGGGGGGGGAAGAACTAGAGACTTGACGTGAACTGGCCGGGAGAACAGGGTGGCAGAAAGAGCACCGAGGCTTCATGAAATTCTGTCTACACTCCCTGTAGAACAATTTTGAATTAATTTGCCATTATTTGGAAAAGTATTCAGTTTCATGCTGCTGACATTTTTCAATCCCCTCTCTTTCAGGTCCCATGAGTTGCGCTCTAAGGTGGTTTCCCTGCAGCTGTTGCTATCAGTGCTGCAGGGTGCTGGACCTGTGTTCCGAACCCATGAGATGTTTGTGAATGCCATCAAACAGTACTTGTGTGTGGCGCTCTCCAAAAACGGGGTCTCCTCTGTGCCTGCAGTATTTTGCAAATGGGGGACTGTCTTTTTTCGAGATAGTGGTCCATCATGAGGGGAAGGATAAACAAATGACCTTACCCTGACTCTCTCCACTTCAAAGGAGCCACCTAGTAAAGGAATAAGCGGAGAGACCCATAGAATAGGCCCAGTAATCCGAATGAGGTATAACTATCAAGATGTTCCTATCCGCTGTCATTCCGACTGTGTTTGTACACACTTTAATAAATTTGTTTCGCATGATCTTTAAAACCTTTGATCTCAAAATGTAGATGTGCTTAAATGTATGAAATTAGTTTTACAAACATAAATTGTTTCTACGTGTTTAAAAAAAAAAAACTAAAATGTTATTTCTTAAATTTCGTTTCCTCTTTTATTTATTTATTTATTTTTTGTCTCTTTTCCTTTAGGTGTTCTTCAGGGAGATCTTTCTAACAATCCTGGAGACGACATCCAGCTCCTTTGAGCATAAGTGGATGGTCATTCAGACTCTAACGCGAATATGTGCGGGTTGGTGCACCTCAGTGTACACTTGCACACAACATGGACACATACACACAAATGTCTCGCACATTATTGGTTCAAATGTCAAACCCATTTGTGAATCAGTCTGCTGCTCTTCTCACAGATGCACAATGTGTGGTGGACATTTATGTGAACTATGACTGTGATCTCAACGCTGCCAACATTTATGAGCGGCTGGTAAATGACCTGTCTAAAATCGCCCAGGGAAGGAGTGGACAGGAGCTGGGCATGACTCCATTACAGGTGGCTATCGTCATGTTTGAACTACAACATTAGGATACTTTACATGGCATGTTATTAAGTTTAAATGTACATAATACAGCATATGCCATAAAATTTAGATTTCATTTAAAGGATTCTTTGATCTGAAACAACTTAAATAAGGTAAAAATATCAACACAAGTAATTAATCATTAAAAAAGACCAACAATATTAGCAATGCCAAAAAACCATTTCAGAAATGAACCAGAAGAGTACAAACATCTCTTTTTAACTGGTTGCATGTTATCGATATCTCAGTATGTCATATAATTTAGATTTTTTTTTTTAAACCGATTATTTATTCCGAAATTAATTCAAATGCGGTAAAAATATATTTAAAAAATAAGTATTTTTTTTATTTTTTCATCTTTTTATTAAAATATAAAAAGATGAAGTGATTAATCATAAGGAGCCGACAATATTAGCAATGCCACAATACTACATTTTAAAAATAATTCCAGAACAGCACAAACCTCTCCAGTAAAAACTAGTGCATGATTCACTGCAGTGAAAAACTTCTCAAACTGCACCGTGTTGATTGGTTAATGATTCATTTGCAGGAGCTGAGTTTGAGAAAGAAAGGGCTGGAGTGTCTGGTGTCCATTTTGAAGTGCATGGTGGAATGGAGCAGAGACATGTACATCAACCCCAATCTGCAGGCCAACCTTGGTAAGACAGCACTGAGGTGTTTTAAACATCTGCATCATCAGAATTTTCTAAGTCTAGACTGTGTTGTGTTGTAGGTCAGGAACGTCCAGCAGAGGGTGACAGTGCGGATGGGAAGCTCCAGGAGCATCTTTCCTCTCGCAGAGATAGTGTGAGCTCTATGGACTCCACTGTGTCATCTGGAGTTCAGCAGTCTCAGCCAGATCACCCTGAGCAGTATGAGGTCATCAAGCAGCAGAAAGAGATCATTGAGCATGGCATTGAGCTGTAAGTTTTCTTTTCTTTTTTTTTTTAAGTTTCTTTGTTTTCTTTTCCATGTGTTGCTTTGACCATTTCTGTGTTTCTTAAAGATTTAACAAGAAACCAAAAAGGGGGCTGCAATACCTGCAGGAGCAAGGCATGCTGGGCACCTCACCAGAGGATATCGCACAGTTCCTGCAACAGGAGGAGCGACTGGACACGGTAAGTTCATGCTTGTTTTCAGACATGGATAAATTAGTAAACCAAGACATTTTGTACTACTGTAGGCTCTGTTGTGTCATGTCATCAGACTCAAGTTGGTGAGTTCCTGGGAGAGAATGTGAAGTTTAATAAAGAGGCGATGTACTGCTACGTGGACCGGCTGGACTTTTGTGGCAAAGACTTTGTGTCAGCTCTCCGTGCCTTCCTGGAAGGCTTCAGGCTTCCGGGTGAAGCCCAGAAAATCGATAGGCTCATGGAGAAGTTTGCCGCCCGCTACCTGGAGTGCAATCAGGGGTGAGTTTTGCAGTCTGTGAAAGAGTTTTATATTTGTTAAGCTTGCTGGGGTTTGTGTTTGTGCTGACCTGTCTGTTGTTCTGTAGGCAGACTCTGTTTGCCAGCGCAGACACTGCTTACGTTCTGGCCTACTCCATCATCATGTTAACCACCGACCTACACAGTCCACAGGTAAAGACTACTTATTGTTTACTCACTGTCTCCCTTCTCTTCCTTTGCTTTGCTTTGTACTTATTAAGACACCTTGGCAACTAACCAGAACCTTGGCAACTGCAAAACCACACTCCTGCAACCATCCAGAACACCCTAGCAACTTTTTGCAACTGCTAAAAAAAAGCATGCTTGTTTTTCCTTCGGTAAAATGTAAAAATCTAGTTTTGTTTTCTCTTCTCTTCAGGTGAAGAACAAGATGACGAAGGAGCAGTACATAAAAATGAACCGTGGTATTAATGACAGTAAAGACCTGCCCATGGAGTATCTCTCCTCCATCTACGATGAAATTGCAGGCAAGAAGATTGCCATGAAAGAGAGCAAAGAATACTCCATCACTCCCAAATCTAGTAAACAGAGTAAGAGCCTCTCAACAAAATACCTGTGTAATTTCCTTTGATGGAATTGAATAAAACCCTGTTGAATGCTGACATGAGCTATTTGTCCTCCTGTTAGATGTAGCCAATGAGAAGCAGAGAAGGCTGCTGTATAACATGGAGATGGAGCAGATGGCCAAAACGGCTAAAGCTCTGATGGAGGCTGTAAGTCACGCTCAGGCTCCCTTCTTCAGTGCCACTCACCTAGAGCACGTCCGGCCAATGTTCAAGGTAATGCCAGATGTCCAATAAACCACGTCTTAACAGCTCCATGCTATTGAGTATTGGAACAGAAAGTCATTGTTAGGTCAAAAGGATCATGAGCAGGTCATGGAGGAGATGATATGATCTGATACTGTTCCAGGATGTGGTTTCACACATCAGTCTACAAAAAGGTCAAAAGGAAATTAAACTCTGAAAGTATGTTTTGTGTGTGTGTTCATTTCTCAGTATGTATGTTTGTGTTTTGATCTATGTAAAACAGCTGGCCTGGACTCCTCTGTTGGCGGCGTTCAGTGTAGGACTCCAGGATTGTGACGATCAGGATGTGGCATCTCTTTGTCTGGAGGGGATCCGATGTGCTATCAGGATCGCCTGCATCTTCAACATGCAGGTTTGTGTTTATACACATTTCATATGGTAAATCATACTATTTAATTTAGTTCTTTCTGGTCTTATTTTCTTCTCTATATCACTCTTTTTTCAGTTGGAGAGAGATGCCTACATCCAGGCCTTGGCCCGGTTTACGCTGCTAACAGCCAGCTCAAGTATCACAGAGATGAAGCAGAAGAACATTGACACCATAAAGACTCTCATCATGGTCGCCCACACCGATGGAAACTACTTGGGCAACTCCTGGCATGAGGTGGGCATCAGAGCATGTAAATGGAGTTGAGCATAATGTCAGCAATCTCTTCAAAGTGTGCTGTAATTACTCCAGATCCACTCCTGGTTTTCCAAAAATATTTTATCTAGCTAGACAGTATAATCTTTAGTGACAAATCAGCAGAATTTGCAACAGAAATGAATAATTTTTAATAGAAAACTGGTCTAAAACACTTTCACACTCACCCCAGACCAGCAGGTCATTTTGTTGAGCCCTGCAAAGTCATGCAACTTTACTCTATGCAGGGGCATAAACCCCTGCTCTCCTCAAACTATTGATCTGCTAAAGTTTGTTTCCAGCCTCAACATATCTGCCTGCTCTTTGTTTAGATTCTGAGGTGTATCAGTCAGCTGGAGTTGGCCCAGTTGATTGGGACAGGGGTGAAGACACGTTATATCTCCGGTGTGGTCCGGGACCAGGGAGGCAGCATAAAGGGCTTCCCATCAGGGGGAGAGGAATTCATGCCCCTCGGCTTAGGTAAGCCATTGTACCGACTGCAGTTAATAGCTCATGGATGGGGCCGAAGTGTTCAGCCTGTTTATTGTTTGTTTATTGGTGTGTGTGGATGATGTTCTTATGGAGCAAAACAATATTATTGGTCTCCTGCAGGTACACTGGTTGGAGGTCCAGACAAGCGTCAGATGGCTCATATCCAGGAGTCAGTGGGGGAGACCAGCTCTCAGAGTGTTGTGGTGGCTGTAGACAGGTGCATTGAAATCACAGGACAATACAAACATACAAATATCGCTGTTTATGTTTCCTTGTCTGACCTTCCGTCTCTGTTTTGTGTGCCAGAATCTTCACTGGATCCACCAGGCTTGATGGAAATGCAATTGGTAGGGTTTTTGTTTTAATGTAACAACATTAGCATTACATTTTTTAAGGGGGTAATATATTTTAAAGGGATGGTTCACTGTTTTTCTAGGCTTGATTGTGTTTTTGGGGTGCAGTCTAACGTGTTAATGCTTTGTTTAAAAAAAAAAAACCTGCATTATTTTTCACATAATTTACCTTTATTCCACACCGCTCTGTCCCTTCTCTGAGAAACGTGCTGATCATTTCCTGCTTACATGAAGCCCCTCGCTCAGAAATAGGCGATGGGCTCTGATTGGTTAGCTAGCCCAGTGTGTTGTGATTGTCTAAACCGCATCTAGTGCGAGTCTAAACGTCCCTCCAGCCGTGTCCCACCATGTACCGGCGGCGGTTGTATTGTAAACAGCGGCGTCGTTAATATTGCTTATCAGTTTTGAGCCCGATTGAGAAGCAGAGGATATTATTGAAGAGAATCGTGCAGAACCTGTGCAAGCTCGTCTTTTAATGGTAGGCTTATGTTTTTTTGTTTGTTGTTGTCTCTTACTTTTAGATATGTTGTTATTTGTAAATGCTACTGCTTATGTTAGCTTTTATATACGGTTTTATCCTGATTAAAGCTTTAATACAGTATGGCACTGTTACGCTTCTCATATCGTATGTGCTAATAAGTTGATTGATGAGAAAATAATTGGAACAGTTCATTGTTGGAGCTGAGCTGAATGAGAGCGAGAGAGAGATGCAGAGCGTGTGTAGAGCAGGGGGACGCGATGAACAGTATTAAGAACCGCTGCTTTATAACATTGATTTGAAACTTGTGAATCCATTAGAATCGTAGAAGGTTCTGTGGACTGAATCGCGCTTCTATATGACTAGAGATCAACGTGTACCATAGGTATTTAAGAACGTTGCACCTCTAGTCTGTTCCTCTATCCCTCTGTCTCTAAGCATCATCGCAGCCATGGCTTGCCACGCGTCCGCGTTTGTGCTGCCCTTCATATATCTGTTTTATAATCAGCTTATTTAATACTCTATTATATTATACTCTATATCTGGTATCTGGTTTGTGATGGTCACCAACCCGGGAAGTTAGCTTATTGTAGTCCCACAAGGCTTTTGGCTTAGAGGGCATTTAAACTGGCCAAACTTTTAAGCCTATATCTCCTGTTTGCCTGTGACAACTTTACGCTCTCGTGATAAAACTTTGCGGATATGTTTATGCTAAACCAGCACATCACACCACTAACGTTCAAAAGTGAAATCGCATCAACCTACCCCTTTAATAGATACAGTCTACCGTTCAAGTATGTGCGTTGGGAGTTGTTTTATTTTCACACTTATTTGATAATTGTCATGAAATAGGCTCTTATACGCACTATCAAGCCTAAAGTAATATTCTATATGACAATATTTCATACAATTTAAAGTAACTTTCTCTATCTAGTATCGCGCTCTTGAAAGTAATTTATTCCTCTGATAGTGCCAAGGCACTGAATTTTTCAGCTCATTATCCAGTGTTTCATTGTCACATATCCTTCTCAGAAGTCAATTCTAATATATGATTTTGCTGCTCAAGAAACATTTCTTATTAACAGTTGTGCTGATTAAACTGATGCATTTTTTTTCAAGATTTTTTGATGAATAGAAAGTTCAAAAGAACAGCATTTATTTTAAAAAGAAATGTTTGATGTTTTTACTGTCCGGCTTTTGATCCAATATACATGCATTTCTTGCTGAATAGTTTGGTTAATATTTTAAAAAAAATCTACCTGAACAACCAAATGATATACTTTATTGAGTATTATTCAGCGACAAAATATCACCTTGCACTGTGGTTCTCATTAGCTATTTGTATAAAATTGTTGAGAGGGGGCACAAACTTGACAATAAAATTTGACATTGTTTAACCAATTCTCTATTTCATTAGAAAACATGGTGATCAATGTTCCCCAGTGCTGCAAATGAGAGCGAGAAAATGCTAGGGGTTTGATTTATAGAGCGGTTCAGTTTGTAGTTGTAAAACATGGAAAATAATTAGCATTGATTCCCTCAGGAATTAAATGGTTTTTAAAGTAGCAGTTTTGAGTTTATGTACAAAATAAGGTCTATATGTAATATTATATGAAAACGTTTTGTTCTACCACAGTAGTTACATAGTCAAACCCTTAATGTGACTTTTGAAGCAGTTGTGTTGCTAAATAAGGACTACTGCTACTACAAGGATGAAAGTTTACATGTTTCACAAATCAAACTGTTGGTAGTCCTTATATATGCACTATACAATGTGAAATAAAAGTTTGCGTCACGCTACAGCATTACTCATTGGGAAAAAAATGCTTGTTACTGGAAAGCAACACTATTTTGAAAACAGTTGAGCTGCTGTCACGCAACTGAGAAGTGTAGCTAGGTTATTTGTGTCACTACATGTAGTAAGTTAATAACCCAACACTATTTTGAGAGCATATGTGTGGGTTGATTATGTGGAAAAATATACTTTTAATTCTACTCACGTAAACTTGAGTCAGTTTTGGTTGTATTTACTAAGAAATTAACAGGAACAGCTGCATTCTTAACATATCTTTAGCTCCATGAGCAACGGAAAATCAGTTTTATGTTTTTAGTGTGTAAGTGGGCGTCCATGCTATTATCCTTTTCACCATAGCTTGGGTTTTTTCTCATAGTCTATTCATTCATTTGGTCCATTATATCATAAGGAAGTGACTTACAAGTGATGGGGTTGTTCAGTCAGAATTGCTTCTGGATCTCTGTTAAACAGGGTTGCCAAGTTCACAGTTGTTGTTTTTTTTTTTTTACTGAAATAGTTGTATTTATTTTACATTCAGCCAATAATAAAGCTGTGCTAGATTATGGGTTTTTGTAGATATTGTATCTGGGGACAAAATGTCAGTGAGATTTGTGTTAATTGTAAACTCTGCTCTATCTCCAGTTGACTTTGTGCGTTGGCTCTGTGCGGTGTCCATGGATGAGCTGGCCTCTGCTCACCAGCCGCGCATGTTCAGTCTGCAGAAGATAGTGGAGATCTCCTACTACAACATGAACCGCATCCGTTTGCAGTGGTCACGCATTTGGCAGGTCATTGGAGATCACTTCAACAAGGTCTGTAGCCTTACCTAAAGGTGCAGTCATATTTACTGCTGTTCTGTGAATATTTGTTGTGAATTTTGCATCAGGTTGTTCAGTTTGGCCACTCTGAATCGCTGTGTTGACCTTTTTTTGCATGCAAAATTTTGCTAATGTGACCGCACCTTCAAGGTGCCAGTGAAATGTTTTTTTCTAGATAAGATAATCAGTAAAATGGCTGTCTGATTGTGTTTTATGTCTGGTTTGGCAGGTGGGTTGTAATCCTAATGAGGATGTGGCCATCTTTGCTGTGGACTCCCTGAGACAACTTTCTATGAAGTTTCTGGAGAAAGGAGAACTGGCCAATTTCCGCTTCCAGAAGGACTTTTTAAGGCCATTTGAACACATCATGAAGAAGAACAGGTGAGGAAAGGAGAGTTATAAATGTGAATGATTGAAAAGATAAAGAAATGAGGCAAATTGCTGCAGCATGCTGAAACATGTTAACTTTAAACACTGGTGGAGTGTGTAATTTTCAGTAGGGATGCACAGAAATTTCCGCCACCGAAAATGGCATTTCGGTTTTTGGCCAAAAGAGGAAAAAAAGGCCGAAAATATGAGCTGTAAATAAACGGTGCGCCACACCGCCCTGCAGTGTTCAGCACGCAGGTTTCACTCTCCCTCTAGCTGTGTCATGATGCTCCGCTCTATGAATGTGCGTTCTGTTGAGTTGCTCACAGCCTATGCAAACTCTCCACTCATGTACCACTCATGCTCACCGGAACCGCAAAGTCCACTTAACGTGCCGACAGGAGATTTCTATGTAGTATACTTGCTCCTGTTTGCAATAGCACTACTGTGCTGTTACATGGCAACGCTGGTAAAATGACGCTACCATCTCGTTCACTGATCTGCTCCCAGCTATGCTCTGCTCACATGACTCTGATGATAATAGCTTTGTAGGACTATACATTATTTGGATAATTAGTCAAAAAAAAAGTTGTATCTTGATTCTGAATAAAAATAATCTATTGATCTTTAATATTAATATACTTTCTGTCCAATTTTATTGTTACTTTCAATAAAAGTGTGGTTATTTTATTGGCTTGTTTTTTTTAAATTCAGTATCATTAAAATTGAGTTAAATTAAAATTCTCACAAAATTACTTTGTATTATTTAATAAAATAATAAATAATCATTACAAAGCAGTTTCGGTTTTTGGCCAAGTGCATCCAGAATTTTCGGTTTTCGTGCCATAATTCATTTCGGTGCAGCTCCTTAGTTTTCAAAGGTAAAATATTTTGTTATCCCAGCTGATTATGCAGAAGCAACTGTAAGTAGGCCATAGGGCTTAGGACTGCATTGATTTTTTTCCCCTCCGTGTAAAAAAATTGAGATTGTGAGTTAAATGCTGTGAGAGTTTTGTGACAATTTGGGTTGAAAATGTTGTCATTTATATCAATAACGGTCTAAAAATAATATATTACGAAAAAAGATAGAAAAATTTACTAATAACAACTTTATATAGATTATTGAATATTTTTACTGTAAAAAAACTATTTAAAAAAGGTACACAATACATTTCATAAACTACTATTTAATTACCATTATTTAATATTTAATTAATTTTCAAACGTTAAACCATCAAACTTTTGTTTTGATGGAAAAACCACATCAACTTACCGCAACATATGTTTCTTTAAATAAATTGCAACCTTGCCTTTTAAATAAATTTATGATTTTCCGTTTGTTATTTTGATTAATTATCAGCCTAACATGCTCTGTGGTGCCATCAAACTCATTTTGAGAGACACAATCAGTCTGACACAGCAACATTAGATGATTCAGAAAAGAGAAAAAAAAAAATAGAAAGTTTTGGGAGCAGAATCCCTTATATCTCAGGTGCATTTAATTTTTGGTGTCCGTGACATTGGATGAATCTTTACAAGGATAAACCTAGTCTGAAGAGCGTTCGCAATGAGGATGTTTTTCCATTTTAAGCCATACATTTCAGTTTCTTTTGCAGTAACTTCATCCATTTTAAAGGTCGCCTACTATCCGGGACATGGTGATACGTTGTGTGGCCCAGATGGTGAACTCCCAGGCTGCTAATATTCGCTCTGGCTGGAAGAACATCTTCTCTGTGTTCCATCAAGCAGCATCAGATCATGATGAGAACATTGTGGACCTCGCGTTTCAAACCACAGGACACATTGTTAGTAAGTACCGGAAAATGTACATTATTTTATAAACTTCCATATTGAACATTTAAAAACAAAACAAAATTCTCATGTCTATCCTTTGTTTCCTCACAGTGAATACATTTCAGCAGCACTTTGCTGCAGCCATCGACTCTTTCCAGGATGCAGTCAAATGTTTGTCAGAGTTTGTATGTAATGCTGCATTTCCTGACACCAGTATGGAAGCCATACGGCTCATCCGCCACTGTGCGAAATATGTGTCTGACAGGCCGCAGGTGAGTGCTGTCACCTCAGCTTTTGTTACCCATGACGACTGAGCTTCAAAAATGACATTATAGTCACTTTTCCCTTTTCCAGGCACTGAGGGAATACACTAGTGATGACATGAATGTGGCCCCTGGCGACCGCGTTTGGGTGCGAGGCTGGTTCCCCATCCTGTTTGAGCTTTCCTGCATCATCAACCGCTGCAAACTAGATGTCAGGACCAGGTGGGTCCCCATCTTTAACCCTGCTATGGTCTTCACTTTGATACAAAGAAATGATGTGGATGTTTGGAGCTTATTCTGAGAGTGTTTGTGTGATGCAGGGGTCTGACTGTCATGTTTGAGATCATGAAGAGTTACGGACACACCTTTGAGAAGCACTGGTGGCATGACCTCTTTCGGATCATCTTCCGAATATTTGACAACATGAAGCTCCCAGAGCAGCAAACTGAAGTGAGTATCAATCACAACTTTTATACTACCAGCGTTGCAAAGTAACTTTAGCAACGCTGCTAACCTATCTACATTTTTGATAAAGTGATAGTAGCTCAACCGTATTAAAAATACTTCAGCTTTTCCAATAACAGGCCACTTTTTTCCATTAAGTAGCAGTATAGCAAGACAAAATGTTACATCACCAATTTTTGTCACATTATCTTGTACATGCAGCCTTCGAACTGAGTGAGCTGAAGTAATAATCAAACATGCTTCACTAACATGCCTATTAGAGCAGTAGCACTGGGAAGTGCTCATTTCATGTCCGTTGGTTCAGTGTGTTCATTTTAATGAACAAAAACGGTTCACCGATTCAATTGAATCATTAATTTGGTTTTCAGTTTGGTTATATAAATGTAGATTTTAATATTTTTTTTTGTGCGTAATTATCTAATTTGAGTGTTAATATTACATTTGAATGCATTCTTCCTAGTTGATATACTTGATAAATATTGATATTTTCAACTGATTCATTTAATCTGATCTAATTAAAAAAATATTCCCCCTTATATAACGTTTATTAGCTTTTCCATTAGTTGTATCCACCTCATTGTTAACTTAAGAGCAGACGCGGTCATTTGTAAATTGAATGTGCTAGGCACTTTATTCTTCTAGCTATAGTGGCTGATAAATCGAAAGTCTTGCATATTGATAGGAAATATCTTCCACATGGTAAAATAAGATGTTTTTTCTTTTACAGAAAACAGAATGGATGACAACAACATGTAACCACGCCCTCTACGCTATCTGCGATGTGTTCACACAATTCTATGAGCCTCTCAGCGAGGTGCTGCTGGCGGATATTTTTGCACAGCTGCAGTGGTGTGTGAAACAAGGTGAGGATTTCTCTAATCTGTTGCGCTAATCATGAGGGAGAGTTTAGGAGTTTTAAGACATTGCCCTGCTACTTGCTGTACTTCATTCCAGATGGACATTTCAAATGTGACGCCTACACATGTCACACTTGAAGAAACATATTGGCCCAGTGGGTGGTAGTGTTTTAAATCAGCAGGGTGTGGTAATACAGGGAAAGTGTTAGTGTGTTACACTCACAACTCCGCCTCTGTTCTCAGATAATGAGCAGCTGGCGCGGTCAGGCACAAACTGTCTGGAGAACCTGGTGATCCTGAACGGGGAGAAGTTCAGTTCAGAGGTGTGGGACGTCACCTGCGCCTGCATGCTGGATATCTTCCAGACCACCAGCCCTCATGCGTATGACACTCTTGCACACCACCATCTGTTTCAATGACACTTAACGACCTTCCGTCTGGATGTGTTTTGATTAGAGTTGTCGATCGATCTCAAAAAAATTAAATACACCAAAACAATCAAATAAATTACATGATATGCTAATTAATCTCAATAAGTTTCAGAATATTTTGTATTTTCTAGCTAAATCTGAAAGGATTTTTTTATTCTGTCAAGACACACCAACATATTCCAACTCTTGACATGACCACTGATATTGAAATCGGAGAGTGTTTGAACAGGCTGTTCAGGCTCCTGTAGCTCTGCTTATGAAATGTTCTCTCAGTTTGGTTCTGACTTTGCTCTTAACAGCTTGCTGACATGGCGACCAGCTGGACAGGAAGAGGAGGTGGGAGAAGGGAAACACATGGTGAGATCACAGTAACATAAATAAATATTGTGAATACACACACAAATAATTAACCACAATCAAGCACTTATAAGCCCTTATTCTGTCATACATTGTGTACTACGTTCTGCTAACAGTAAGACACACCCACCAGGCTTTGCTTGCTATTTATAGTAGACATTTACATATAAGGCTCTGGTTTTAATATGCATGTGTGTGTTTGTCTGTGTTTTTTAGGATGTTGAGGTTGATTCTCAGTCGCAGAGCAGCTTTGAGAGGACTCTTTCAGAGAGAGGACACAGTCAGATGTCCACCGCCAGTGATGAAACCTGGAAAGGAAAATCCCAAACCAGTACGTACAGCTGCAATGCAAAAGTAACAGTGAAGAATTTATAATGTCATAAAAGATGTCTACTTCAAATAAATGCTGTTATTTTGAACTTTATATACATTAAAGAATCCTCAATTCCACACCTTTGAAGTTTCAATAGGATTCACTCTTGTACTGAGTTTCAAATGTAACCTTATGCCACACAGCTCGCCTATTTTGTCCAAAATATAAAGAAGTCTGATAAGCTGCCGACGCCACACACCAACAGCCACATTCTCTTTGAACAATATGACCTCTTCCTCTTTTAAAGTCGGCATGAAACTGAAATCACAACCGACTTCTGTTCTCTACTGTGATGTATATCCAAGTGAAACTGCTTATTGAACAAGAATAAAGTTATATTGCAGGAATTGATTTTGGTCATTGAGAAATAAATGGAGGCTGATCTGAATGTGAATAAAACAACACTTGACAACCTTGTTGCCAATCCCTCGTGCCATTTTACACATCAGTTCTCTGTCCTCTGACTTTTAACATGTTACTCTCTTACTCCAATCTAGGGGTCTCGGACCACAGGCTGTTTGCAGGGCTTCTTATAAAGTGTGTCGTACAGCTGGAGTTGATTCAGACCATAGACAACATTGTATTCTACCCGGCTACCAGCAAGAGGGAGGATGCTGAGAACATGGCCGCTGCTCAGGTGTGTTCACATAACCTCTGCTTGAAAGTAAACTCCATAAACAAATCTTTTTTTACGTGTGAACAGTCCTTTATGGTGTTGATACCATGGCTTAGTTATAGCATGCTAAACTTAAGTGTCTTCTGTTCTGTCTCTGTGTGTTTTCCAATAGCGCGATGCACTTGAGCAAGCAGAAGAGACAGAGGCCGATCAGGGCATGTACAGACACCTGTCATCACAGCACCTCTTCAAACTACTTGACTGCCTCCTTGAGTCCCACAGGTTTGCCAAGGACTTCAACTCCAACAATGAGCAGAGGACAGCACTCTGGAGAGCAGGTCCGCGCTCTCTTATTTCCTTGTCTGGGTTGTGGTAATGCTGTCATTTATAGGAGACTGTCTTTTTTTTATTGTGTCTTTTATTATTCTTGCATGTAGGCTTTAAGGGGAAGTCAAAACCGAATCTTCTGAAGCAGGAGACCAGCAGCCTGGCATGCAGTCTGAGGATCCTCTTTCGCATGTACTCCGACACACAGCTGCAAGACTCCTGGCTAGACATCCAGACACGCCTGCTGCAGTGAGTGCTGCCTTCTGCCTCATTCATTAATCACACCCGCTCACCAAGCTTAACACAAAGACAGCTGCTTTTATACAATACAGTCTGTGCTACGTATTCAGATGCACCTATTATTTGAAGAAATTGCACGAGTTGATTAATTTTTATTTTGTATGATTATTTCAATTATAGTCACCTCATGAACATGATTTTAGAGCATTAAATATTGGTGCTGCACTCAACCCTGAATGTGTAATAATCAGATCAGTTGTATGACTCTTTAAAAAAAAAAAAAAAAAAAAAAAAAAAAGCAGTAGGAATTGTTTTATGTAAAACATTGAGAGATGAGTCACATAATCAAGTTCTCTGATTTACAGTGGTGTGAAAAAGTCCTGATTTACTATTTTTTTTTGCATGTTTGTCACACTTTAATGTTTTAGTTCATCAAACAAATTTAAATATTACACAAAGATAATGCAAGTAAATACACAATGCAGTTTTTAAATGATGATTTCATTTATTAAGGGAAAAAAGCTGTCCAAACCTACGTGGCCCTACGTGAAAAATTAATTGCCCCCTCCTGTTAAATCATGAAAGAACTGCAATTAACCACATTATTTTAGAAAGCGGAGTTCAATTTCACTAGCCACACCCAGGCCTGATTACTGCCAGGACCTGTTGAATCAAGAAATCACTTAAATAGAACCTGTCTGACAAAGTGAAGCATACTTAAATAGCAACACATTATGCCGCGATCTACAGATGAGAATCAAAACAGTTGACATGTATCAGTCTGGAAAGGATTATAAAGCCATTTCTAAGGCTTTGGGACTCCAGCGAACCACGGTCAGAGCCATTATCCACAAATTGAGAAAACTTGGAACAATGGTGAACCTTCCCAGGAGTTGCCGGCCAACCAAAATTACTCCAAGAGCACAACGACGACTCATCCAAGAGGTCATAAAAGAACCCAGAACAACATCTAAAGAACTGCAGGCCTCACTTAAGGTCAATTAAGGTCAGCGTTCATGATTCAACAATAAGAAAGAGACTGGGCAAAAACGGCATCCATGGGAGAGTTCCAAGGCAAAAGCCACTGCTGACCAAAAAGAACACAAAGGCTCGTCTCACATTTGCCAAAAAATATCTTGATTATCCCCAAGACTTTTGGGCAAATATTCTGTGGACTGATGAGACAAAAGTTTAACTTTTTGGAAGGTGTGTGTCCCGTTACATCTGGCGTAAAACCAACACAGCATTTCATAAAAAGAACATCATACCAACAGTCAAACATGGTGGTGGTAGTGTGATGATCTGGGGCTGCTTTGCAGCTTCAGGACCTGGACAACTTGCCATAATTGACGGAACCATGAATTCTGCACTCTATCAGAAAATCCTGAAGGAGAATGTCCTGCCATCAGTTTGTGACCTCAAGCTCAAGCGCACTTGGGTAATGTAGCAGGACAATGATCCCAAACACAACAGCAAGTCCACCTCTGAATGGCTCAGAAAAACTAAATTAAGGTTTTGGAGAGGCCAAAACAAAGTCCGGACTTAAATCCTATTGAGACGCTTAAACAGTCCATTCATGCTCAAAAAACCCTCCAATGTGGCTGAATTAAAAAATTCTGCAAAGAAGAGTGGGCCAAAATTCCTCCACAGCGATGTGGAAGACTCATTGCCAGTTATCGTAAACACTTGATTGCAGTTGTTGCTGCGAAGTGTGGCACAACCAGTTATTAGATTTTTAGGGGGCAATTACTTTTTCACGTGGGGCCAGGCAGGTTTAGACAGCTTTTTCCCTTAATAAATGAAATAATCATTTAAAAACTGCATTTTGTATTTAATTGCATTATCTTTGTGTAATATTAAAATTTGTTTGATGATCTTAATCTTTTAAGTGTGACAAATATGCAAAAAAATTAAAAAACAGGAAGGGGCCAACACTTTTTCACACCACTATATAATATGCTGTAGGGGAAGGTAGCGGGACAGTAAATGATATGTGTGTGTGTGTTTTGATTAGAGTGTGTAGTGAAGCCCTGGACTTACTTCATCAGTCTTACCTCAGAGAGCCACCGGGAAGCCTGGACAAGTCTCCTGCTGCTGCTCCTCACCCGGACACTCAGACTGCCTGATGACAAAGTAATAACATACATAAACAAACACTGACCAGACATTAGATCAGGGCCCAAAAATTAACTTTTTTCTCACCAGCCATAAATATTTCATACCAGCAGAAACAGGTTTTTTTTTGTTTTGGGGGGGGGGGGGGGGGGTATTTTATTTGATAAGTAATAATTTTTTTTCTATTTACATTTGAAATATTCAGCATATTTGGCACCACATGGAGTTTATGATATTACATTTTTCACTGAGCTAAAAGAGTCATAACAACAGGTTGTATGTCTTTTTTACAATTCAACTCAAGGTTCCTGATTAGATGGTTAAAGATAGTGGTGCACTTTTTGTCCTTCATGTTGAGTCAGACATCCAGTTAGCCACTAGATCTTGGTTTTATATTGTAAAATATTGACATGTTCCATGTAAGAGCAAAAATAGTGTCCTTATTAACCATACAGGTGAGTCTGATAATTAGCCAATGGGTGTTATTTCCTGTAGGAAAAGTCTTGTTTTGGATATCTCTCTTATCCTTCATGGGTCTGAGTTAAGGCTTTTATTACAGGAAGCACTCTGCTGAAATGCCAGCTTGTCAGTGTGATGACCTTTATATGTAAAAGAGACCTGCGCTATTACGCAGACAAACTACTAGCAGCCCTGGGGATCTTCCCTGTCATAACTAAAATACACTTTCCCATTCATCACTGTTCTGATAATATCAGGTTTTCCCTGTGGCGTTCCACTCTAGATTGACACTCTGCTAAAAGGTCTTTAAGGGAAACCCCTAACTGAAAAGATTTAAAGGATAGTTTACCCAAAAATGTAAATTACCCCTTGATTTACTCAAGCCATCCTAGGTGTATATGACTTTCTTCTTTCAGACAAATGCACTCGGAGTGTCCTGGCTGTTCCAAGCTTTATCGTTTTGTACTTCTAATTTGTATGTCTAAATCGTCTAATTTATTGCCATTAATGGTGGTCCAGAAAAATGTGCTTTCATCCATCATAAAAAGTGCTCCACATGGCTCAGAGGGGTTAATAAAGGCCTTCTGAAGTGAAGCAATGCATTTATGTAAGAAAAATATCCATATTCAAAACCGGAAGCTTATGCTACACCTACGTCATCCACTGGAACGCCACTCTCTCGTAAACATGCGTACCACAGTTAGCAGAAGCTAGAGATTACGGATTGTAAAGCTGTAAATATGGATATTTTTCTTACACAAATGCATCACTTTACTTCAGAAGGCCTTTATTAACCCCCTGAGCCATGTGGAGCAATTTTTATGGGCTTAAAAATCTCAACCACCATTCACTGCCATTATAAAGCTTTGAAGAGCCAGGACACTTTTTAATATAACTCTGATTGCATTCATATGAAAGAAGAATGTCATATACACCTAGGATGGCTTGAGGGTAACTAAACCATGGGGTAATTTTCATTTTTGGGTGAACTACCCCTATAACACTTTAAATTAAATGTTATTAAATTTCAAATAAAGTAATATGAAATAAAATGGCATCAGCCCATGAATGTCTAACATTGTCATCTCTCTTTCAGTTCAAGCCTCATGCTTCCTGCTACTACCACCATCTGTGTGAGATGATGCAGTTTGACCTCATTCCAGAGCTTCGTGCTGCTTTGCGGCGATTTTTCCTTCGCATCGGCTCCGTCTTCCACATCGCCGCTCCAGAATTGGGCAAAGCTCAGCGTTCATCATCATAATGTGGATCAAAACTGGGAACACAGATCAGAGATGAACTGGGAAGAAAGCGGGGCTGTAAAGTGGATGGATGGTCTGCGTGTATAAGCCTCTGCTGTGATTTGAAGGACCGTATAGGAACGCAGAATGATTGCGTGTGACTGTCCCATACTTTCCTCTGCCAGTCCTGACTCATTGCTGCCAGTCGCTCCCCTATGAGAGAACAGCACTGTGACCCAGCAGGGTGACTCTTCTGCTGTGTCATCTGTCTGTGCTGTTAAGAGTCATGAGTCATATTTGTTTATTTTTATTTGGACTTTCTTCTGGATGGCTACGAAAATAATTTATTACCAGTACTGCTGTATATCTGGTTTCTGATCGTCTGTTGATTTCATTGTTTTGGCTTTTGTCCTATCTGTAAATTTTTGTCTGTTTTAAAGGCTGAAGAAAGATAGACATACAGAAATGAGATCATCCCGTTATTAAGAGCATGTAAATGACACCCAATGAGCTTGTGCCATTGAATAATGGCATATTTGTTAACGATTTGTTAAGGTCCAAAAATGCCCGTTATCAATGTCCTTTATTGATTCATCATACAATTAAACAATTATCTCTGATTTAAATTCACTCAAGCAACCTACAGAGGTGTTTGCATTTAAAATGCTTATAGTTTGGGGTAAAAGACTTAAATTTGGTTTCGGTGTGTTCACACTAAACCCCAAATTGTCCTAAGTAACGGTTGCTTTCAAAGCATTTAGTGTTTATTTTACATGTCGATGCTTACGCTTGCTGATCCAGACCAGACAGACACTACCATTTCTTCTATGCCACACATCATGCTCATTTGGTTTCCATCATATTCAGATTTATTGCTTTTTTTATTTTTTTTAAGGGTTTATTCATTCTTTTCTTTTTTTTTGGTTCATATGTATCATTGAAATCTTAAGACACCTAATTAATATTTAATTTTAGTGCACTAAAGTTTGCTTAATAGATTTTTTTTAAAACAATTAATTTTTCAAGTGTTCACTCTTGATTTGGAGTCAGACTGAATCAGTTTATGGGATGGATGCCAGTCACTGATGATGACTGGCATCAGTGTTCATTACCATAAAACTAGTGAAGTGGGAGAAATACAGGAATACAAATGTACTGTATAATCCAGGTATATCTTCATTAAACCCCAGCAACATATGACTTATTAGTGTATTACCAGTGTAGATTCAACTCCCAATTCATTTTCATTAAGGATGCATTTCATTCTTGAAGTGCATTTAAATATTTTCTGAAAAGCATTCCTTCCCTTGCAACTATGGATGTCTACTTTGCTTCCCTTGAGACTGGGAAATATAAATATATATAGTATATGAAGAAATACAATGTGTAAAGTTTTCATGTAAAATATACAGAATAATGTTAAACTGTATACATATTGTGATGTAATCTTACAAGCATTTGGTGAAGTATTCAATAAAGTTTGAAATTCTGAACCATTGAAATTTCTCCTGTAGATGTTTCTTTTATATTAAGGTTTTCAAAGAGGGGTCTAAAACTGAGTTTCCTTATATTTTTATGGCATTTCCCTTACCGAATTTCTGTCTGTCTAACGATCTAAACTGCATATATAATGTAGTAATGTAGTAATGTTTGTTCTTTTACACTAGGGGTCTCCTGTTTGAACGAGAGTCTGGGTGGAGGGTCCCTGGTGTTTAAAGATAGAAAACCTCTGCTTTATATCATGACAAAACCAGCATATCAAACGAAGAATTACATTTGAATAAAGCGAAGATTCGTACTCCTTTAAATGCGCCTCAGGGTGTCGCTGTAACAGACGCCTCACGCGCGCTTTGGGCTAACAAAGGTTACCATAGTAATTCTGCCACTCTTTGTTTAGTGAGCTCGAGTCGTTTACGGCTATCGAAAATGTACATTCATAACGTCAGTTAAGTAAGCATATCCTAATATTTGTAGTTATATGAAGACAATTATTGAGAGGAATTTATATCAGACCCCATAATGTGTAAAAGTTGCGAGTTTGTTCAGATTTAGTCATTAGTATTAGTGACGTTAGCAGTTACACTGAATGGCGCGTCTCAACATTTGAAAACATAATCGAATGTTGCTTTTCAAATGATAATAAGCTTTAATTAACGACTCTGGAGTGAGCCAGCATACTCAGTCCACATCTGATGTGTCTGCTGTAATGTATGAATAGGCCCTTAGTTTAAAGAGCAGCTCTGAAGGGCTGAAGGGGCGGGACTGAGCCAGCGCTGCTGAATGCTCTGAGCTCTGAATGCGCGGCTGACAGCGGCTCTACACCGAATGCGCTCTGGTCGAGGAGAAACACGCCGACATCGATCATGCGGGAGAATTTGCCTTTACAAATATCCGAGTAAGTACCAAAGGTCTGCGGCTCGGTCTGAAATGTGAGCTTTATCTTTATACCCGCTTCCAAATGATTTAGTGTTTCCCTGTACAGCCAGTCCATCTTCCATGACGGTAACTTAGCTACACGGCTAACTAGCCGAAGGGGGAAAGATTGACGTCGTTGGCTTGAATTTGACAGGAATTGCATTCTTGGCCAGCGAGAACCATCAGTTATATAGGGCTTGTTATTAATTTGCTCTCTTGCTAGTATATGGTTTTTCTCATGACTTATATGCGTGCAGAAATGCATTGCATTCATTCGAAAATAAAACACAACGGGGTGTGTTTAATTTTACTTACGTGCGTAAATCATGTATGCTGACCGAGAAAAGATTACAACATTATATAATCATCTACATCCAGCGTTTCTCCTCAGCTTAGACAGTGCGGCATTTGGAGAGCTCTCAGGCTCTGCTTGTGATCAGCAGCAATGTTTGGCTGATCATTACGAGTTTGGTCCTTATATGTCCGTTTTCTCGGACTGCAGTGATTCTGTGAGGTCGCTTCTCTGAAGGTTTGATAGGTCTTGCACTACAGATCTGACCGGTGGTCTCTGCTCGGCCTCTGCTGTGGGCCCGAGAACGGAGCCTTTATTACGTAATGGTTGTGTAGGCAGCCACTGCGCGAGAGCGTCATTTGGTGATCATATCCTATCACAGAGAGGGGAGGTCTGCTTTAAAGACACATATCTAGCACTGGCTCGTTTTTTCCTCATACAGTATTACTTTTGACCTGTCGCTGTTTCCATTTGATATTGTCGCTTAATCTATAACTAACATTCACATAAACTCACTGGAGTTGTTTGCTTGGTTGTCTTAATCTACGAGAGGAGTAAGCAGACTGTGTTTTGGTAAGCTGAATGCTCTTTTACTCTCCGTGTTGTCATTATCTTAAACGTTGTCAATAAGCACGTTAACGTGCGATAAAGTAGAAAAATGTTGACGTTAGACTTTAAGTAACTTAGTTGCTAACTAGTTGGTCGATAAAAGATTAGGCTTTCTAATCTTTACATTGCATATCTGTATATTAGCCACTACTCTATGTAGACTTTCCTTTAAGACAAAAACATGTTGTTTCTTGAGAATCCTAACAAAACCGTGAATAGCTTTGTGTTCGTCTGGGAGATAACGTTATTCATACACGCGGGGACTTTATGTGGGAATGTGCGCAGTGCTGCGAGCTGACATCGTGTTTGTAAACACGCCGCGTGTCTCCTTATTAGAACCCTACAGAATTCGCTCTTGGAAGTGTCTGCTGATCAATCCAGCGACATCAGTAAGTGCGACCACATCATGTAATGGACATAACATTACTCATACAGTACCTGTGGAATAAAGGATGTGGCTCGTATTTTAGAGAATATGCGTCATATTCGGACAGAGTCATTAGTCATTTAAGTAGCATAATATGCGAATTGTTATTTATTAATTTTTTTCCGCGACTAAAAAGAGCAGCTTCTGGAATGTGCTGTGAGCCTCGTTGTCAGCACGTGTTTGGCTGATCCAGTGTTTCCTGAGAACTCTCGCGCTTTTCCCAGGAGCGATCAGATAATGCACCGCGTCAACACGCGCGATGGGGTCAAAAAAACGAAATCAGCAAAAATCTCTCACTTAATCCATTTAATAATAAAGTTATTTAAAAATCTCTTTGCTCGTGAGATCTATCTATCTGTCGTATCCAACCGTTCATCCATTTATAGTCTCAAAATGATTCTCTTGTCTTGATCAGACATTGTAATTCCTAAATTGCTATTATTTGGAATTATTTTGTAATTGTATAGATTTGATCTGTAATAATACATTTATGCTATTATAAATTAATGTATTAATTTCAGTCTATTTAGTTTGTTTAGCAGAGATTATACAAATACATTAAGATTTTTTTTAAGATTTATACGTGAGTTGTCAAAACATTTTAAAAGGCGTTCCTAATGCAAACCGCCATGAAGCACTTGGCTATCTTTTGTCTGCGACTCTTGACTGGTTCTTCTGGCACCACAATTAAGGTCCGTTATAGATTTGTTGAAATGAGGGAATCATAATTCTGGCCATGCTGGCTGTTCTTGCCCCCTGCTGTTTAAAATTCACTCATGTCAAGGTCAGTGTACATTTAGCCATGTCTTGGACAAGGGGAGAAGGGATATTGTCCATGTTTTTCATTCGGAGGCAGGTGATGAGAGGCTACCATCTGTTCCTCTGATCAAGCCTCTACATTAAGTAAGAGGGCTTTAGAGGGTGAAAAAAAACTGTTTATCTTCAGTGCCCCTTAGTGGCCCTTAACCTCTTCCAAAGTTTCACCCTGACCTCCTCCTGACCTCTGTTTGTGAAAATGATTGCGTATTTGCGGATCAATTCATTGCACTGTTGTCTTACCACAGGGTATGAGCCATTGCACCATCCCTGAGCGTCGGCAGAAGCCTGAGAAGGACGCAAGGGTGTGCACTGTGTTCTAAGAACGAGCGAGTGGATATTCAGACATCGGAGAACGACGAGCAACGACGTGAATCATGTCTTACTATAACCGAGAACTGGTGGTATTTTTTATTAAATATAAACTCTCACAGAGGAACTACCCCTACAATCACATTGAATTTACAGAAGACACAAATCGGACTGATGCGGCGGAAGGGAATGATGATGAGGCGGCAGCAGGAACGACGAACCTCGTTAATGGCTCCCTAAACGGAACAAGTACTGGTTCCACTGGGACCCCACCAAGGTCCCCCGCTTCAACCCCCCAGCGTCAGACGAACGGGACTGGGGGTCTGGACGCTGTAAAGGAGGCGCTTCGCGATTCTGCCAACGAGTTTGAGCTGCGTTATTCCCAAGCATTCAACGACCTGTCCTCGCAGCTCCACATCACGCCTGCCACGGCGTACCAGAGCTTCGAGAGCGTGATGGATGAGGTGTTCCGCGACGGCGTCAACTGGGGCCGCATCGTGGGACTGTTTGCCTTCGGAGGGGCTCTGTGTGTTGAGTGCGTGGAGAAGGAGATGAGCCCGCTAGTGGGAAGCATCGCGGAATGGATGACCGTCTACCTAGACAACAAAATTCAGCCCTGGATCCAGAGCCAAGGAGGATGGGTGAGTGGAAAGTTACTTGTATTTTTCTCCTACCCTGTTAGCTTTCTTCAGTTTGATCGCAAGCAGACTCTAATAATAATTTGAGACCATAAACCTAAACAGATTACATATAGGTTTATGGTCTCAAATTATTTCCATCTCAAATTTTCCTGTTTGATCTGCAGATATCTGTTCATTGGATTTAAATCACCCTTGGTCAACCTTGATGTAAAAGAGTCTCTTTAAAGGACTCAACAAAGGAATAGTTTCCCAAAAATGAAAATTCTGTCATTTACTCACCATCATGTCATTCCAAAACCTGTAAGACTGGTTAATCTTCGAAAAAACTAATTAAGATATATTTAATGAAGTCTGGGAGGTTTGTGTTCCTCCAGTGATAGTACAGGTAGCCAAAACCTCCAACATCCATAAATGTAATAAATCTGTTGTAAATTGAATCCACATGAATCAAGAAGGTCAAGGATTTTCTAAGGTTTAGTTGCCTGAACTTTCAATGGAGGGACTGAAAATTCTCAGGTTTAAAAAATAAAAAGGTAAAAACAATTTTTTTTTTTTTAAATATCTTAATTTTAGGTTTGAAAATTAAGTCCTATCAGTTTGGAACAACATGAGGGTTAGAAAATGACAGAAATGTAAATTTTTTGGTGATGTATCCCGTTAAGATTTTTTATTTATTTTTTTCTTTGAGTTTCGTTGCCATTTGACATTCAAATATTTTGTTAAGCTTTTAAAAGACTGTAATAGTCCAGGAAAAGTGGATGTTATTGATTAAAGATCAATAGACACAAAAGATGTGTTTTGCATGGCCAAATCTGCTGGCTCCCTTGGGTCCGGACGGGGGCTGTTTTTAGCGCCTACCCTCTCTTGGGCCTGTGTGGGGATGCTGTAACTCTGTGGAGGGGAAAGGAATGGGAGTTAAGATAGCAGAGCCACAGCCACTGGTCAGCTGATTAATGATTTCCATAGTCTTAATTCCCAATCGAAAATCTACAGAACGGAGTCATTAGCATGTGGGAGATGAGCACATATGGTTGAGAATGGAGGGGAATGCACTGACGGTTCATTGTTTTCCTTTCATCTTTTGTCTTTTTGTTTTCACTTTTTCTCTGTTATGTCCCCTTGGTCAGCTGTCCAGTGATGAAAGGCGGCATGAGTAAAGTCATGTGAAAACCCTTTGTGCTGGTTCTCTTCTTTATGTAGGTTGTACGAGTGGCATGTAATGGTGGGGTCCTGGCCAGTTCAGCTTTTTCTCTTTGTGATCAGAGCTGCGATCTGATTGGGTGGGTAGTGGGGGTGAAATATGGAAGTGGAATGTAAAGGTCATTTTTTACAAGGCTGGTTTATTGGATGTTGTAGAGAACAGATGATGGTAGATGGTTTTGTCATGTTTTTTTTTTTGTAGTTTAGATGCTCATTTTCATTTGTCAATGTGTCGTTTAAAAAAATCTTGTTTTGTTCTGTTTTGGAGTTTTTTTTTTTTCCTTACTTGAGTTCTTTTTGATATTTGTAAGTCTTGATTGCACAAGAAATTACGAATTGTGTAGAAAGTAAAATCAACACCAAAAGTAAGGCATTGTATCTTAAATTTGGATCTTGATGTCTCTCAGCATTTGATCTAGGAATGAGAACAGTAAGACACACAACAGTAAAAAAAAAAAACAATCTTTGAATGTTAAATTTGTAATTAAAAATATTTGGTTAAACAAAGTTTGATATATATGTGTGGTATGTGTAATATATATACATACACACTGTCATATATATTAGATATATATTATATATAATATTATATTATATATAATGAGATACAGATTTTTGACTAATTAACTTGTCAATATTTCATCTTTTAATAATTTTATCCAGTTTTAAGGAATAACATTGCATCTTTTTGTCTCCAAAAATAACATTTCATTCAAAAGTTTGCAATTTAAACTTCTCTGTATTCAGTTTTAACCTTTTCTCAGTTTTTGCCTCACCTATGCCATCATTGTCAAAAAAAAAAAAACTCTTTTGTTAAACATTTTTGTCAGTAATTTTGTTAAAGAGATTATCACTGTCTGCTACAATCTTTTTCAGAAAATTAAACTCTGAAATGTATGCATTTGTATTTTAATAACAAAAAAATGACAACTCAGATTTTTGCAATCTGTGCAGCTTTAGATGCCCACTGGTGGACTATTGAGGATGATGGAAGTGCTGGGTGATTTATTATGCTGAGTTTGAAGAGTTGAATGGCACTACAATGGGCTAATGAATGAATTCTTGAAGTTTCACATCCTGTGGCAAACAGCTGCAGTTTTGGTTCATCTTGAGCAGAAATTGTAGGAGTTTGCTCTTCATGTCACTTCCTCAATGGAGAAGGAAAATGAGGTCTGTGTGTCTGACATAAAAAAGGCAGATGTGCATGTGTTCTGAATGTAGGCCACCTTTCTGCAGACTCCCACTCAACCCTCTTCATCTCCATCGCATTCGGCATCAATTTCAGTCTGAACTTAAGCAGCAGTTGTCTTTAGGATGCTCTGTCTCAATCAGGCCAGTTTAGTTCATCTGTGCGCTATGGCGGCAGGAGGCACACATGCACGCTCGATTTCACGGTCGAACTCTCTCTAGTGAGCATTTTCCACATATCGATGCATTTTGATGATGGGGGTTCTCATGCTATTTATTCATCTCAGTTTCTGCTTTGTAGTGAGATTTAAAAGCACCTGACACACAAACCAAAGGGTGCCAGCAGTGTTGTTCTATGCAATGGGACGTCCCCTTGCTGTGGGAAGAAGCTGGGAATGCCCATTTCAAGATTCACTCTCACTCACACACTTCTCGCATATTCAGGATTATTTTGTGCATGCTTGTTTTTCCCCACCCACACAGGCACAGTTTCAACCACCTTTTTGTATCGTTCTCTTTGCCTACGCAGAGTTACGCAGTTGCTGGCAGCTGTATGATGCAGGTGTATTGCAGTACCTGCATGTCAGGCTGTTATTCTCTCTCCTGCTCTGGGGAGATCTGCTGTGATACAGTAATAATGCCCAGAGGTGCGGTCACATCGGGTCTTTTTCATTGTGCATGATCACCATGATGATTTTGTGAGTGGCAGAAAATATTGGTTGGACAGAAATTTGGAATTGAGATAAAAGGGGGGGGGGAAAGCGTCAAGGTGACCGATACAGACATGAAGTGGAGGCACATGGATGAGAATTGTTAAAAATCTAATTATTTCAGTTCCTATTCCGTTTTCTTGTACTACTAATCAAACACATCATGTGTGTCTTGTTGGATGTGTTTAACCAGTTGGTAACAACACTTGATTGAATTCTCACATTTAGTTCAAAGCTGTATGTGTTTGATTCACTAAAAGGAACCAACAAATTAGAGCAGGATTGTTAATTGTTATCTATAGTTAAAACTATAAAAAATCATTAATCCTTAATTAATTGTTTGCATGTAAAACGCGTGGGTGAGTCCTTCAGTTCTAGTATTTTTGAAAAAATATTTTCCCACTCGATAGAGAGACTGAGAAAGGGAATGACTGACGTGAATGAGTCCCCACTACAGAAGTCCTGAGCCTGAGGGGCTGGGGATATTACCAATTAGGCTTGAATTATATGTGAATGTGCTCAGGGTAACTGCCTTTGTTCATATTGGCTAGTACAGGATACATTATTTGCAGTTGATGAGAGTTGGAGGGCAAAATAACAATACAGTGGGTACATAGTGCATACTTTTTCACTCTTATTACACCTGCTTTGTTCATTATTCCTCTTTTAGTGTCTGTGTCTATTATAGTAGTTCCTCTGAAACCCTCATTAGCGTCCGGCGAGGTTCCTTCACTATCACTCTGCTCCTAACTAGAACAGTGACTTCCAAACACAGCCAATCATTAATTACATACTTCACACACACACACACACACACACCCCTAGTAGTGATATGCTCATGCATGCTGATAAACAAAGGCCCGCCTTTAGCACGTTTTGATCACTGTCACCACAACAGTAGTCTTTGTGTGACAAATGGCTGTTACCAAGAGTTTCATCAAACGTATACGCGTGCAAATACAAACACACAACCGTATAAAACACCACGGCACGCGTTCACCATTGTCTATCATGTTTGCACAAGGAACACCCACAGGACCACCCCCTACTCCCCATCCTCCATCACTTTTACTTTTTCTCCCGCTCCATTAGTGGTCCTTCCTTTCTTGATCCTTCTTTCGAATTCTACATGTTTATTTTTGGGGCTATCTCCCCCGCCTTTCCCTCATGGTCTCATGTGGAGTGTAAGTGTTGCCAGATCAGACAGCCACAAATCATGCACGCATCACCGCGTTAGTGTCCCCGTTCACCCCTTCATCTGTCTCGTTCGTTCTGCGTTCATCTGTCCATCCATCATCCCGCCACCTTACTGGTCATCTGTATCGATTTGGCAGGCGCGATGGTCATAAGTGGTTTGCGGGACAGCTTACCGCAATCATTAGTCAAGCTCGGATACAATTAGCCCGCCACTCTGGGCCCGTGTGTCGCATGACAGACTCATTATACGTAACTGCTTTTCTGCTTCCTGGCAAGGGGTTGGGGTGGATTGCACATGTGCATTTTAAATGCAATATGTGCATATTGTTATTTAATGCGTGTTTAAGGGCAACGGCGACTATCATTTGGCAATTAGTTCAAGTAAGCACACGCTGAGCATTTTGTGATTACCGTAAACAAAGGAGCTGGGGTGGCACCAACCACAAGCACACCTGCAGTGTCCAGTGAGGAGCTTGGCGTAAACAGCACAGTGACCGTAGTAGTGGAAAGATGATCCAGATGTGAAGTTATCCTCCATAGACAATGGAACAGACCTCATCGAGGCTTAAAGGTAGTTCACCCAAAAATGAAAATTAGCCCATTATTAACTCATCCTCAAGCCATCCTATGCGTATATGACTTCCTTCTTTCAGATGAATCCAATCGGCGTTATATTAAAAGACTTTTGGATATTGTTCAATTGCAGTCAGTGGGTGTTGCAGTTCATCAGTCAAAAAGAAGTGAAATAAAAAGCACCCACCCATTAAAAAAGTGCCTCACCAGGATACGGCGGAAGGAACCAAAAGCCTACCGTAGAGAACGATGCGTTTTTGTAAGAAATATCATATTCAAAATGTTAATAATCACTTTAATCTAGCTTGCTCTCACTGTTGTACACAGAAGCAGTTCTGGGAGGATGATGTATGATGTCGGCTTTGCGCATGCGCTGGTGAGTCTCGTGAAAAACGACGTTTGTTAACAGGAGCAAAGGAAGTAAAGTTTTCTTTCTTTAGCAAAGGAAAACCAGTCTCCTATTGGCTTATATAGAAATCCTCTGACATTCTTCTTTACAAATCCTCGTTTTGTGCTTCTAATTCGTGACCGTTGTTTTGTTTTGATCTCTCCGCTGCACTTCCGCGTTCGTCACTTCTGAGTGGCGCATGCGCAACGGCGACGTCCTATGTCATCCACCCGGAGCTGCTTCTGTGTACAAACAGAAACGACCATTGGCTAGAGTTAAATTGATTATTAAGTTTTAAATATGGTTATTTTTCTTACAAAAACGTATCGATTCGCTACAGGAGCCTTGTGAGGCACTTTTTATTATGGATGGATGGATGCGCTTTATTTAACTTCTTTTGGACTGATGAACTGCAACACCAGCTGACTGCCTTTTAAACAGCTGGAAGATCAAAGACCATTTTTAATATAACTCCGACTGGATTCGTCTGAAAGAAGAAAGGATTAGAATCAGCCGTGAATAAAGGCCATGACGATGGAGTCACATGGATTTGAAGTGACTGATAAAGTGTGTTGATTTCCTCTCTGATTGTTGATATCCTATCTGATTGATCAGTCATATATGGTTAGGAGTCTCTTTCTAGGTTCCACCTTGTTCTCCTCCTCAGAAATGTCTTTTCTGCTCCACTAACTTCACCAAATGGAATTTCAAACAGGACTCTCCTTCGACTGCCAGTGGTTGACAAATTGATTAAACATGAATTGTTTTGAGTTGGTTAGGCTACCCCAGTGTCTACTTTTTTTAGGGAAATCTTCCTATAAATGGGATTGACCAACACATAGGTCATTGCATTTTTAAGGAAATTGTGCAGCGTTTGTGATATGAAAAGCATGACTGCTTCAGCACCATCCAACATGCATAAGTCTTACAGTCTGTTTCTTGACAAATATCCCCAGAGGCTATGTCTGCCTGTAAGAGCAGGTTTAGGTCAGAGGCTGGTAAATCTGGCTGCATGTGTGTCCAAACACATGCATGAATGTTTTGGTCTGTATGTATATGGATGTATGCAGTCTGTGTGTGTGTCCCAGCTCATTGGGATTTGACTGACAGAATGGGAGCTGATGGTGATGTCTCCCCGGTGAGATGCAAAACAGATTGGAGTCTGAGCCCCACTCTCCTGACTCATTAATCTTCTCTTTAATTCATTTACGGTATGCACAAACATGGCCACATTGCCAGGCAAGCGCAAAGGACACCTCCCACAGACAGATCCTCCAGATATATGACCTAAAATAAAACGGAGAGGTGTGCTGCTCAGATTACTTTACCTGCTGTGATCTGATTGGATGTTCTGTGGTCTAAATTTAATTTGGGCTGAGGGTTTAGTGGAGTCTGTTTTGTTGCTCTAATTGTCAGCTAAATTTGAGGTGTGGGGCTTCAGACCCGTGTTTTGTTTCAGGTGTCCTCTCCTCTCACTAAACAATTACATAATTAAACACTTATGATGTTTCAGGGCAAAGACTGATGCAATTGGGAAATTTGGATGTAGGAGAATAGTTAATAAACTGAGAACAGTGCTGTTAGTGTGATTGAGGCAACAGAGTTGCTGGAAATATCATCTGTCCAAGCCAGTGTTGCCGTGGTTTCAAGGTGACTGTACTTTCTGTGTTTGGGAAACTGTTGTTTGGTTTTCATCAAGGGCGCTGCTTCCTGTATTTGGATTACTGAACAAATGTTGAACAGTTAGAGAACCTTTTCGTTGGTGTCTGTTTTGATAAGTGTTTGATATTATAAAATCTGATTAATTAAAGGTTTTTTTTTTTTAAATGATTCATTCATTGGTCAATATTATATATTTTATTTTGCTTTATTTTTACCATTTTTACATTTAGATTACATTTGCTATCATCCAGTGCATAAAAACATTTATGCACTGGTTGATTATTTAATAACACTGTTAAATGTAACTTTTAGGAAAATTTTCAAACTGTACATTATAATATGATGCCTAAATTCACATGTAACATTTAAAATGAGATTTTAGAATATAGTGATTAATTTCATTTATTCAGACAAAATAATATAGAATTTTTAATATCAGCCATAACATAAAAATAATTACCTTATTGAATCAGCCAACATTTAAAAATTGGTGGATCCGTATTTAGAACTTGATCTTTTGGGCTAAAATGTTCAGTTCTGGGTACTTTGAACTAAATAATTAGGCAGTTTATGATTGGTTGTCTGTCGATAAACTCTTTTTTGCATTGCATTGTTTCACACTGTACATCAAGGCGACACAATTCAGGATTGTGAATTGGATTAAAAGGAGTGATAACATCCTTTCAGAACTACGAGTATGAAAAAATTTATCTCTTTAACCCTGGAATAAATATCGTTTCAATGAAATTTAAGGTACATATTCCATAGAGCTGGCCGTACATTGTGTCTGTACTAGGGGTCGACCAATATGTGTTTTTCAAGGCCGATACCGATAATTACAGATCAAGTAGACCGAGAACCGATATATATGTCTGGTGTAAAAATGAAAATGAATGTCAAAATTAAGAATACCAAGGGCTCTGACAAAAACTGCCTTCCCTGGTGTTGGTTGAGTAGTACTCCCACAGTAAACTCTTTATTTTAAAGAGTTAAACTCTTTATTTTTTGGCAAACTCTTTATTTAATGGGTTTACCATTCAAATTAAAACATGGAAGAAATAGCGTATTGTGTGATTAGTCTTTTAAACAAAAGTTGTAATAATTATTGTAGCAGTCAGGGGTTAAAGCAAAAAAAAAAACAAATCTTTTGACCCTGGAAAATGTATTCCAATCGGCCCAAAACCCCATTCCAGCCATACTGTCACGCACCCGGTTAAGAGCCGTGGTTTTCTTCTTGTAATCCAGAGCGCTTTTCATCCTAATTAAAAAACAAAAAGAGGAGGCACCTTTAGGTCAATAATCAAAAATTAGCTTCTATATGAGGTGAAGTGTTTACAGGGGAATTTTCTTGTACTTTGCAATGGAAATCATTTTACGTAAATTCAACAAATGTATGTTTTATAAGCTTTTTTTAAAAATTTCTATTAAAACAATAATAATAAGAAGTAGCAAAGACAAATAAGTTACCAATCATGAATTAGTATAAGAAAAAGTAATGATTTATGAAAAATTAATTTGTACTACAGAGTTGGCACAAAAAGAACACAAAAGTGGTAGTACATTTTCAGACATTCAATGAGGCTCAGGACCCGCGGTGACGGCCCCCTGACAGTGCCAAGAAATCATTAAATTAATGTGGAGATTAATGTTTTAAATAAAATTTTGAATACAGAAATACTTATTCTGAATGAACACCGCTGTGTTTGCTTTTAGAGATGCGCAGCGGCAGAACTGTTACTATATTTGGAACTATTTTCAATGAAGAAATAGAGCAAACTCAGGCAGTACGTGTTATAGAACGTTATATTAAACCATATCACACTTTGCAAACTCCTTGAATAATTATGACAATCTGTCACTCTCCTTTACGCGATCGAGTGAGTGCGCACAGCAAATGAAGAGTTCTCAAAGATCAAAACGTACGTGAAAAGATAACGTTTCGTCAATCTGGTATCACGTTATAGCGCGGAACCTCAGGGAAAGGAACAAAAATGAGATAATTATTATGAATAGCCGCATCCTGCGCCATGAAATTCCAAGACATGCTCGTTTCTTGATATAACACCGACTGTGAAGATGCAAGCGGTATGTTGTCAAGTGAGAAAGCTTGCAGCCGTGCCGGGAGGATTTTGGTGATGTAGTGTTCACAGAAAACAAATAATGCTACCTATCAGATTATGCTACCAACAAATAGTCAGAACACAATGTGCTACATGTTTCTTTTCCCATAATTTTTTCCCCCAATTGACGGAAATCCGTCGTAGAGACGGAAAACTTTCATCCCCGAGTAATATTTACATCATACTGCACCACAGTAATATATTCCTGATAATTTCTTTAAGCTAACCCGAATTTATATTTTGACGGGTTGCCATGAGGAACTTGTTTCTGTAGGTCTATGTAAATGATATGAAAATAGTTTTACTCCAATGAAACTGTCAAATGATCATGAAGTGACTCTTAGAGGGAGTCAGAGCAGTTATGGAGATGTTGTTCATGTATTTATGTACTCATTTAGTGAGACGGCAGATGCTGAAATCACCGCGAGCGTCGCACATTTCGCTGCAGGGGTCAAGAACACACCATCACCGCGCGTCTGTGCCATTTACATACAGAGACACGCAGAACATGCTGGATTCATATTTAAATAGTATTTTTGCGGCTTAATATTTACAGATACTAGTCCATATCGCGACTCTATTTAAGTGTACTGACCTACTTTTGATTAATTCATCCAAACTTTGACAAATTCCGTGACATTCCGCGTCATACAGTAAATTCCATTTATATGACTGGATTCCGTCCACGTTTTCTGCATCGTGGAAATCATAGATAATATTAAGGTGTTTTGCAACTTCGGTGTAACGTTAGTGGATTGGGATCTATTACAACTTAAGCAACGTCTGCTGCTGCCTTACCTTTGAGAGACAACTGATGCAGTATGAGTCACATCGAAGCAGCTCTAGTAAGCCAAGCGCTTTTGGAGCGTGCTGCACGAAGTGAGAGTGAATTCCGCATTGATTGGTCGGACTCGTGACTCCCAACAAATCAGATGAGCGGTGGGCGGAGATTGCATTAGGCCACAGAGTGGTGAGTTCTGACAGGCTGCATCAGAGCCAAATAGCGCGTTTCAAAATTAAGTTATTTTATCGGCGAATAGGTTTTGAAAATGACCGATACCGATAAACATAAAATGCTTAATATCGGCGCCGATAATAGGTCGACCCCTAGTCTGTACCTTTAAGGAGGTGACTCAGAACGCTACTCTGTGAACCGCTAAACCAGACAGAGTTACTTGCACTCTATAAAAAGTGAGAGCCTGTAGGTGCATGCTGAATGATGTCATTGACATCTTACCACTGGTAAATCAAGGCGATATTCAGAATCCCCTTTTTTTGTTTTGCAAAAAAAATCATAACCCATCTTAATCCCGTGTGAATCGGCTATGTCTGTAATTTGTAAAGTAAAAATTCCCACGCAAATGACCTACCATATTTCGCCGGACACCGAGGTCCTGTGATAATTTTAGTCCCGTGCGAATCGGCATCTCTGTTATTTGGCCAGCATTTGGCGGGTCGTATATCATTTTTCGAGGTTTTTGTTTCCTTCGAGCTGCGTTGGAGTGTTTGATAGTATTTTGGTTGCTGTCATATCGCTACACCATACAATTTGCAGAAAAGAAAGCTGAAAAGGTTTTGAGGTTAATGTGTTACAAATAAATCAAGCATAAAGCATGAGATATTATTTTAACCTGGTGAAAAGTAAATGACACAGGAACCCCCGAAAACTATATTCGTCCGTTTGTACACTTTCCTTGAAGGGGTGTGCATAAGACTGACATGACACCTTCATAATCATGACATGACACCTAACATAATTCATGAAAACCCCCCCCCCCCCCCCCCCCCCCCCCCCCCCCCCCCCCCCCCTTGGCAAATGTTCATGAATATCTGTATGAAGTATTATTAAGATTAATTATGAAGTTTTTTTTTTTTTTATGCATGTTTATGGCAACTGTCATTCGCTCTTATGTAATTTTTAATGAAAAGATGACATTGTTTGAGATGTCTTTGTTATGGGCTATGGTTAGGGGTAAGGGTAGGGTTAGGTCAAATAATGTCATATTTGCATTAAAAATGGCATAACTGAGCGAATGACACTTAATGACAGTGGTCATAAACATGCATAAAAACCTTCACATTCATGACATGTGTCATGTCATGATTATGAAGGTGTCATGTCAGTCTTATGCACACCCCTTCAAGTAAAGTGTTATCTTCTTTTTTTTAAATCCATCTAACCGGACCATAGAACGGGACTCTAAAAGCCTTGACATCGTATCCGGGAGATAAGTCAGTGAATTCAAGTAAAATCACAGGCTTCGCTTATCCCGTGCGAATGCACCACATGAAATTCAGATGTGGGGGGGTAATTTCAAAATCACACAAGGTCCCCAGATAGTACTAATCCCGTGCGAATAGGGCTTTAGAGTAAGTGAGATCACATTGTTGACCTGAACTGAAGAGATGATGACCATCAGTTTGATCCGAGATCAAGTAACTGTGGAAAACGTCTTTGACGTTGTTGTTGTTTATTTTGACCCTAAAAATGTTGCAATGCAATTTCACCTTCAGAAAAAATTGACATCCTGTTTGTTTTGCAACATTTGTGTAATTCTCAAATGGCCATGGCTGTCACATATCCTGCCTTGTGATGGTTTAACTGGGTTTGTTTTACTTCAGTCCTCTTTTTTCTCACTTTCTCACTCTCTCCACCATCCCTTCAATCGTGGACTGGAAATTTCTGGTTTCAGCTTGAAGTCTGAATGACTCAGCAGAGATTGAGGGAGAAACAGCAAGGCCTTTTCCTGATGCCACACAGTTGGAATTGAATTTTTTTCCTCCCTCAAAGCATGTTTCATATCAGCTGATTTCCAGACAGGAATGAGGGTGTCCAGTAATCCTCAGCGATCGTGAGGAAATCCTGCCCTTCCGGTCTCTCTGTAATTGTTCTGCTCAGTGCTGGTGTGTGGGCTTCATGGCAGAAAAGAATCCCACTGGTTTCCTCTTGTCTCACCACTCAGGCTCAATGCATTTTAAAGAGGCCAAACGGTATCTCAGAGCTTTGTGCTAGGAAACCTCTTTAACATTCCAGGTTGTTGCCTCATTTGAACTTGGCTGCTTTGTTTGATTGCCAGCCTCGGGCTGTAGATATCCAGGATGAGCTCTTTCAGTGGTGGTGCTTTAATCGTTTCTTCCGCTGGTTTAGGTTCGGGCTTTGACACCCCATACCCAAGGTGAATCAACCTGTGTAACTCAACCTGCATTGTTTATGCTTTGGACATCAGTAGGGTTGGGTATCGTTTAAATTTTATCAAGTCCGATGAGGCCATGGGAGAGGAGATGTGAATGGCAGTAGGGTTGGGTATCGAAAACTGTTTCCATTTTCTAAGAACCGGGTATTCGATAAGACGCGTGCATTTCGATTCTGCTTAACGATTCCTGCGTTCACATTTTAATGTGATTAAAAACGATTTAAGTGCAGGAATGGAAAGAACTTGTGCCCTGTTTGTGCGCAGCGCACATGAAGCTCAAGCGCGAGCACAGAGGTCGCAGTACGGGTTCCCGGTTTGTGTCCGTTCTCGAACCGTTCCGTGTATTTCCACTGTAGAAAAGGTTGTTCCGGGCCGAAACTGACTTGATTTGTCGACCAATATGCAGAAAACTACGTCAGTATATCATCATAAGCACAGCCATTTTTGTCTTACGTGAACATAAACCGATGAGAAAGAAAACACATGTACAGTATTTTTAGATCTGGGCCGAGATTCGTATTAATTAAAGAAGAGAGCAGTCTAAGAAAGCGGAACTGTTAATTATGTAATCAAAGAACAAAAGAAACCATTCCCACTCGCACAGTCTGAAGAAACTGAATATATTAATAACTTATAAATTGATTAATCTATAGTTTATTTATGAAAAGAAAACTATGCAGTTTTTAAACTTTTAATTACAGTTTCTGTACCTGAAATTTGTTCAGTTGTATTTATTTACGCTATTGCTAATTGATTTGTTTGTTCCCATCTTATTACTGACTGTTTACTGGTCTTTAACACTTACTATTTAACACTTTATATTAATGTAGTTGTTTTTGCTGTGGTATTTTTTTTTTAAAGCATAGGCAAAATTCCTCTTGCGGTGTTCTGTTGGCTGCTGTTTTTGCTTGTGTTATTCAACTGCAACAAAATGCTTTGTAAAAAGAGAGAATAAATGTTTTACTTAATTTGTTTTATATTGGATTTTTTTATCTAATTGGAATCGAAACTAGGAATCGATAAGAATCGGAATCGATAAAATTCAAACGATACCCAACCCTAATTGGCAGTGAAGCAACATATGAATCGTAGGTACACATTACAATGAGAAACATCACAAATGGGAATTATGTGAAAAATTTTTTTTTTTTTAAACATCATGCTATATAGAACATACTTCTTATTCAAAAGGAATACCTAATCAGAGTATGCGATTACATGTGCAGCCCAGGAGTGGGATATATAGAAATTGTCATGCTCAATATAGAGGCTTTCAATTAAAAAAAGTTTGTTGTGTTTTTTTATTAATTTATCAAATTTATTAGAAAAGGCTGAAACAGAAGCATTGATAAAAAAGGCCACCCATCCCTCACTAACTTCTGTACAGACACACCAGTGTTCTCTAATCAGTACAGAAGTGGCCATGCTGTGTTTTAAATGAAATGTGTTAAGTGTGTGCATCATCAATCATCTGGCTGAAAACAGAACAAGCTGTTCCAGAAAACAAGTGACTGGCTTCACAAACGCCATGGCAATGGTTAAGAGGTCAGGATGGTGTAACAGTGGAGAAACCCAGTTCTCTGACTCAACTGAACTCTCTGTACAACACTCTCATAATCTCCCAAACACACATACACACTCTTTCATGAACAAATTTCTCCTCTTCTAACAGGATGAGGTTGGACTTGATGTAATACACTGATGTCAACAGATTAGCTCAGTAGCTGTATTGTAACTGTAGCAACATAGTGGTGAGGATGACAGGGGGCCTGTAGGGCCTGGTTTGTATGTGCTCTTTGTTCAGGTAGGGCTATGGAACACTCCTGGAAGTCACCGCTGCCTAGCAGCCAGTATCTCTTGGGAGCGTTCACACAACCTCAGCGCTGTTTGGAGCCAGTAAAAATCAGGTTCTCTTGACATATTGTGTTTGTGTACAAATGCTTTCTTACTCCATCACACCTACAGTGGATCATTGTGAGTTTGGGAGTGGATCATTTAAGGTGTTGTTGCAAGATATACAAAGAGTCACACTGGTTAATTAACTGTTTAAAAAACGAGTCATAAATGCTGTCATGATGGTCAGGCTTATTACACTGTGTTGTTAGAGACATGTCAGGGCATGTGCTGTACCTGGCTTGGTGGGCTTGGGATTATTAAGCCCCTACATTGTGTTAAAGGGTTAGTTCACCCGAAAATTATAATTTTGTCATCAGTTACTCATCCTCATGTCATTCCACAACCTGAGAGATTGTCACTCCATTGAATGTCTAAAGATCTGAAACCTTCTTGCTTCAAAAAGTTCATAAAAAGATTGTAAAAGAAATCCACATGAATCGAATACATATCTGTATGAATCACACATCAAGAAAGAATGTTTGGGCCTCTGTTTACCATATTCAGTATGCTCCATGTACAGGTGCATCTCAATAAATTAGAATGTCGTGAAAAAGTTCATTTATTTCAGTAATTCAACTCCAATTGTGAAACTCGTGTATTAAATAAATTCAATGCATACAGACTGAAGTAGTTTAAGTCTTTGGTTCTTTTAATTGTGATGATTTTGGCTCACATTTAACAAAAACCCACCAATTCACTATCTCAACAAATTAGAATATGGTGGCATGCCAATCAGCTAATCAACTCAAAACACCTGCAAAGGTTTCCTGAGCCTTCAAAATGGCCTCTCAGTTTGATTCACTAGGCTACACAATAATGGGGAAGACTGATGACTTGGTAATGGTCCAGAAGACAATCATTGACACACTTCAAAGGAGGGTAAGCCACAAACATTCATTGCTAAAGAAGCTGGCTGTTCCCAGAGTGCTGTATCCAAGCATGTTAACAGAAATTTGAGTGGAAGGAAAAAGTGTGGAAGAGAAAGATGCACAACCAACCAAGAGAACAACATGCATTGAGGATTTTCAAGCAAAATCGATTCAAGAATTTGATTTCAAGAAACTTCACAAGGAATGGACTGAGGCTGGGGGCAAGGCATCAAGAGCCACCACACACACAGACGTGTCAAGGAATTTGGCTACAGTTGTCGAAATTCCTCTTGTTAGCCCACTCCTGAACCACAGACAACGTCAAAAAAAACTCTTACCTGGGCTAAGGAGAAGAAGAAAAACTGGACTGTTGCCCAGCGGTCCAAAGTCCTATTTTCAGATGAGACCAAATTTCATTTGGAAACCAAGGTCCTAAAGTCTGGAGGAAGGCTGGAGAAGCTCATAGCCCAAGTTGCTTGGAAGTCCAGTGTTAAGTTTTCACAGTCTGTGATGATTTGGGGTGCAATGTCATCTGCTGTGTTGGTCCATTGTGTTTTTTGAAAACCAACGTCAATGCACCGGTTTACCAAGAAATTTTGGAGCACTCAATGCTTCCTTCTGCTGACCAGCTTTTAAAAGAAGCTGATTTCATTTTCCAGCAGAATTTAGCACCTTCCCACACTGCCAAAAGCACCAAAAGCACAAATGACCATGGTGTTGGTGTGCTTGAAAACTCACCAGACCTGAACCCCATAGAAAAATTTATGGGGTATTGTCAAGAGGAAAAATGAGAAACAAGAGACCAAAAAAAAAATGCAGATGAGCTGAAGGCCACTGTCAAAAAACCTGGGCTTCCAAACCACCTCAGCAGCGCCACAAACTGACCACCTCCATGCCACACCGAATTGAGGAAGTAATTAAAGCAAAATGAGCCCCTAACAAGTATTGAGTACATGTACAGTAAATAAACACATACTTTCCAGAAGGCCAACAATTCACAAAAAAAAATTTTTGTATTGGTCTTATGAAGAGATTTAATTGGTTGAGATAGTGAATTGGTGAGGTTTTGTTAAATGTGAGCCAAAATCATAATTAAAAGAA
This sequence comes from Sinocyclocheilus anophthalmus, assembly GCA_018155175.1. Classification (NCBI taxonomy): domain Eukaryota; kingdom Metazoa; phylum Chordata; class Actinopteri; order Cypriniformes; family Cyprinidae; genus Sinocyclocheilus; species Sinocyclocheilus anophthalmus. Next base: position 115,235 of record JADLZN010009149.1, on the reverse strand, counting down.
ACCAAAGACTTAAACTACTTCAGTCTGTGTGCATTGAATTTATTTCATACACGAGTTTCACAATTTGAGTTGAATTACTGAAATAAATGAACTTTTCCACGACATTCTAATTTATTGAGATGCACCGGTCATTGACTGATCGATGTTATATTCCCCAAAACCTGTTAGGAAATGTTCATCATATTAAAGCATCGTATCTCTTCAAGAAATTCTTGGATCAACCATCAGTTAATATGAATGTCTTTTATGTCCTTATGAACTTTTTAAAGTGTCAAAGTTTTGGATTAATGGACTTTCAATTAAATTAAGCATTGGGAAGAGCTGAACACATATGCAGTGTTCACTTTTGATAGTAAGCGTAAGAAATATCCCTGCTTCCTGGTGAAATAGAAACTGACCAATCATAGTTGCCTGTTTGCCAGTTACCACAAAATGAATGTGATTATGGACTTAGATTGAACATGAAAGAGATACTTTTAATTGCTTGATGCTTTATCATGCCACATCTAGTTTATTAGTGGTGTTTTCTAAAGGCCTGGGTATACTTCACTTTCCGCGTTCCGTTCCATCTCGCACACAGCCGCATCCACACATCTTTCAAAGTATACTCCACCACGGATGTGCACGGATGGACGAGCTTGACACTTGCACAGTACCATACCGTCTACTTGATTCGCTATTGTAGTGTCTCAATATTCACCTTGCACCTGCGCTGTTGTGCGCGGACACTTCTGATGATGAAAATTGCGTCACGAGGACAGTGTGCAGACCGTTGCTGAACACGGATGGCTGAAGTATATTTTGGGCTCAAGGCAAGCATCACTATTACTTATTCTTGGAGATTTAGACAATGCTCTGTGATGTTTCAGCTGATGATTAGTTCATTAAAGCATATTATGCATGACAGAGATATTTTGCATACTCACTCCAGCATACAAGGTGTCAGCTCAAAAGGTTAAGCCACACCTCCATATCTGACCCTCCTGGATCCACCTATCACATGTACTGCCTGTGCCTGTACTTTATTGCACATATCCTAGCCTATAGCACATAAAGCACTGTAGGATGTGTGCTGTTTTTTGCACCATAATCTTACTGCCAACAAGCATGCCATAACATGTCTTAGATATATGGCTTGGTCCGTAATCAAAGAGTCACATTCCTGTCATACCAGTGTACATTGTTCTCACAGTTGCACATACTGATACTCACTAATGCGTGTGTGCATTAGGCTTGGTTCTGCTGTCAGATCATACTGTTAGCATTCCTGCAGGGGTTACTCATGTACCTTAATGCATGATGCAAATTTCACTGCTGTCTACCTGCTTTGACTAAAGCACGCCCTCTCTGTTCGCCATTCATGATGAGGTCACCGTGGTTCATGTTTAAACTACCTAAGGTTGACAAAGGCGTGCTTGAGGAAGTGTATGAGAGAAATTATATTTACTCTTGAAGTCACTGTACATTGACTCACGGTAGTTTACTTGTATTCATGATTGTTCTTATAGGATTGTAAATGTTCTGTAGGATGTACAGTATAGCGTGTTGGATTAGTTTTTTTTTTCTTTTAAGTGGAATTTTGCTCTCTTTGTCATATTGCTGTTGCTCATACTTTGATTAGGGGTTTGACTATCCGTTTATATTACAGATATGAATCAAACATCAAATTGTGTGGTTTGTATTCTGTTATTTTTCTAAGCAATCAGACCAGAATTTAAAAAAATACTTGTATTGACAGAGGAGTGAGACCCAAGGACCAGCTGCATGAACAGCCTTTATGTTAAGACCGTGTCTTAAGTACGAGTTTGACCAACTAGTAGTTGGCCAATAAGTAATCAGTCTTATTTTTGGAATGAACTTAGACTAATCTATGCTTTTATGTAACCGAATTAAAAAAAAAAATTATGAATAGTCTTAAAGAAAAAAATAGAATGGACTAATTGTAAACCCAGTCCAAACTTATATGCCAGTGCCAGAATCTAGACAATGTGGGATCTTTTGACTTGGGTCAGTAAGCAACCACTAAGCAAAGGCCTAGCAACCATACTGAACAGCCTATCACCTTTGCTTTTTTTTTTTTTTTTGAAACAGAATTGTAAATATCTAGTTGTTATAGTATTAATAATAATCAAGCAATATAATCATAATTATTATTGTAGTAATTGTAATTATTATTATCAATGTTGTTGTTGTTGCTGCTGTTTATCATAGATTTGTGCATATATAAGGTGTTTTTGTGAGTGGTTTTTGGGTGTCTGTGTCAGCTGCAAGTGAAAGTGAGTTGAGGTCTTGACTTGTGATGTCATGTGCCGCGTCACTGTTTGTGATAACCCCTCTGCTCTGGAACTGCAGGTCTGTTATCAGCCTCCGCCACTCCCATTACCCCTCCCTCACACTTACGAAATCAATTCCTATGAATTTCATCTTGTTCCTATGTAAATCACTCTGCTTTTTTACTTCATTGCACACATCTATGCGACGGACATCTCCTTGACTACACCTGTCACATATCACAGCACACACTCCACCTGTTTGACTGTCTCTTACTTCCTTCTCCCCATCCAACTCTTTCAGCCTCTTTGTCAGTTAAAACAAAGTGCCTGTCATTACATTCGACAGCTCCGCCCCAGATTATATAACCAAGGCTTGTGGGATGCAGCCATTTTCCATAGGTCAGTTGTATTTAAATTGTCCATTGTTCTTCCATCTCCTAGCTGCTCCCAATTTGTATTATTGCACATAATATTTTTAGTGCATTGATGATGTAAATATATTTGTAATATTTCAGCACGCACAATCCTATGAAACAAGTTTAGTTGAGTTGAGTTGCTATCATAGATTATGATGAGCATTAATATGCAGAAATATGGTCACAAAGCAATAGAGCTGTGGTCTAGTGGTTAACAAATATTCTCAGATTTACTGAACTATGCATATGAAACTTATATGCATAGTTTGAGTAAAGCCTGAGTTATACCCCAATCCCTTTTCCTCTTCTCACCATCATTTATATTGCACTCATGATGGCTTTTAATTAGCAATAGCTGATAATTGGTTAATATATTTAGTCTGCTTGCCCATACACCAAAGTTTGTTCTGAAAGCTGTTTTTAAGTGTTATAATATATTGTTTATATATATTTTCACATTTTAATTTGTATAGCAGTATCACATAGACTAAAAATATATCAGTATTATACCAGTCATCAGCCACCTGCCCCTCTTTATTCTAAAAAAAGCCAAGTTAGTCAAATACATTTATTCCTGCTACATGCCGTGAAAAGAGAAAGACTGATAAATGACTGATAAGTGTTGTGACAGTGCATGTTTTGAATGCATTGGATGGTTTCATCTCCACATTCTTCTCCCCATATTTTCAAGCTTGTGTAGATAACTAGGGCAAAGGGAAAGACTGGAGATGACATCAGTCTTTTTGAGTGAAAAACAGGGTGGGCATCTGTTTTGTGTGTGTGTGTTTGTGTTGTGGGTGTGTGTGTGTGTGTGTGTGTATGGTGTGTGTGTGTTGTGTGTGTGTGTTCTGTGTGTGTGTGTGTGTGTGTTGTGTGTGTGGGTGTGTGTGTTTTGTATCACTTATTTGCACTGAATATTTATCACCTTGATCACTGCATTCTCTACAATACCTCTTGAACAAAAAGGCAGTGCCATTGAAACCAATTGTATTGACTCTGAATCCGCAGTCAGAACAGAATTGTCAGGGTGAGTGAATCATACATGTTTATGAGACACATACTACTGTATATCAGAATCCTAAGAGATGATGTTAGTGAGTCTTTGATACAGCATGTAAATCTGAAGCCCCCTGGTGGTCATCGTAATGAACACCTATTGCGCCACGACAACTTGTCACAGGAAGGCTGATTATTGGAAGGCCTGGGGGGTAGGGGCAACTGAAGAGTTCAATGGTTGGCTGAAATGAGCTTGTCAGGTATTGGATGGTTGAGCATGGTAATATTTTCCTCCTCTATGAATAGCTTGTTACAATATTTGTTACAGTGCTTGAATGTTACCTTCGCTGTACTGCTAATGGGTCTGTTGCAATACATTTGTGTATTATATATATATAATATACATTCACATGTGTGTGTGTGGTGTTGTGTGTGTGTGTGTGTGTAGTTGGTGTGTTTAGTTTCTTAGTTTTTATTTTTTAGTTTATTTAGCCTAAAATATAATGTGCTGTGGCAAAAACGTGATATTTTATTAATTTACTTTTTGTATATATTTTATTTCAAGTGATTGATTAATTTTTTAAGTGTTTGTTCTAGTTAATAACTCTTTTGTATATGTGTACATGTTTTCATAAGATTTACTGGTTTATGAGTCTGCTCTTATAGAAATAAATCTCATTCTATGCTTGGGTTTTTTTTGTTTGTTTTTTGTGCAGGAACGCTTCGCAGAGATCTTTGGAAAAGATGCCGCGGCAGAGAGCAGAAAATCACAAGAAAACTTCAAGAAGTGGTTGCTGGTGGGAATGACCTTGCTCACGGGTGTCGTGGTCGGGTCACTCATTGCACAAAAACGCCTGTGAGGATCAGGATAACTGAAGATCCAAATACACCCACTGCTTCGTTTAGACCTCCTGCTAACATGAAGGAACTTCAGAAATACATTTGTTTTGGATTTATTTGTTTCTATTTTATTGCCAAGAAGTTTCATGTTTACATCCCACGTCCCACCGTGTTGTGTTGACTAAGTGGAGCGCATCTGTGATGTAATGTCACATGATCCAGACTGCATGAGGGTGCTTTTGCTTTTAGCTGACTAGGATCAAGCTAAGCCACGTCTCCTTAAACCCTGTTTAACGAAATGAGAAAAATTACTAAAAAAAAGTCTTAAGAAAAACGCTTGACCAAACCTTCATTCTTTGTCTGTAATTAAAATTGTTTTGTTGTTATAAATAATTATTTTCAGTCTTTTTAAGTATCCTTATTATTCTCTCATTTTCAAAGAGACTGGCAAAACTGACAAGGATACAAACATTTTATCTTTAAATCTAATTTAAGCTCATTTATGATTCTTGAGTTAATGACCCATTGAGAGAGAAGTAGTTGAATCCGAACTGAATCAGAAGTATTCAGTCATTAAATCAGCACTGACATTTTTGAGGAACATTGTTGCTGTCTGGAGTGCCAGATATCAGCTCGAGAACAGAGAGGCACCTTTTGGGCCCGGCACTACATTTGAGTGCCTGCTTCCACTGTGATCTCTCTACCATTAGAGGACAGCGTGGAGAACAGGTGAAACGTGTCTCTCACTTTCTCTCTCTCTGTGTGTGTGTGTGTGTGTGTGTGTGTGTGTGTGTGTGTGTGTGTGTGTTTTTCCCCCCAATTATTGTTCTGTTCTTTTTCACATGCAAATTTGATGAGCATTAAATGTGTGTGACTACCTGCATGGACAGGTTTGGAATACTCTGGAGCATCTAAATTGTCTAAAGGACCAACAGTTATGAGAAATTGTTTTGTTGTGAAAGAAAGTTCTGTATTCTGTTCATTGCAGTTCATTGATGTTTGATTTATTAAATCTAACTTCAGCTTCAGATGAAACTCTTTATACCTTTGAGATTGTTGTAACTAGAGCTAGAGGAGACACAGATACACAAGGAGTAAGCAGGTCACTCCTGTTGTATGTGTGGCTACCTTTCACTGTGTACATAGAAAATGTAACACATTAAGCAGGAAGTAATTAGATTAAACCATATTGCCACAAGAGCACTCGGTGTCTTGTATGGTCTTGGTAATGAGGATGCAACTAGAATACTGGTCTAGCAGTTGTGACAAGCTAATAATTGAGTTTTTGTTTCATTAGGAATTTGAGGTATGCAATGTCAGTTGCATTGGTTTTTGTTAGTAAGCAGAAGACTTGCAGCACACTAAACTTTACAGAGCCAAGCTAAAATGCTAATCTCACTTTTTGGTCCCTTCGCATTCACATTTCCAAGTGTAAACGTTACTTCAACATAGATATTGGAGCATTCATGGATTTGTTGAGTTGACCCTTACCGTGTAATGGTCCACGATGTTTTGAATCCTGGCTGACAGACATATATTGGGTCAGATAACATCATGGTGCTGCTGCGGAAAAACAAAAACCTTAGTGTTTGACAACTCATTTTTTGTAACACTGAAAATTAGGCTTTGTAGTTTTTTTTTTGTTTGTTTTTTCCTCAAATTAAATTTTTCGAAAGCAGAATAGCTGGTATAAATCTCTCCATCTTCTCTGTCTCCTCACAGCTCCTGATTCCCGCCGAATCTCATTTTAAATGCTTTTGCTGACAGAGCGAGTGTCAGTCCGTGCACGCACCTGCTGCTTTATGCTCGGCTCAAACTCGTTAAAGCACCCGGAGATGTGGAGAAATTATCTTTAGGCTTCAAACCATGATTAATTCAAATAGGACGTCAAGTTGAATATTCCTCGCCTTTTCCGAGTAGTAATGATTGACGTGCGGGTTGATTCAAACAGAAGCGATGAAAGCAATGGTGGTACAGGTGTGTATTTCAAGCCTTCAACCCTGGTTGGAGATCTCGTGGGGAAGCTGACATCTTTTGGTGTGTCAAATATACCAATCCTAAGCGTAACGTCCTTTGAGGCCTAACTTAGAAAAGAGAAGTCTATAGCGTTCTGCGGATCGTAAAGCAAGTCTGGAATAAAGACTTATAGTCTACTCCCTTATACACTCTCGGAAGAACTATTACATGCAATTCCCAGTGGGGGGGGCCGAAAGGCAACAGCAAAATCGGAACCCCAGGTTACGAGTATGGGGAGTGGCGCTGGATGAATCCAAAAGGGAAAGCGGCGGGGTAGGCGGCAAGTGGGAGGGAGAATGCGGCTGCTCGGTCTGTGGCCTTAATACAGCCTTTCTGAAATATCGCCAATAGTTTACATAATGCTGTTAATATAATAAAAACATACTGCCAAAGACAGTAATTTGAGGTTTTTCAATGCGGATGGGTAAAAACGCGGCACTGTCAACGATATCCCCAGTTTCATTCAGAAGTAGGCCCATGTCACATCGCGTAAGTAAAATGGGTTGCAAATTCAGTTTTATGTTGACTAAGTGTGAAAGGAAGAAATGTGACATTTAATCCAACAGGCCCCTTTTAAACTTCTAAGTTGGGAGTGAGGTGTTTAACAGTGAGTTTATACAAATTATAGTTGGTGAGTCTCAGCAGATTCAAATTGCCAACATTTAAGCTGACGATACACGGGGCAAATTTTTGAGCAATTTTGCCGGGGCAACTTTTTTTGGGAGCAATGTTGCTTGGGCACTTTCCCATTGAGAATGGGTAACCAATATCTGTGTGGACACTTTAGATCTGTCGTTGGCCCTGTATCTAACCTGGTTGCCCATTGACGGCAACATTGCTCAAAAAGTTGCCCCGTGTATCATCAGCCTTACACTTTTTGCTGCTCTGTAGACACTGATTTCACAGAATACATTCCGTGTTACGAAATTGCTGCTTGCATGCTTTGTCTATCTGTCTGTCATGTTGCAGAGTTTGTTTGTGTGTGTGTGTGTGTGTCTGTGTGTGTGTGTCTGTGTTTGACAGTATGCTTAAGAGTGAAATGTGCCAGCATTGGCACAGCACTATGTAAACTAGTTAACTTAAATGACAATTAGACTAGCTCATCATAGCTTAGTGAAAAATATTTAAAGCATTTGATGATTTGAAAATATTATTTATGATATTTGGTGTAAACGCATATTGTTCCTTCCTATGGCCTTAAACTCCATTATGATTTCTTTTGAAGTGTATTTGTTACTTATTGTGTTTGTATTTAGACAAATTAACCTAAACGAGAACAAAAAGGAAACTATTTTTTTAAGGTTTTAGGTTTATTTAAACAGCTTCACCCCTGAATTAATTGTTTTATGTCTTAGGATTTTTTTTAAAATGTCTGATATCATTTAAATGAAATAAAAACCCATTTGAATTCACAAGACATCTACTCTTGTGGTTATTATGTCCGTTTCTTTTGTTGAACGAATACAAAGATACACGATGTTATTTCTTTCAAGTTTTACTTCTGTCAGTCAAGAGGAAATGCTTGTGATTCATTCAGTGTTGTGGGCATTTTCATGCTTGCTCAAATTTTATGAGGTTGCCCATTGGATAATATTCAAATGTTCGCATAAAGGACGGCATAGCAATGCATGAAGACTGACAAAGGAGAAAGCCAGATAAGTAGCAAGGCTTTGATGTGTTTCTCACAGCTGCATTTCCTTTAATCTATTTCCACTGGCCCTTCTCATAGTCCCATTTGGCTGAGAACCCCTCCACAGGGTTCACCCGCATGTCCAGCATCCTCTTCACCTGCATAACCTGCGTCTTCAAGGGTAGGAGGATGAGGGGGATACACTGAGAGAGCACAAAAGATTTACTGTAACTCAGATTACATAAATCACTGAATTAAAAACCAAAAGATGATCCCTTACCATAACACCTTTTGCCAGAGAACAACCAGGCCAGTGAACCCAATGAAGAAAAAGATGCCGCCCAATACCGTCTTCCACTCACCAGTTGGTTTCTTCCTCTCGGCGTATATGTCTCATTAAACGTAATCCTGTACACTGTCATTGAGGATCACAGTGGATAAAGATTGCAACATTTTAGTTTTTCCCCATGATTTTGTCTTGTTTTTTGCCCTGTTGGATAAAATAGTCTATTAAAAACCCCATCAAATGGCCAGTTGTTGGGACGGAACATATCAGGGCTTGTTCTTTTTATTTTATTATTTTTAAATTAGCCAGATAGACTTTATTTTATATCTAATACCATAAACCATGGTACATGTAGCCATGTCACGTACCATAATTTACCAGTACTTGTTAATGCTACTGAGAGGCAGGTGGTTTGAAAGGGAGTGCCTTAATTTAGAGAGCACTTAACTGGACATTAATTTGGACACATCTTTTAGTGCAATATGAGATGTCAATATTTTTGGTCCATTTTCTCATTAAGAGTAGATTTTAAATGTGAATGTCTGCTTAAAGTAAATTTGTCAACTTTTAGCACTAGAATATCAAAGCCACAAAACTCTTTAATTTGACTACTCATTGAATATAAACATATTTGGACTATATGTGGAGTATAAATAAGTCTGAATAAAATACACAGGAGCAGTACTAACAGGCAAGTTTCTCCTCTTTGGAGCGGCTGTTCCAGGGGCCTTTCTCCTTCTGCTTCAGGCTCTTGTCTGCAGCACTGAGGGTGTCTTTGTATGGTTTATCAGGCAGAGCAGTGTCCATTCGGTCCCAGTACAGGGGTACAGACATATCTGTCTGTTCTGTCACCCCACCTGTGAGAACCAAGAGAAATGATCAATTGATTAATGAGAAAATACACCAACAGTAAAACAAAAAAAAAGCAGAAAACAAGGTTATATATATATATATATATAACTAATATATATATATATATATAATATATATAATGACCCTGATGTAATGCCCACTCAATTGATCCTCCCTAGTTTTATTAATTTAATTACATTTTATTCATTTATTTTATTCTGTTCTTTAAAAGGACATGTCATATTAGCATGCCCATGGCTGGCCATCTTGACGTTGCTGGAGCTGAATGCAGCCGCTCCTCGTCTGGACAAAAGCCCCGCTACACGTCCGGCTGTCAAGCGGAGCATCTGATCCACAAAAGAAAATGAAAACATACTCAAAAGTTCTCAGAAAGACCACAACGCCTGGCAGACTGAGGTTAAATATAACGCAAATGGTTGTGTACCTACATGTTTAACTTACATGTGATCTACACAGAACCTGATATGTTCTTAAAGCCAACTTGAACGTCATGCTCTTAATGGGCCTCATTCATGAAACATTCATAAATAGGAGTCATTTGGTCTTTACCGTAACCCTCCTCAGATTCACAAATACTTCGTAAAGGTCAGATTTGATAGTTAAAAGTGTATGTTAATGAATTCCAATCATTCATAAAGAGGGCGCGCGTGCACGCTCATTCATAATTAGCATATTCCCCGCATATGAATACAGCTATGCTGTGGAAACCTTTGAACTCAGTTCTCAGGTTTGGCAAGTAAATAAATGCATAAGAGACTAATAGGCTATATGCCTAACAATAAATGAATAAATTAACGTGTTTTTAGCCAGCTAATGCCAGGTGCTCTTCTGAAAACGACCAGCTGGTGGTGCTTGAGAGAGCTTTGGAGGCACTGCACTTTTCTGGAGTGATACGCTGTTTGCTATGATTTGGAATATTTACGGCAGTAACATGTTACAGTATCTTATTAAATAATATAATGCATACCGCAATATTAACTTCTCTCCTAGATTTCACTTCCATTTTAGATTATTGGGTCCTATCCAGCAGCTGTCTCACTTCGACTCAGCCCTTGGTGGTCATGTAGGGTTGTGTCCCGCCCCTCCGCCCTCTGAGGGGCCGGTGTAAAAAGGGGTCACGGACGACGAGCTCTTCGTTTTACCCTACAGTCTATGGTTTTACCCAAAGTTCAAAAAGTAAAAAACCAAAAAAAGACTCGTTAAATATCATTATAATACACAGTGAAAAAATGCGTTGTCATCAGTTTGTCTAAAATAATACAGAACGTTTGAGTGTTTTATGTCGCCATTGACCATGGCAGGGAGCAGGTGTACATTTCTTTCGTACCAACTAACATTTTCAAAATACGAACATTGTCATGAATTCTAAAATTTACGTCAGAACGACTTTCCGAACGATTTACACAATTTTTCATGAATGAGGCTCAATGTTAGTGCTTCCATATGCTTGTGTATTACGTTCAGTTCTAGTGTTGTTTAGTACCAAATGACTATCGAGATCCTGAGTAAAAGGGAAAGCCTTGAGTTTTTACTATTTTGCTAAGTATACATAATGGTATATAAAATCTGTGATGTTTCAGTTCCTCCTTCTGTTCTGGATCAAATCCAAATCCCTGCTTGTTTAGTGTGGCCACATAATAATCATCTTCTTCTGTTAATTACAGTAAATCTCCACCAATCATCCATTGGTTAAAAATAAACATTCTGAGTTTTGGTGCACAGTTCTGGGAAACTTGGGGTTTTATTGAACAAAAACACATTAAAAATATAATTTATTTAATTACTTTTTTTATTTTTTAGAACGCAAATGGACACTTACTGTCATAAAACACGTTTTATTCATCTGTGCAAAGCTAAAAACTTTCTGCGTCCTCCATGTGCAGCGAGAGAGAGACAAAATAATTAAAATGGACAAAACTGGCAAAAGCCCAAACCAAGAGTTCACAATGACCCCTATAGACTAAACTCTCAAACAAATTAACAAATGATTTATAAAAGTCAATAATCTGCTGTATTTTGCCCTACAACTTATTGTTATATGACTATAGATGGCTCTTTACACTGTTATTTTTTTTAATTAACATTATTTGAAGAGGAGCTTCTACTGAAAAATATTGACGAGCATGATCATGTACAATAGTGAGAAAACAAGAAGCCTTATGTAAATGCCTTAAACTCATGTCATTAAACGCTGTTGAATGCTGGCCTATTCATCGATTTCTATCAATACTCTATAGCTCTTTCTCTTGCTGCAGAATCTTTTGCATCTTTTGAACTAAAGTATTTTTCGTAGTTAAATATGCTTTTTAAGTGCACATATGCATTTTCTTTCCATTTTTCAGTCCATGCTTGCTATCCTTCTCCCCCCGCTGCTACTAGAAAGTTCCCTCATCGTACTCACAGTTTTCCAGAGAGACAAGACGATAAGGCTACAAAATCACCAAAAGAAATACAGTGGGTGGGGGGGGGGGGTGTGGGGGGGGTGGGGGGGGGGGGGGGGGGAACTTTGTTTTAGCGTATGCCCCTGCTAGGGGTGTTGGTACTATTGACCATGAAAACACAGGAGTGGGTGGAGAAAGGAAGGAGAGAGAGAGAGCTAGTGGGAGGCATTGGCTTTAGTAGGGATTTTATACTGTGAGAGACTGTGCAAGCAAACATCTGAGACAACCACGTGACTTCACTATTCACTGAGACGTCTGTGCTTTAGTTTAACTCTTCACATATCAAATGTCCAGTGCTTGTTTTGTTATGGATTTATGGCAGTTTAGTTTTGATCCCATAAAGACTTGTTTTTGAATCCACAGATTATTTTATTTATGATTACAGTTCTTGGAAGCAAACTTTCAGAGAACAGAGGAAATGGAAGCTATCATAAAGAGAACATCAGAAAAAAAGGGGTAAAAGAGGAGGGGGGAGAGAGGCGGGCAGTTTATCTGGCTCTTGTCCAGTCCTGATCTGGGTTTAGCCCAATGCAACCTGAACTAAAGTCTGCCTCAGAAGTCTTGTAGTGAGTCTGCATGTGGGAATATGTTTCACTGCTCAACCAGCTGTGAAATACAGAGAAATATTGAGGAATACTCCGTGTTAAGGGTCAAATAATGGTAAACGTGCTGTGAAATATTCCAGTGTCAGATATATCTAAAGAAAGATCAGATAATCATACACGGTTAAATTGTGTTCTTAAATGTAATTTCTTCAAATCCTCAGTTCTCTCTGCTTTACTGTTACCAATTAGTGTTTTAGAAAAGTGAGAATTTCTCAATAATAAATGCAGGTGTCAAGTTATTATTGAACAACATTTTTGTTGCCACACATTTTAATGATTTCATATCTCAATGCCTCGAAGGAATGTTAAATACAAGTTAATCTCCATCAAAATCATCTTTCACATGCTGCTGAAAAAAACTTCAATTTGTACAAAAGAGAAAACAAACGTAATTATTTGGGGCAAAATTAACATTAAAATACACACTGATTTTAAAGTATACCACAAGAATAGAATGATAAAATCACTTTCAGCTCATGATCATTTAAAGTCAGTAAACATTGAATCTTTTTTGATACACACAAGAATGAAATTGATGTGATGAAAACACAATCTTAAATATGTTCATTTAAAATGAATAAAAACCTATTCAATTAAATATTTGATTCCATATAATGCTGTATTTTTATATTATAAATGTATAAAAGAATATTAAAAAGAACATTTCTGTTACTTGGACTATATTAAAAAACTAATAAAAATGACAAAACACAATAAAACTGCAATACAATTACTAAGACTTAAAAATTTTACAAAATAAAATTCCCCATTCACAATATGAATATAAACTCAGTGACACTAAAATAACACAAGGAATAAGAATAGTACACTTAAGAAATAAGAATATTACACTACAGCAAGTTGTATTTAACCTAAAATATTCCTGGCTTGGCTTATAGACAGGACTCTACTCTTCATTACCATTCTGTGTTAGATACAAGAACCTGAAGAGCAACCTACGCTAACTCTGATGTACCCAGAATGACCTGCTCAATACACATCTTTTCCCATAAGCATTTGTGTTTACACCTCAATTTGATCTGTTTTCATCTGCCATTCAGTCATGCTGAAACAGGGCTCCGTGTGTAGATGACAAAACCTCGAATATGGACTGTCACTGTCACTTTTTTCCTCACACCACAACTACAAAAAATGTAGGACAAGTTGAGACAGTTTTCTTTGGATGCAACTCCAACTAAAACTTTAACACGTAGACTGTAAACAAGGCCTCAAGAGGACTTAAAGATCGAAACAAACTCACTGGTTGTGTATCAGTGAATAAATGAAAGCGAACAGCACATTAATGTCCTTTTTAATATCAACAATAAGAACTCTACTCATTTTTTGAATGTGAAAACCATCAGAAACCTCTTGATGGCAGCAGTAAGCCTCACAAGGTGCCACCTGCAGATCTTCAATCATTCTTACAGTTTATACAGGGGGCAGCAGTTACTCTGACCGAACAACATGTCTTCAAACGTGATAAAGACTGCATGGTTCTAAAACAAACCAGGAGCTGGACGGTTATGTACAAGATTTGTTTGTGATGTGAATCCAAAGACTTGCTTTGCTTTAAAAACAGGAAAAAAGGACAACATCACAAATTGTAGGCTACCTCAGTTGAGCTGAAGAAAGTCTAATTCACCAAATGTCCTCTGGAATTCACAATGGGTTTTTAGAATAGTTAGTAAATTAAGGTCTGTGGTGAACTACTTGAAGAGACAGATTGTTCTACAACATAAATTACACAGTGTCAAATATGCATATTGAAACTGTTATGGTGCTATACTGTTAGGTGTTAAGTTGCTAAAAGGGCTAAACTGATTTTTCAAGCAAGTAAACTGACATACATCCTTGTGGTAGTTACTTAGCAACTTACATTTTTAACAAAAACACTACTTTTAACTTGCGTTATATCTGTCTAATTTATGTTACAGTAAAATATTAAAGTCTCTTCAAGTAATGTTAACAATAGACCTTATTTCACCCATATCAAAACTGCTGTTTTAAAAACCCATAGGAAATTCCTGAGGGAATTCATGGCTGGAAAATGCTAACACTCTTCATGGTTTTATAACTGTAAACTGTACAGCTCTATATGTTACCTTAACTTGATGGAAAAAAATTCATTTATTTATTTTAAATTATTTCTAATAAAACTCCACTAACCAAGTCCTAAACTCCTCTTTTGCTTTCCATTTAACAGTAATTATAAAACACTTTCAATCATTTAACAACTTTTATAGTTTACTATTATATCAAGCAGCATGAAAACCTATTGGCCTACAGTAAATGCTACATTTAGGTCATTATTTAGTGAAGTGAAAAACTCCAGATAATGCTTCTTTTCTCTATTACATTGTAATCTCTGTTTGAATGAGTGCTGGAGAGAGAATAAGAAAAATGGATTCTGTCTTACACAACTATTTGCTAACAAAGTACATTCTTGTGACCTGTCTTTGAAATGTAGCATTTATTTTACCAGCTAGATAAATAATCATATTAAAGCTCCACTACGAATCTTCGTCACCACTAATCGGCATCTTGGCTTGAATCTAAATTGCAAGTTTGCGTGCACAATGAATAATGAGGAATAATGATTTATTTTTGTTTGTGCACTAGTGACCAAAGGTTTGGAATAATTAAGACTTTTTAATGTTTTTGAATGTCTCTTATCCACCCAGCTGCAAAAACCAGTAAAAAGTGAATAATGGTATTATAATACATTTTAAAATTAATAATGTAATAATGCATTAATTTATTCCTGTGATGGCAAAGCTGAATTTTCAGCAGCCATTACTCCAGTCTTCAGTGTCACAGGATCATTCAGAAATCAGTAGCTCAATAAAGGAGTTTTATTCATTTTGTCCCTAAACATCTTCTGTGGAGCAGCTTTAAAATAAAACATTTATGTCTGATCTTTTTTTTTAGTTGAAAGCCTCACTATTTCAACATCAATCCACCCCTCTCTATCAGAGAACTGTGTTAATGTATTAAGGTGGTGTCTGTCCCACTGCTTCTCGGGTGTTGACTGTGACACCAACAGCTGGCAGAACAAAGCAGAGGGCTGGATTGGGCACCACTGGCTGTGCTCCCTCAATTCCATCCTGTCCCCTCCCACCAAGAGTGGCACGTGTGTCTGCCCACCCCCAACCAAACAGCTTAAACTGAGCGTACACAACCCCCTGCTTCTGTCGTTAAACCCATTGTTGTCTCCTAGCCCCCTTCCTCCAGCTCAGTCCTATTATATGCTCAGATTTTGCATTTTTTGCTCTCTAGAGGAAACTCATATGCCATTTGTCTTCTCCCTCTCCATCCCTGGCTTCTTGCATTGTCTTGTCCCTTCACAAAGCAACGAAAAACCAGAGGTGAAGACTGAAGTATAATGATCCTCTTGACCGTTAGCTTGTAGTCAGTCTGGTCCCCAAATGCCATTCATCCACATCCAAACATATGCAACTCGCTAATAGTTTATCTGCAGACCGTGAGATGCCTACTTCACTGCAAGCACAAATGCATGTCAGTTATTTCATAAATCTAATTATTATTCAAGAAACTGACACACACACACACACATATACACACCTTGGTTTTCCATGTTTCATGTGGACTCTCCATAGACATAATGACGCTCCATATGTAGGTTTGGGAGGAGCCTAATCATTCAGTCCTGTCAATCATCATTATGAGCCTATAAAGACATCAGTGTGCCATCCCACCACCATTCTTCTGCAGTCCCTCTACCTCCCCATCTCCTCCTCTGTTTCTGTTATTCTCCCTCTATGTAGTACCACAGTGGGGAGGTTGAACTCAGATTTTCAACGCCTCGCGTGTTTGACCGCCTCCATTGAGGACAGCAAGCCAAGTTTGTTTACCATTAACCATCAGGACTGGATGTGCAGACGAACTTGTGAAATGGTTTTTATACTGTACAAACTGCATTTTCTATCCCCTTACCCTAAACCTAGCCTCTCAAACAAAACTTCCTGCATTTTTAGAAAAAAAAACTTAATTCTGTATGATTTATAAGCTTGTTTCAACATGACACTAAAAAAAATGTCCCCAAAAGGTCAAAATTGGCTATTACTGCTATCCATGTGGGGACATGTGGTCCTCATAACGTACACAGTGTCTGTTCTTTTTTAATTGTTGACGTGTTTAATCAATCATTTTTTAAATAAAACAATTTGTTGTTGTTTGTTTTAGAATTTTACAGCACTTGCACTTGACATTAATTTACACAGTTTACAGGTAAGTTTGTATATTTTAAAACAATAATTTGTAGCAGATAAATGTGCGGATGTATGTGTGTGTGTGTGTGTACTTTGTATGTAACTTTTTATTTCTGTCACAGAAGTGAAATTTAAAGAGATGCTTCATTGCTTTCTACCTGTTTGTGGCTCTTTCATCCTTGTGGGGAAATGCCTTCTCATTCCAAAATCTGCAAGAGCACTACTTCAGAGATAATATATCATTCACTCTCTTTACATCAATGCTTGTACGGCCATAAATATGTGGGTGAACCTAACCTATGAAGCCCTGCCCTTAAAAATATGGCCAAGGGCAGACACCATACATACAGAGCCATGACCTAGACCTTCTTCTGGCAGTGTCCTGGTTTACTGTGCCACCTCTCTCACTTCCTTTCCTTCTTCCATTCACATCCAACCTACTTTGCATACTGGCATCATAAGACAGTCTTTTCCTTTCAGACCCCCGGGGCATGCTGGGTAAATGGGTCATTCTCCCACTGCATTTCATTAGAAGTGTGGCTGCTCTTTTTGTCGCTCATTTCATATGTGGTTACAGCTTTGTGTTTGATCTGGACCCTCTCCTCCTGTGCTGGCTCTTGTTCAATGAGGTTATGCTTCCGAGTAGTGAATGGGATGTCATATGACTCACTCCATGATGGCCCTGATGGATGATGGGACACTGACCTGCATTACACACCAATTAGAGCTTCTCACTGTTTGTTTTTCTTTATTCAAACTGGCAGTGCTAAACCTTTGGCGATAATAATAGCTTTCAGTGTTATCTTCGTGACAGGATTATCAGGCTGAGCTACCTTGCTTAGAGTTTTCCGTATTATCTGTTGGCACGAGACGTAATGAGGCAAATGAGGTTAAGCATTAGGCTTCAGGGTGTAACATTAGTGCCCCTCCCCCCAAACAACACTGTGAGCATAGACAACAAGTTCAACATTATACCAAAGAGATTTCATTCATGCATATTTATTCAAATCATTTCCTCACCATCTTAAAATCCTGATGTACTGTGTACTAAAACATTCCATAAAAGGCAAGAGGAGATATATCTGAGATATACACAATTTCTGCCAACATTATTGACTTGACTGCACTATTGGAAGAGAACTGAACTGAGTTGGATGATGAGATAACTGAATCAACAATGAACTGACTTTAACTAATAAACCGACTGTTTTCTATTGTCCTCTTGCATTATAAGCACACGTTTTTCCTGTTTAACACTGTAAAGCTGCTTTGACACAATTTGCATTGTATGAAGCGCTATATAAATAAAGGTGACTTGATATACTTATCTCATCTTTTAGGCATTAAAATGCACCATTTGCTGGTCCAACAAGTTTTCTCTGCCAAACACAACAAGTAA
Source organism: Sinocyclocheilus anophthalmus (assembly GCA_018155175.1). Lineage (NCBI taxonomy): Eukaryota > Metazoa > Chordata > Actinopteri > Cypriniformes > Cyprinidae > Sinocyclocheilus > Sinocyclocheilus anophthalmus. The sequence goes on along the minus strand of JADLZN010009149.1, from coordinate 97,228 downwards.
ACAGAATGTTTTTCTTTTACTACCTTTACTTTTACTTCATTACCTTCCAATGCATAATATCTGGCAATCTTATGGCAATTCGTAACTATTTTACATTTGAGCAAATTGGCTTCTAATTCGTTCAATTTCATTTGCACGCTTTCAATCTGTTTATGCTCCATTGACGGTTATGTTTAGGGGTGAACCTTCATGCTTACTGGTTTTCTAAAAATCGTTTTTGTGAGATTTACATCTTACGAATTCTTACAAAGTACCCAGCTCGTGAGAAATAGCAATGTTTTTCCATGATATCTGTGAGTTTGACTGATCCGATCTGAATGCAACAATTAACATCTCACTGATTCAATGATCAGGTCACAGCAAGTCTCAAGTAAACAAATAACTGAATCGTCATTTTGGAAAATGAACAGGATTTAAAGTAATGTTTTTCATTCTTTGTTATTGAACCTAAATCTGTGACTTTGACAAAAACAATGATTGATTTTGATGTTGCTAGCACAATGTGCTATTATTTGAGCTGCAGGAAATAAAATAAATGCTAAGAAATTATGTGTTATTTGTGCATATTGAATTAAATACTGATCTTTCTAGGGAAGAAATTGACATTGGTCCTCTTGAGTCAGCAATTGTTTTATTGTGGAGTTTCAATGGAATAGATATCTGAAACAAGTGGAGCAAGTATTGCTTGTGCTGGGGTTTTCTTGCGATTGTTTTTGAGTGGAGAAGGAAATCATTTTCCTTTTCATCAGAAGTGTATGTACATGTAAAAGCTTTACACAAGAAGGAAACCAAAGGGATTTGTGTGAATGTGGAAAACTATCGAACAGGTCCCACTGCCCCACATTTACATGTTTAACCCAAATCTGTAAAGCAAACACTCATACTGCATACACACACGTACACGGCTCAACAGGAACGACCTTTCCAAATATGACGTCAGAAAAACAAACATACTGTGCAGATACAAATGTCCTAATTACTGTAACCTGAATTCACTTGTTAAGTGTTACCAAATGTATTTACTGTAAACTATTACCAATTGTACCAATATTATAAGGGAATCTCAGGGGGGAAAATAAAACAATAAAAATATGACCCTTTAAGGAATTGTAAGGTCAAGTACAGTGTTCAAAAGTATGATATACACATGTATTAGCTCATAGAATCACAGAAACCTTTGTGGTTAATTAGTTATATTTTAATAAATCCACAGTCCTAAAACATAAATTAGAAAGCATATAACAAAAGCAATGGGCTACATTATCCGAAAGAAACAAGCCAGCCTTAACCCACGAGCCAGTGTATCAAAACCCTTGTCCTACATCTGCGAGTCTCTGAGTCTCATCCCTTTTTGCACAGCTTCAAGACAAAAACATTATCCTTATTCAATATGATATTCATATTCATAATTCAGCTGAGTGCTTCTGTGCGCAGGGATGCAGTCACTGAGCATGAACTTATGCCTTGTGTCATTTTGTCGCTTAATAGCAGAAGGATTTGCTTTGGAAGGAGTTTGGAAGGTGGAAAGTGTGAGAAGGGAGTGAGGGAAGGAAGTGTAACTGGGATGGCAGGGATAACACCGAGGTCAGCTCCCCTGGGCTTTGATCTTTGACACAGCAATGGGTGAGTAATGAGCGTGTGTGTGGCTGTGCGTTTTTAGGGAAAGAATAAGCTGATTTTCTGTATCTTCTTTGTGTAATGTGCTGCTGCTTAATATGAACAACTGTGTCTGACGTTTTTATGGCCAATTTCACAGTCAATTTGTCTTATAGCATAAGAAGACATAAGAAAGCAGTGAATTTTATCTTTATAGAATTCTAGTCTTATATATATAATATGTGTGTGTGTGTGTGTGTGTGTGTGTGTGTGTAAAAAAAAAAAAGAATAATTGATACCAGCTTAACACATTCTTCTAAAAACAATGACAAACCAATCATTTTAGTTAATTAATTAATTATTCTTTCATCATGAAGATGCCTTCTTTGGCCTGCCTCATCCCAGTGTTGTTACTGTTAACTAAAACTAAAACTATAAAAAATTGTTTTCACTAATTGAAATAAAGCTGAAATAAAATGTAATATAAATATTAGATGAAAATCTTGACTTAAAAACATTATTTATTTTATTTTTTTGCTGAAATAGAAATAAAAATGTCTAAAGTAAAATTTCTCTTAAAGGGGTGGTTGATTGCGATTTCACTTTTTTAACATTAGTTAGTGTGTGATGTTGCTGTTTGAGCATAAACAATATCTGCAAAGTTACGAAGCTGAAAGTTCAATGCAAATGGAGATATCGTCTTTTAAAATTCTGGCAGTTTAATGCCTACAAAAATGGCTGGTAGGGACTACAACGTTACTTCCCGGGTTCGTGACATCACAAACCCAGATAAACCCCGCCCTCTGGAACACGCAAAGAAGGGGTCGAGACCATGCTGCGCTGCTTTAGAGAAGAGGAAGAGAAAACTAGAGGTGCACATAAATATCTATTCATATATTGAATAGAGTACCCACATTCTGAAACACGTGTAATTCAAGCATGCCTTAACTCCCTAAACAACAAAACGCCTGGCACAATAGTGGTTTGGATTTGTATACACATGTGCAAGCTAACGTATAAAAATAGACAAGCACCCAATACTAATGAGCATAAAGCAGCCTTGACTTTGTTTACATTGTATCTATTTCCTGATAGAGACTGACAGAGAGTAGGTGGTGCATGTGTGCGAGTGAGTTTTTTGTGCACATTGTGGGGTGGGATGGGGGGTCGGGGAGAACCTGTTTAATTCAGTGTTTAGTCTTTAGTATTTAGTCTCTGCTGCCTGGCATCTGCCGATCCCTCTGTCATGGTCCTGCTGGGTGGACTCACGGACTCACGGACTCACGGACTCACTCCACTGGGAACAGGAGAACACCAGAGAGCATGGAAAGGACATGTATTGAGAGACAACAGAAGTCAGGTACAGTAAAGGGACAGTACACCCAAAAATGTAAATTCTGTCATCATTTTACTCACACCCTCACGTTGTCTTTCTTTCTTCTGAGGAACATAAAAGAAGATATTTTCAAAAATGTTCACAATGAAAAAGAAAAAGATAAACTCATGCACAATATTACAAAAATGCTACAGTAAAAACTTATCATATAAAGGTAAAAACTGTGAATGGTTTAGAGTTACATTACATGTAATCAAATTTATGGATTTTGCTAGCAAAAAATAGACCATATATTTAATGGTGAAAACAGTAAAAGGGCATTCACAGAAGTCTCGGCATGAAACATATGATTCAGTTTTATTTAAATAATTTTGTTTCTTCTTATTTTTATTAGTAATGTACAATAGGGAGTTATGTGTTGCATTTTATGTTATTTAGTTAATGTTTATTATATTATTTTAGTGTTAGCATGATGGTGTTTTGTGTATCTTATTTTTGAGTAGATATATTAACATTATATCATTTGATTAAATATACAGTTATAACTTGTAGAATATACAGGCACCAATATGCCAGCCCATAATATCTGAAACATTGTCACCGCAATGGTGAATTTCTGACAACTTTTTTTTTGTTATAAGGGTATTTTTAGTACCATTCACTTTCATAATACAAAAGAATTGCTTGAACATTCTGTTTAACATCATCTCCATGGAAGAAAAAAAGTCATATGAGTTTCAAAAGCATGATCGTGAGTAAACAACGAAAGCATGTTTATTTTGGGGTGAACTATTGCTTAAAATAGTGATAGTGAAGGAGTGTTTGTGCACTGATAAGACAATGCACTGCTCTTTCTCTTGTAAGCATTATGGAAAGACAAGTAGACTGTGACCTTATGCTTAGTCAAAACATTTTCAGTGGGTCGTATCTCAAAGCACCACACACTAGGCACTTATCATTCTTTTAAAATCTCTGGAACCGTAATGGATTCTGCGTGGTTGTGGTCCAGTATATGATTTTTCACCTATGAAACATCTCACACGCTTATCATGGTTGTCATCTGGTGTTTTCTCATTGTCTGTCTCTGCAATGGTTTTCTGTTATCCAAAGCTGTTGGCCTTATCTTTCCTGTTTCATCTTGCCACTCTCTTTCTGTTTTCACCCGTGGGATAATGAAAGGTAAGAGATAAGCGATCCTTCTCCATCGCCAGCAGCATCCTTTCCCATGGGTCCATCATCTAATGGGAAAGAGTCAGGGTGCTTATCTGACAGACAGGGAAAGGGAAAAACAGTATTTGTTTATATGTGAATTAAGTTGTGAATGTGTGTGTGTGTGTGTGTGTGTGTGTGTGAGAGAGAGAGAGAGAGAGAGAGAGAGAGAGAGATAGATAAGGAGATCTAGACTGTCATTGGTGATTGAATAGCAGCATCCTGGATTGGCTTTCTACCAGCCTCTGTCTCAATGCAAGTAAGAGATGCGGTTGTGAGATGTGGTTTGAGAATATGATAAGGACATTGAAAATATGTAGTCATATTTCAATATATAATAAAGAACAGTCACGCAGATGTTTGTGTGTCTTCATTAAGATGCTCATTTATTATTAAAGTGACAGTTCACCCAAAAAGGAAAATTCTGTCATCATTTACTCATGTTGTTTCAAACCTGCATGACTTTCTTTCTTCTGTGGACATAACAGAAGGTATTTTGAGGTCCCCCCCTCTAAACGATTGACATATATGTGTACCAAAACTATTTGGTAACCCTCATTCTTCAAAATATCTGATTTTTGTGCAGAAGAAGAAAAATGCTCTCAGGTTTGGAATGACATTAGGGAGAGTAAATTATCTTCCACACTTGATCCATATTTTAAGACTTGAAATCTTACACACTTGAACATGTCAGGTATCAACACCCATTAATGTTAATATAACTGAATTATGATTATGAGCATATTATGTGTTTAAGATGAAAGAAACCTTGAATAAAGAGAGATGACAGATAAACAAGTGTTGTTTCAGCCTGACAAAAACTTAACCAACACATATACACAAGACAAAATCTGTGTGAGAGAACGTTTAACACCTCACTAGTCCTCAGTGGGAAGTGGCTAAATAAAAACAACAAAAGATTTGAGAGTGTGTCAAGGTGTGCTTTTCCTCTCCTATAATTATGGTTGATTTTGGACCTAGATTAAGCAGAACATGAAGTCCTGGCTCAGTTAACTGGAAGTCATTGAAAAAAGACAATAACTTGGCTCTCAACAAGCTCATATATTAAGCTCCAGAGCATCATCAGGCAGGTTTTCTCAGGAATATTTATTTGGAGAGTCGACTACCGCAGACTGTTGAAATAATTGTCATTGTTTCATGCCCAGGGGTTATGAATAAAACGGAAACAATTTTCAGAGAGAGAACTCAAAATGGAAGTAAAGGAGATAAACAGATGGTATTATTTGCTCATATTCTGCATTTAAATCAGGCAAATTGATTTTTCAGGGAGGAAAGCTTTCACTTCTCTTCACAGATAAAAAATTAAATGATAAAGATAAAGCAATAAGCTTACATAACATTCATGGTGGTACAATTGCTTTAGGCTCTTTTGTTTTGTTTACATGTCAGCATATACAAACCACATGGTTCACATGCAAGTGATAGAGTGATTTGGAAGTGGAACTGATATACTTCACTTTTTCAATTGTTTATTTTCAGTAGAGAGACAGATCAGCAGTAGCTTGGTATTTAATGAGAAATGTTTGTAATGAGAGAGGATTGACGGTTGAGGTTCATGGCCCAGGGGACGGTGTCTCTCTGTTTTCCTCTGTCATGGCTAACAGACAGTTAAACCGAGCACTGAACAATGGATTCAAACTGCATTTGGCCTCTCAGAGCCCCGAGTGGGAGTGAGCAATGGAGGTTTAAAGATCAGGCTGCTGCTTTTTTCCAAAACGTATTTCTCATTCTCTGCGTCTTCCTCGTTAATTACATCTAAACACTCTTAAAAATAAAGGTGCTTCAAAAGGTTCTTCAAGCGATGCCATAGAAGAACCATTTTTGGTTCCACAAAGAACCATTCAGTCAAAAGTTCTTTAAAGAACCATCTCTTTCTTACCGTTTTGTAATCTGAAGAACCTTCTTTCGCCACAAATAACTTTTTTTTTTAAACAGAAAGGTTCTTCAGATGTTAAAGGTTCTTTATGGAACCATTTAGACAAAAAGGTTCTTCTATGACATCGTGAAGCACCTTTATTTTTAAGAGTGTAGTCTACACAGACCTCATCTTCAATTAGCAGCAGTGTGATATTTTTGATGCAATATATTCCTCTACAATGCCTGTATTGCTTTGCTTGATTTTTATTTTTATATTACAATATAAACTATGCATTATTATTTAAAATATTAAATAAACATAAATTGTAATTTTAACTGAGACTGGTGAAATACCGTTCCCCTAAAATGCCTTTTTGATTTTGTTTGTTTGTTTTTTTATATTTATTTGGTGATTTAATTGCAGAATCATGATCAAATTTAAAATATGAAAACATAAATATGCATATATATAATAAAAATACAATCTGTCATTTTAAGAGAGATTATTTAAATTAATTAAATGACTGCTTCTCTTTGTCTTCACATTTCCTCTCCATATCCCATAAAGATAAAAAGTGAAATCTACTTTAGTTAATTAAATCACTTTGGAATTCAACCCTCCTGCTTTCTACATATAACATTATAATAATTTTTATTAAAAAAAAAAAATTAATTAAAAATAGTTTATCAGCGCCCCTTGTATACGCATGGACGACACCTAACACTGTTTATGTGAATCTGTTTCAGTACTGAATTCACCCCCCATCCCCCCATAACACCCCTATCTGGATTTATCTGATCTCGACACATGATGTAGTCCATTTAGCTAACACAACTGCAACTACATACTCAAGCTAAACTACAAACTCAAACTACAATCTGGAAATAAATACATGTGGGAATAAATAAATATAAAAAAATAAATAAATGCATAAGGAAAGACTTTAAAAATAAATCAATCAATCAAATTAATATAAAAATAAATGAGAGAATAATAAAATAAAAGTTCCAAAGAATAAAAATATGTACAAATAATACATACAATAAATCAATAAACAATACAAATAAATATACAATAAAAAATAAATTCAGGATTAAATTTTATTACAAATGAACTATATTTGTTTTTATCAAGTCATTTATTTATTTATTTTTATTTTCCTGTTATTTTATTTATTTATCTATATATTTTTTTATTTCTGCAGGTTTGGTCCTCCATATGCTCTTGTCCTACTGAGCTGCAAAAAAATGATCTAGGCCCGAATTTAAATAAAACACTTTTAGTTTTAGTTTTCTAAAGTACCTTCCTCTTTTCTTTTCTTTTTTTTCAGCTTGCAAAGCCTCTTCTCCTTACAGTTTACCATGTTTTTAGCATTGCTGACAATGATTTTAAACCAAATGATTTGAGGTTTAAATATAGGTTTTTACCCAGATTTATTATCAGTTAATACATATAATACTGTTAATACTGCTTGAGTAGGTACTACATTTGAATTTTGAACGTACTTTTTTTAATTTTTTTTTTTATTTTATTAATTATTACACTTCAATAAACACAGTCAAAGTACAGTTAGGACTACAATAATACACATGAAAACATAAAACGCTGACAAAAATATGCATACAAAATACACATACAGCGAATTTGAACGTACTGAGTTTTTAGGGAGGCAAAACAATGACGTAATACGTAACACGTTGAGGAGCGGTTACCTTGGAAACGTTCCTGCGTTTTCCAAACTGGGAAGCGACCAATGGCGGGATTCGGCTCATACTATTATTCGCAGTAATAGGGGTGTTCACTCCGTGTGCAAACACACAAACCCGCTTTCTTGTTCTAAACTGCATTTTGTTTTATTGTAAGAACATATTAATAAATAACAGGCATATGTTTGTGTGTTAAATTAAAGCATGTGTTACCGTCGACGTCCTATGTTTTTTATAACACAATAACACTGCAACCTCATATGTTATGGTCTGATAATGGTATATTCCCCGCAGAAATTCAATCGTGCTCGTGAAAATGTAGCTACACTCATTTTTGTCTCAAAGACACTTCAGCTATTAACTAAATTCATGCGGTACATTCTAGATTGATTCTTAACCGTTCGGGGTCTGCTTTGGAAACGCTGCAGGTAAGTGCTAAAAATGAAGACTCAATGACAGTTTATGATAATCAAATGATTATCAGATTTGGGATTATTCGAAGCCAAAAACGATAGCATCAGAATCAAGTGTAAATGCGGAAAAGACATTCAAATATTTTAAATCTAGTTTAATTTAAATGTCAAAGTAATAAAATAAACGACGCGTGCAACGATCGAAATGCCATCACTCACATGTTGTTTTTTAAAATCATTATTGAGCACGTTCAGTTAGTACGATATGTAACGTTATCTGAGGGATTTGGTTTTAGCGAATCTTTTGAAGCGGTTCACAGATGGTCTGAAAGATTCCAGGTGATGTAAATGATTTTTTATATTGTTCAGTGTAAACGCAGATGATATATGTGTTCTTGATAACTATGTTTTTATGAGCTGAATGATACATTGATAGTATAATTTTTGAGAACGTTAATTTGCCACTGCGTGATGACGTAATTCCCTGAATCTTTTGCTTTGAAAATGAATTGTTCGAAAGAACCGATTCGCGGCAGTGAGTCAGCACGCCCATCTCTAATCAGTTCTGGGTGATGAGGGAGCACTTTTACTGCAGGTTGTCGCGTTGAAAATTAATGTGCAGTCTTGTTAAGTGGAGCCCAAGGGCAAGTCCTGGAGTGAAGGTTTACCGCACACATTCTCTGTGAGGGATTTGTCCTCGACTGCAACACTGCTCACTGAAGTAACTAAAAAGCTGCACAGAAGTGTGAAGTGACAGGTGCTTCCTATCTGTTTCACGGCACTGTGTCTTTTGCACTATTTTTATATTGAAGTGGGTGGATAGAGCGTATTTTGTTAATAAGGAAGCTCCTTTATTGAGATGTTTTGGGGGGGTTTCCCTTTAAGCTTTCAGACAGTTTCCCATGTTATTGAATCCCAGCTGTCAGTGGGAGAACTTATGAGTGTGTGGTTATTTGGCTGCTGAAGTACTAGAGTCCTCTAATGCTTAAAATAGACCTGTGATTTTGGATGTCTGCACATATAGGATATCTTTAGTCACCAATCCAAGTGAAACTGATCATATAACAAGAAGACAGCTTGGCAGTTTTGTTTTACTGTACACATATAGACTACTACTACTTTTTATGTTGTTCTGACCTGATTCCACTGCAAAGGAAACTGAAATGGGTTTAGGGTCTATTTTTGTTACTCCCTGTTAGTTGATAGCCTGAGCATTATCATTCAGTGTCTGTCTAAATAGGGAATTGCATCTCGTTGACCTTTCTGTACACAATAAGGCCTGAAGTATTCAAACAAAAATGAACGGCTATTATGTCATGTCTATGTATTCTGGCACCTGTGCCCCTTTTCTTTGTGGTATAATGACTGAAGTGTTTATTTTAGATGTTATAACAATTTATTAAAAGCTTAACACAAATTACATTAAGGCCGCATTTTAGTTTTCTCCAAATTCTGCTTTATTTTTCCTAAATTCCATGTTTCCCATTTTAATGGTTTAATAAAATGTTTATAATCATTTAATTATTTATAAAAACATTTTACAATAATACTATAATACTACAATAATGCTGTATTTTAATGTTTTTTTTATTTTTAGAAATTCAGTTTGTCTGTTTTAATTTTTCTGGATTTATAATTTAATACAAATGTATTACCAAAAACGGTGGTAATCAAATTTAAGGCATAAAACATTAATTTATACAGTAAATTCCATTTTTATGACTGGGTTTTATGACTGTCTGCATTTTTCTTCCTTAGTATTTACACCGGGAATGCATATACTTTGAAGAGCTTGTGTGCTCAGTTGTACGCTAGATGTGGAAAATGAAGTCTAAACAGGCCTAATATGTATTTGAATAGAGTAAAGGCCCACAGCAAGCCACATGGCAAAAAGATTGTGCACTCTTTGGTTGAGTATTAGTGCTGATGTCAGTTTTGTGGAAATCATTCTCCACAGTGTTGTGAAATGTGGGATCAGTCTGGATGTCATAACACAATCTGAGTCCATGACTTTACTGGTCTCCTCTGTCTTCTCTGGTTGTGCTTTGTGGATTTTCAGGATGTGCCGGAAGTCAAATTCCAATTTAGGACTGTCAGCGGCGAGTAGAGGTCTATCAGCAGAGATAGCCAACGGGGGGACTGTTACTGTTTAGTAAAGATTAATCTGTAGTCTGCATATTCTTTGTCTCCTCCAGAGCAAAGTCTGTTTTCTCAAACCACACACACACATACCCTCAACCACAGACTAGCCACTAGGTCCTAAGCCAGTTAGTTTGCAAACCATGTGAAGCGCCACAGTCTCTCTCTGTGATATTTGACAGCCTCAAGGCTCCAGCGGATAAAATGATCCAACGCTCAGCAGAGTGGAGAAGATTAGAGAGAGAATCTGAGACATTGAGTGATCTCAAACTTTCCTAAAACTCTAAAATGCTTGATAGTTTTTAAAGAATTAATAACAGTTGATGATGATTCATTTAGGGGAAAAGAAATCAGTGAAATGTTTGAATAGGCATCATCAATATATAATAGGTCTGTTGTGTGTGGGTCTCAGTAGCTGATGGGTTGATAATGGGACACACACACACACACACACACAGTTTTGCAGCTGCAGTTTCCTCAATCTGTGGCCTAATTGAAATCAGCTAGAATTGTCTTGGCATTCCCAATTACACATTATGTTTTTAGGTGTAATAGTACTGAAAGATATAAAGTTAAAATGACTGTTTTATTAAATTTTTACTGTAAAGCAGATTTCCATAAAATATAGACATCTTGAACCAATGTCCTTAACAATTTTTCCTCTCCAATGAGCAAATTTTTTTTAACCACAAACATCTCTAACGGAGTTTGAAACTTTTATTATAGTGACACACCGTGTGACTCATTTCTCTGACAGAGTCTATTTAACCAACCCCTGTATTAAGTTTATTATGACTTAAATGGTTGCTAATCAACAAATGTTTGAATATTTTAAGCTACATTTCTAATGTATACCTGATTACTGTATTGTTGACTTTTATAATAAAGTGCTTGAGATGTTCCTCATTTGTAAATTAACCATTAATAAAAGCATCTGCTAAATGAATAAATGTAAATATTTTATTTTATTCAGAGGAAACCATGACAGTCACATAATATGAGCACTGAAATTCCAGAAATATGAAATTCTGGCACACTCAACTAATAAGTCTAGTCTTATTTTTATCTCTGATGATGCTTTTGACCCATAAGAAGTTTGCCACATCAACCACCCACATGCTTTTACTAAATATAGCTTCCCCACGTTTGGACTTTAAAACGTGACCTAGCTTTTCTCTTTTCCTCATGCACTCTTCTAAATCTCCATTTTTTTTTCCTGAGGAATGTGAGTTGGCTCTTTCAAGCCTCTCCCTAGAAACTGCCCTCCCAAGATAAACAACACTAGTCCAGCCAGCCCTCCACCCTACCCAGAGGGCCGTGTTTCCCTCCAGCACGTGAGAGATTGAATCTGGCCTACTCCCCATGGCACTGCGACTGAGAGTACACTCACCCCTAGGGATGTAACGATTAACCGCGAGCCGGATGAAAATCGATTTAAATATGTGACGATTCAAATCGGTTAAGATGCTAAACAAATCGCGATACATTTGGAGTAGGAGTTTATACGAATGTATCTCTGAGGGGAACTGACTAACTTTAGAAAAGTTTACGTGGTATTTTATTTTCATCTCGTCTCTGTATAATGCGATTAAAGTATACGTGCAAGCGCTGCTTTGTTTAAGCAGAAACCAGGAACCACTGTAAGCGCCACCTACTGGCGAGAGGAATCTGAATTCTCCATTCAGCTTGTTGGGTTCTGTTTCATGCAGATATTATGCCATAGTTTCAAAAAGCTGAAGTCAGAGCATTCTGCTTTTGCTTCAAATTTCCGAATTATACAGTCTTAATTTAGATTAAAAATTGCTCATGCTGCATGTATGCAGCATCTATGTTCGGATCGTGATTCAGCTGCAGTTTTTGCCTCTAATTTTAAATGGAAAGAGCAGAGACAAAGCCTTATTTTTGTTTATATGAAGAGATTATTTTATTTGTGTAACTTATTTATTTTATTTGGGGCTTGTTTAAAAAAAAAAAAAAGAATGTAGTTTTGTTATTTACATTTACATTAAATTTAAATTGTTATTTAGCAAACGCTTTTATCCAAAGAAATAACAAAGAGGGACAATAGAAGCAATCAAAACAACCAAAGAGCAATAATACAAGTGCTATTTAGTATATCTATTATAGACTATTTCAATTCCAAAGAAACGTACAGTATTTGCCAAGCATAAGGAAACATTTAATTTATAATTTTCGTCTAAATATAATTTTGGAAAAAAAGAAATCGTGATGAATTGAACATCAAATCGATATCGTCAGTTGAGGAATAGTTGCATCCTACTCACCCCTGATCTCGCTTTTCGATGCATGATTGGCTAAGGTGGCTCTGTTTTGTGTAAACGTTTCCAAATCTGTGGTGTGACTTGCCTGGGCCTCTGTAGCAAACTTTTAAATTTGGTGTGTGGTGTGGCTTGCGCATGTGAAGCAGGCTCAATTTCAAACAACCTTTCAGTGCAACACACTTGTAACCAGGCCTACACATTATATGTGCACAGAATTATGCTGAAAACTCTGCAGTTGCCGGGAATTGACAGGTTCTTCTATGCTCGCCTAGATGGTTGTTCACCCAGCCAACAGGGAACATTCTCAGAACTTCGGCAAATGCTCTGGCAAGCTTCCCCTTAACGTTATGAACAAACATTCTTCCAGTAACATTAACAGAACGATAAATTTTCTGAAATATTTTAGTTGTTCATCTAATGTTTTTTGAATGTTACTAGTTTCAGAACATTCAGAGAACATTCAAAAGTAACATTCCCATAATGTTTGCAAAATGATTTGTTAAAACATAAAAAAAAACAATGTTTTGAAATGACATTTAATAATAAATAACTTAATGGGAATGTTAGCTGGGTAGATCCATACTGCAGAATTTTGTGCAAAAAAATGCCAAATGAACAACAGAGATTCTGTCCGGATCTGCTTATAACGCCACTTTTGCATTCAGAGGGAATTGGTTTGGCGTCCATCTCTCTTCTATCCTCTGATAAGAAATGTAACCCATATGGAAATCTGAACCATTTATTTAAATGCAACTGTAAAGTATGTAAACGGCTTGTTATGATGGCTGACCTCATCGTGACAAACAGACATTTTCATCACTGTTTGACTTAGGCATGGGCCGGTATGAGATTTTGACGGTATGATAACCTTAAGCAAAAATATCACGGTATCACGCTATTGTCGTTACAGCTCTAAAATGTGTTATTTTTAAATGACTGGGTAAAAAAAACACTATTTTGTTTTTGAGCAACACCGAAAATTAGGAACAGTAGAATTTGTTTATTTTTTCTTTGATTTGTTTCCTAAAAAGAAGAAAAATAAAGACTGACATCTTTATTTAACCTAAATCTGTAATTACAGTTATTTCATTTTAGTTATATAATTCATATACATATAATTTATATAATTTCATATCATTTAGTTGTATCATTTCATATACATAATTTGATTTAATAATAACCCAATTTGAAGCAAAAACCATGTTCTGACTAGCTGTGAAATTATACTACATGCCTGAACGAAACAAACAGCAGAAGCTCTGAATGAGACTCAGATTTTTTTTTTTTTTTCCACTCTCTGACAGCAGGAGGCGCTTCTGGAACAGCAGATACACCGTTTCCTTGGTTACCGCTGTAAACAAAACAGCACTGCGCTGAAACACTGCTTTAATACGAACTATACAGGGACAAGATTAAAAGAAAACCCCACGTAAACTTTTCTGAAGACAGTCAGTTCCGTTCAGAAACACATTCATATTAACCCCCAAATCAATATTTAGGATTTTCTTCCAATAGTTTGTGCATCATGAACAGTGAGTGATCTGCTTGCTACAGTATTTTTCTCTGCATGCCGTATTCAACGTCTCAGGGCGGGTGTTAAAAGGGGTCATATGATGCGATTTCAAGTTTTCCTTTCTCTTTGGAGTGTTACAAGCTGATTGTGCATAGCTAAGATCCCTGAGTTGCAAAGACTTAAAGTCTCAAACCAAAGAGATATTCTTTATCAAAAGTTAAGACTCTGCCACGCCCCCTAAAACGGCTCGTTCTAACACGCCCCCACATATCTACCTCACTATGTGGAAATATTTGCATAATGCCGGCCAAATGTGCACGCAAAGAAAGAAGGCGTGGTTTCAGTAACCGCAGTTAGTGTTGAAGCAGCATGTCAGGGAGACGCTGTGTGTTTCTAGGCGAAAGCAAAAGCACTTTATTTGGCCTTCCAAAAGTAGATGCATTTAGGAATCTTTAAGATTACTTACAACAGAACAGCAATGTATTTTATGGACGACCGTTTCGTGAACTAGGAGAGGAGGTAATTCTGACTTTGCTATGACAATCTGCGCTTCTGAATCAGCTACTGTTTTGTTATTAGTTAAGTATTTGCTATTGACTGTTCAAAATGAGTTTTGCGCATCGTGTGTGTGTGTGTTTGTGTGTGAGAGAGAGAGAGAGAGAGATGGGGGGGGTCACATCACAAACACATACCAGCTTCATCACTGTGTCTGTCACGCGACTCTGTTCCCCTTTCGGGCTCTGTCTTTACATTTATTTTGAAAGATGAAGCTCGCGATTATGGGGAAGGGGCGTTTACATTTCCGACGAGTGCTTGCGGGGTTCGGCCAATCACAATGCACTGGTTCAGCTGGCCAATCAGAGCAGACTGCGCTTGTCGGAAGGAGGGACTTTGTAGGAAACCGAGTTTGAGAGAGGCGGGCATAGAGGACCTACAATAATGTACAGTATTTGAAAAATAATGTGTTTTTTGAACATTAAAGCATGTCAACATATTCTGTTACACCAAATACACAAAATAATGATCTTTAAAAAAAAAGCTCATATGTACCCCTGTAAGGGGCGTTACAGACTTCAATGTTTACTACATAATGTAATTTTGGAAAAACGATTGCATTTGCAACGCAGTTTGAGGCAAGCCAGACAGAGCAATAAGCATGCAATAAGACAGTATTGGCAATAAGACAAAAAACGGCCAGTTGCCGATCGCGTGAGTTCCAGGGGAAGCTTCTTAAGTTCGGTCATCCTACACATACGTGACTGACCGCTCGCTCGCACCAGCAGGAGGAGGAGGGTCGTGTTACTCTACACTGCTCTCAACATGAGGGATTCCTACACTTTCAGTCTTTGAGGAGACATGAAAAACAGCGCATACCGCAGGAACAGTATAACGGAAAATATTAGCGGTTTTGAAACCTAACCAGTAATTGGCAGACTTTGGTGCGCCAAGCTGCTTCCTAATTTGACTAATCAGTCAATCATGTTTATGTGTACATGCACGTTCACAGAGGGGTGTGTGTGCGTTTGTATTTGTGATGATTTAGTGGTGTGAAAGCCCGTTTGGACATGTCTGTGTGTAATTTGAGTTGTAAAAGGAGATGTCCGTATACGAGTCTGACCCTGTGAGTGAGTGTGTGTGTGTCTCGCTCAGAGCCTACAGCGTGGGCTGTGATCTTCAGAATGAAAGATGGGCAGTAGTAATCCTGCACTGCTCCATAATCCTCTCTTTCAAAGACACCTGCCATTCTTCAGCAGCGCAGATGAGCACCCAGACAGATCAGTGCTGACAGCGTTACCAATGTGGCACACAGGGCAGCCAGACTCTTTAACATTAGCGTTGATCCTGCAACATAAGCAGCTTCACCATAAACATTTCAAGTACTTGGGCAAGGATGAAGTTATGATGTTAAGTTGAAGGATCTGAAGTCTTCATCCCTGCACAGAGTTTGGAAGAGAAAAATAGAAAAGGAAATCTGATGGCAGACATGAGAAGAACTCAATGGTCATCAGCTCTGGATGATAGTTATGAAAATGCATTCAAACAATAATTAGATAACATTGTAACTAGTGTAGCCCATGTCAACAATCTCATATAGTTCAGACTAAAGGTGATTTGTTGATGTTCATGTACAGGACACTGAATACCCTATACATTTACCCTATTTATAAATATAGTGAATAAATATGCTTAAGCAATTTGATTATTGAAGTGTTCATTGAAACAGTCCGCTGTGTTTTAATGCATTTGAGGATTTTTTTTTTAAGAATTACTCTTAATTTTGTCTATTTATGTATTTTACATTGAGAATAACCGAGCGTCAGAAAAGTCTTAGTTTCCTGATGAAAAAGTTGATAAGCTTAATAAAATTATATTTTTGTAATCAATATTTAATTATAGCTTCTAATACAATATACATATACTTACATTAATTTCAAAAATCCATTTATAAACCTAATTTTATTAATTATAAGTTATATGATTATATAAAGTTACATGTGGTAAAATATAAGTATTATATACTGGGGGAATGAGGGTGGTGTCCAGTGAAAATGTTAGCAGGGCAAGTTTTGACCTGATTGGGCAAGCAGAAAAAATCCTTCAAGCTAAGTACTGATAGTGCTTGTTGTTATGATCTCTATCACACTATCACTGTGTTTTCAGTGAATGTAATCATTGTTTATAGACAGTGAAATGTTGCTTAATTTTCAAAATCTAGGGGTGCACATTTGCAAAAATGACATGCAACTCAATGTGCATTTTCACTTTAGAATAGGAGTCTGAATGAACAATTCCATCATTCACACCCCTATTTCAGAGCTTTGGTAGCATCTGCCTGATGAACTTTCCTCAACGCAGACAGAGCTTCAGCCATTCCCATGGAGATCTTTTACGGTAGCCACAGGCAGACATTCTGTGGGTATTGTGAATACGGTGGGACTCTGGTATGCCCCCTTGGCATGAGGGTGTGGGTTTCAAAGGCAGTCAAATGGAGAGGAATGTGATAAGAATCCACACCTGCACTTGACTGAATGAATAGACCTGAAAAGGAGGAGCTGTTTTGGTCAGACTTGTTTATTTGTAGTGCATCTTGATGGCAGATGTTATCTGTTTTCAGCAGAACATTCACCTTCACACAAAGGGTGGTCTGCCAAACCAGACTTCATCCAACCACTCCTTAAATAATCTAGTTAATCTATTTAAAATGGAGAGGTGGAGTCTTCAAAGTGAGTTTGATACAGGTGTGTCAGTGAAAATGAAGTGTTGTTTCGTAACTTTCATTTATTTCTGTCACTTTGAGCTGGATCCAGTCCACTCTTACAGGATTTTACGGGATGAACTTGTGTTTTGAGGGTGATGCTAAATCCAGACAAACCACAAATTCTTCTTAGTGGTCTGCTTCCCAGAACAGAAACAGTCATACGAGATGATTCTCTTCAGTCTGTCTCAGGTAATTCCTTGGAAATCTTCCTGAAATTGTCCGACTGAATGACGGGATTTCCTTATGGCCACCACTACAGCGCTCCTTTTACTTTGATGAAGCTGACAGACACTCTTATATCACTTCCTCCTGTAGTCTGAGGTGGAATGTGGGAAAAGATTATTGAGAGCTGTTTTGGGCAATGACCGTCACAAATATCCAGGAGGTGAACACCGATCAGAAGCAGCAACTTCAATTGGAAACCCTCGAGACCAAGAATAGGCAAAGGATTTGTGGAGTAAATAAGGCACAAACACATACTGTGGTGCCTGAATGAATTCATTTGGACATGTGTCCATGGGGAAGAGTTGTGCTTCCTGCTTGTATTTCTCCAGCCCAGCTCTTCCTGAAAGAGTTGGCTAGGAGGAGCTATGTAGGAAAGAGGGAGGAGGAGAAGTATTTGAGTTGCCGTGTCAGTCGTGCACACACACACACAGACTCTCACACACATTCACTGGAGTGCCGACTCTCTGCTGAGCTCCGTTCTTCAAAAGACTCGACAGCTTGAGAGTTTCATCCTGCTCTTGGAAAACACTTATCCTGGTAAGTTAAACAACCTGTAACAGAGATCCAGTAATTTATAGACTAGTGGATTAGTCTCATGCTTTCTGCAGTTAGTTTGTGTTGACCCTGTTGAACTCTTTTATATTTTTATAATAGTGTTTTTTTTTTTACTTGTATTTTTTTTGTCTTTTTATCTTCAACTGTAATGGCAGTAACAGTAAGGCTCATGCATAACTCATGTCCTCTCATTTCATTCATTTATGAAGGATGTGAGTGTCTAGTGAGTCTAATTTGAGCGTGCTGGGACTGGACTGATTACCTAGTAAGACATAATGGTTGTTTATATGGGATCAGTAAGAATCGTGTGAGTGTAGGGTGATTTGAGTTCAGTTTTTGGGCAATTAAATACAGATAAACTCCAAGCATTTTCCCATTAGGACTTTTATTATATGCATTAAAACAGTGGATGTCTCTGGGTTTGCATTTTTGAGCTCAGTTGTTGGATTGTGTTGGTTTTTGTGTGTGCTGAATGTCATTCTGTGCCATTGTTGTTAGAGATGCACCAATATTACAATTCTGGCTGATATTTATTTATTTATAAAGCTGATAATTGGCAAAGAATTGGCATAGAATTTTTTAACAGTCAAAGTATATTTATCTATACTTTCTTTATACTATTTTGTCTAAAAAAAAAATCTGCAAGTGAATTTAGGCATCACAAGATTAATATGTACAAAAATGGGCATTCATCTTGAGATTTGCTTCATTTTATAAATTATTAGTGTTTTGAAGGTTAACTTTAAATGAGATGACAGCAAATGTCATTTGAATGTAAACATGGGGGGAAATGAGCATCAACAATTAAATATCCAATATCGAAAAACTTGATAGCCGATATGAAATACATCGTACATCCCTAAAAAAGAATGTCAACAGTTTGTCAAAATAGTTGTGATATGAGAAATGAGGAACTGAGTCAGTGTGTGTAATAACAACTGTGAGGCATTTTCTGTTGTATTGTCTGCATATTCGTGCAGGAAAAGAACTCTCTCTCTTTCCCGATCTGAGATCCATTAACTCACTGACATTCCTGGCTTAGTTATTGGTCAAACTGGGTTAATACGTGACCTCTGCCTGTTTGGAGGCCATGTTTGTGTTGTGCTCTAGTTTTTGTAAACGTAGTTACTAGTTGTTTGTTTTTCTTTTGTTTTGGTGTGTGTGTGTGTGTGTGTAAGAGACTGTTGGAAAGCGGCATTGGTAGCTGTGGTGGAAGAAGGTAAAAACAACACTCTGGACTGGTGCTTAAACCATCTCTGTGATTAGACACTGTGTCCACACACATATTTGCTTCTGTGTGTCTGTTAGCGTGCTTGTGTGTGGCAGACGGTAATTCTGTCAGGTGTGAGTGTGCATGTGTCTTCAGTGTTTAGAATGTGTGAGTGACATTTCTCAGCTTTACTTTGTCAAGCCTGAGGCAGGCCACAGGGTCAGGGTCCATTTAAAGGACACCTGGGTCATGGATTACTGAGATGAGTCTGACAGATAGAAGGGTGCCATGGTTGTAATTAGGGGATGATCAGGCCATTTTGCTTGATCAATATGACAGTGAGGTGCATCTCTCTTTTTACCGCTGGCAGCGCTGTGAGGATCTTGCCAGGATGATTGAACAGGTTGAGATTTTAAAGTGACCTCTGCCACCACAGTGTCCTTGCTCAAGAGTGCAGCTGGTAGTGCAGAGCTTTATCCGGTGGAAACGATAAATCACTAATAGTCATGTAAGTGACAGATCACCCAGGTCTCTAGGGTCAGATACATCTGTCTGAGCGGTGCTGTGCTGCAACACTGCAACACAGCCTCTCTCATGCTAAACTCCAGGGATCTGATTTGATCTAATCTGGTTTCTCTGATTTGAACTTTAAAAGTGATAGATGGAGGGAAATTTGGGGAATTTATGCTCACATTGTGGCTGGCCCATGAAAGACAGATGGACTTTTTGCTCTCATCTGATTATCTTATTACAGTCAACATGAGAGATGGAGGAACGGGCCGAGCCTATTCTCTGTTCGTTTCCTCTCTAACATGCTTCTGACACATTTACGGGGATAATTGTTATTAGTTTACATCACAGTGTTTGGGGGACAGCAATGAAATAGCATGTTCTTTGAATAAAATACAGAAAATATTTTTTTCTGACTAACCAATGAAATTATGTGACAGATTACCAAAATAATCATTAAGTAGGCTACAGCCATATACAGGTGCATCTCAATAAATTAGAATGTCGTGGAAAAGTTCATTTATTTTAGTAATTCAACTCAAATTGTGAAACTCGTGTATTAAATAAATTCAAGGCACACAGACTGAAGTAGTTTAAGTCTTTGTTCTTTTAATTGATGATTTTGGCTCACATTTAACAAAAAACCCACAATTCACTATCTCAACAAATTAGAAAACTTCACAAGACCAAAAAAAAAAAAAATACATTTTTAGTGAATTGTTGGCCTTCTGGAAAAGTATGTCATTTACTGTACGTGTACTCAATACTTGGTAGGAGCTCCTTTTGCATGATTTACTGCATCAGTGCGGCGTGGCATGGCGACAATCAGCCTGTGGCACTGCTCAGATGTAATGGAAGCCCAGGTTTCTTTGACAGCAGCCTTCAGCTCATCTGCATTTTTTGGTGTCTTGTTTCTCATTTTCCTCTTGACCATACCTCATAGATTCTCTATGGGGTTCAGGTTAGGCGAGTTTGCTGGCCAATCAAGCAGTTACACCATGGTCATTGAACCAGCTTTTTGTACCTTTGGCAGTGTGGGCAGGTGCAAAGTCCTGCTGGGAAATGAAATCAGCATCTCCATAAACCTTGTCAGCAAAAGGAAGCATGAAGTACCCTAAAATTTCCTGGTAGATGGCTGCGCTGACTGTGGATTCAGAAAACCCAGTGGACCAACACCAGCAGATGACATGGTAGCCCAAATCATCACTGACTGTGGAATCTTCACACTGGACTTCAAGCAACATGTTTTCTGTGCCTCTCCACTCTTCCTCCAGACTCTGGGACCTTGATTTCCAAATGAAATACAAAATGTACTTTCATCTGAAAAGAGGACTTTAGTCCACTGTGTTTTCTGAAGTCCACAGTCAACGCAGCCATCTACCAGGACATTTGAGCACTTCATGCTTCCTTCTGTTGACAAGGTTTATGGAGATGCTGATTTCATTTCCAGCAGGACTTGGCACCTGCCCAAACACTGCCAAAAGCACCAAAAGCTGGCTAAATGACCATGGTGTTAATGTGCTTGATTGGCCAGCAAACTCATCTGACCTGAACCCCATAGAGAATCTATGGGGTATTGTCAAGAGGAAGATGAGAGACACCAGACCCAACAATGCAGATGACCTGAAGGGCGCTATCAAAGCAAACTGGGCTTCCATTACACCTCAGCAGTGCCACAGGATGATTGTCTCCATGCCACGCCGCACTGATGCAGTAATTCATGCAAAAGGAGCCCCTACCATGTATTGAGTGCATGTACAGTAAATGAACATACTTTTTAGAAGGCCAACAATTCACTAAAAATGGTTTTTTTATTGGTCTTATGAAGAATTCTAATTTGTTGAGATAGTGAATTGGTGGGTTTTTGTTAAATGTGAGCCAAAATCATCACATTAAAGAACCAAAGACTTAAACTACTTCAGTCTGTGTGCACTTCATTTATTTAATACACGAGTTTCACAATTTGAGTTGAATTACTAAAATAAATGAACTTTTCCACGACATTCTAATTTGAGATGCACCTGTATAATATTTATAAAATATTAATAAAGGATGCTTTATGATTAGTCTATAGTAATCATAAATGTATAAAATTTATTTTTATTAAAATCAACAGAAGTCTATGTTATGCCTCCTTTTATTTGGCTAAACTTTGAGTGTGAGAAATGGCACTGAGGGCAACTGTATTTAAATCTCTTTAGGTATTCATATATTGGCTGACATTATAAATGGGAGATGAATGATGATAATATCCTCGGGGCTCATTCAGACATTCAATGTTAGTTGTATCCTGGTCTTGCTGTGGGACGTTTAGTACAATACCAGCTCTGTCTAATGATGTTGTGTTGAGAGGTCATCCTGGCCTGCTGTGGACGGAGGGGAAACGGCTGTGCTGTGCGTTGCCACACGTTGAGAAGAGAAGGCTGTTTAAAACCCTTTTTAACCAGCTGTCCCTCACCAATAGAGTTTTTTGGTAGTAATGGATGGAGGCAGTGTGAAAGGTTATCAGGCTAAAGGCTTGAATTCTCTGGGGCGTCTTTATCGCGGTTGCTGAGGTAAGTTGAGTGAGAGGTGTGACTCTGTCAATACAGTGAAAGCCGTCAGGAAAAACCATTGGGAATGATGCTAGTTAGCTTGTACTTACATCTAACACCTACATTCTCATGCAAGAGGTCAAATCTTTAAGTGAGTGGTTACACAAATGAGGTTCATCTGTAGGGCACAGCCACTCAGTCACTCTAAATACAGCTGAAACAAGCCGTTATCAATAAATCAATTGAGAACTGTGACATAAAAGCACCGGGAATAAATAACTTCTTGTTGCTGAATAGTAGTTTATGGGGGCTCTTCCAAAATTCATCTTATCTGACTCTCCTTATCAGTTTCCTCTTTTGGTACCATGCAGAAAAAACGACCCTGCAAAGGTAATATTTACCTCACCATGTCTCTTTACTACACAGGTTGGTGAAGGTCTCTGCCTGAGTTCGATTTACATATTCATTCTCTTTTTGCTTAACATCCGCTTTAGTCAGCAGGATGGCTCATTGTTTCCAGTTGGGAGAGATTCCTGAATTCCCTCGTTACTCATAGTGATGTCAGATGTTCTACACTCAGTCCTCACCTAATACCTGAACAGATTCACGCGAGCTTCCTGACACTTTAAAGGATGGGAAGTATGTAGCCTGGGGAACAGGAGGGTAACTGTAACATTGCACAGGTGACTCAGCCTCAGAGTGAATCCTTCTGGGCTGCTAGGAGCAGGAAATGTTGGTTTTGATCTGTTGTCAGTCTCCAGTCACAAAGTCGTATATGCCTCTACATAGACAGTTTGACATCCAAGACTGTACAGCTAGGGCAAGCATCACCATTGCAATTCTTCCCTTTCCCAAAGCGCAGTCAAAATTATGACGCATTTTGAGTTATTACTGAAATCCGGTCTTTTACAGTTCAGGTAGTGTCAGCTCACGTGCTATGAACATGAATGCTGCCTCAAATTGTGGGGTTTGTTGAGGAAAGATGTGGTGTGTCAAGCTAAATTGGTCAACGTATCAAAACATATTATGGACATTAAAAGAAGCACCCAAGCATATCTAAGGACCATCATAGAGACTGGGCTTATGGATTTGAGCTGAACACACTAGCAACAACATAGTAACTGACTAAAAAAATTCTTTAGCACTTAAGCAAGACCTGTCATTGGGGTGATGCGATTTGCTTTGGCAAGCACCACTCACATTAGAAAACTAAAAATCTTCAAATTACTGTTTACCAACATGCTGTCTCTATCTCACTCTTTATCTCTGTTTTTTAGATATCCGACCCACTTCTCTCTCTCTCTCATGTTCTGTCTTGCATTGTCTCTCTCTTCCTTGTTCTTTTTTATTTTCCCCACTCACGTGTATCTCTCATGTTGAGCCTGTTGTCGCAGCAGTAATTAAAAGATATCCTTAAAACAGCAGATCCCCTCCAGTCATGCTGAATTCCCCTCTAATTACATTGTGGAGTTTCTTTCAGCCAAAATTAGTGAGGTCATTTTTTGCTTTCTCCCTGCAGCTGTAGACCTCCGTGCTCGACTCGCCGTCTCCCAGTGCATTTGTCCATGGTTTTTACTGTAAGCTTATTTGCATCACATTTTCCTTAATTTAGTGTACCTCAAATCATTAAACACTAATAAAATGAACATTACACATCCATTCAGGTTTAAAAACACCCACAAAAACATCACTGTTAGATGCCATGCTCAAGCCGTTAGCAAACATTTTCCATTCACGTTTTTTTGTGGCTCAACCAACAGTCCAGTTCACCACTAAACACTGTGGGGAAAATTACATCAGCTCTCAGAAATCAAGACCAGATCTTTATTTTGTGCCCAGCAAGGTTTGCTTTGGAGATGCCTGTGTCTCTGTGGTTGTAGCAGTCTGACGTGGGTGTGTATGGCTCCAAGTGTGTGTATTCCTGGCTCTCACCATGTCCTCAGTGTTCTGGGTCCAGTTGGCTCAGTGCTGAAATGCTTCTGTTATCTCAATCAGTTCACACCACGCTTGTGCCCATAGCTGTGGACTGTTCGTGCCACTCTCGCCCCTTTGGCCTTCACATTCCACTGTGTGTTTGCTTCTGTTTGGGGATCTTATTTTACATGAGACCTAAACACTTTAATGGTTTTGGGATCACGGAGTGCTGTAAGATGAGTAAGATTTCAACTTCTGTTGGACAGGAGTCTATCATTGCTCTAAACAGTGGTTCCCAGCTGGTGGATTGCTACCCAAAATTGGGAACGAATTCCTGCGTATTACAGTCTGCATGGGAGAACTTTATTTTTAATCATTGCTCAGGTTAAGTTCTGTTTAGATTAGAGATGTACAATATTTTGGTACCCATATTATCTGCAAATATTAGAGATCTATTTTAAACATTTGTTTGTATCTGTTCATTTTGGATACTATCAGCCAACCTTGGATATTTAATTTCATGTTAATTTACCATATTTTATGTTTAGAGTGCATATATAGAAGTTAATCTTTAAAAAGTTTTTAAAAAATTCATGTTTAAAGTGATTTTTGTTTTATTTCTTTTTTTATTTTAGCAAAATATTATAGTTCCGAAAATCATCTTTAGTATATAGTTTAAGTTGGAACATCATTTGGATGTTGAATTAGCTGTTTGTCTGTGTGCTTATCTCACTGATGCCTGAGGTAGTTAAATAATTTTGAGAAAGGGCTCTGATGACTTTACAAGCCTAGAATTTCTGCTAGCTTTCATTGTTATCCATATATGTACAAGCCTTCATGCTTGTAGTCTATGATCCCTGTGGAAGAGCTTTCTCCATGTTGGTGTTTGGAAAAGGCTAGTGTAGCGCAGGGGAATACGGAGATGTAGAGGGGAAGGAATGATGATCCATTTGGGCTTTTGGACACTAGAGCTGCCTCACCCCTAGCAGCATAGCAGGATCCTGAGCAACTGTGCCTTCTATTAAAAGCCTGACCATTGAGAGACAGCTGAATGTGTTTATGTGTGTATGCATCATCTAAATGTATCACAGAATTTGACCTGGATAAGCATTTATTGCATTACTCTGTCAATAAGCCTCTTATAAGACACAATAACAGACAGAGACATGCCAAGCATGTTTAAATAATTCTATTTCCATAGTAATGGAAACATCACAACACAAGACATTTCTCAATGGTAACCAACTTTTAACCTACCTGTCACTTTCCTGTCACATATGAGTCAGAATCACATGGCTGAATGACACAAAAACCAGAATGGAATCATTGGTGGCAACAATAATGGTTTTTAATCTTGCATCTAAAGCAAATAACCCTGAAGAGTCAATAAAATTTAACATGAAATGTTCCTATTTTACATAGATTAAAACGATAATCAGTAAAATATTGAAGTTAAAATTATTCGAACCCTGAAACTTCAGAGGAAGAGCAAGCTACTACATTTTGATTAAGATTTGCAGTAAAGACAGACAGAAAAATATGCACTGATAAAATGTTCACAATAATACAAGGAACATGTATTAAGAAAGCAAATGGGGTCAATTTTGATTTCATGTTGGAAATAACTGCAGTGCAAGCCAAGTGGCTCATTTAAGCAATTTAGACTATTTATTCAGTCTTTCGGCCAAATATGTCAGTGAGGTTATTAGCAGGTTTCTCTAAAGGCAGTTCACTCTGTTCAGTAATTAGAGTTTAAGACTATATTTAGGGTTTCAAATGAACTGTTGCTTGGTTAGAGAATATGTCTGTCTTTCTATTGTATTAAGTCTTTTTTATCTTATTAGTGAAAGAAGGGGAGGGGGAGTGTAATGGGGATGAGGGCCCAGACAAGAAGTCATGCTATAAAAAGATTAATTAAAAATATGTATTTGAATATAATGATGATGATGATGATGATGATAATGATGTTGAACGGCAAGGAACAAGCCTCTCAGCGCTCTTGATGATGTAATCCAAACCTTTAATGCAGTAACAAAAAGAAGAATAGGGAAGGGAAAAGGCTAATTGTCTTCACTCCCTTGACAATGAGGATCAAAAGAATATGAAAGCAAAGTTGTGATGAAGAGAGAGAGTGAGGGAAAATGTGTAAATTTGAGCCAACACAGATTCTAGAACAGCACTCTCTTTGTTTATGGTTTGAAGTTAAAAACGTTTAACTACACTATATAAAACTAGCTTTTCCGAGACAGGCTGTGTGGATGCTCATGAGTGTTTCAGACAGATTTAAATTAGCCTTTGCTTAGATCTAGTCTGAGACAAGAATATGAAAGATGATAATCTGCCTATAATGTACTCTGTAAAGACACTACACAAAGTGCCTTTGTGTGCTCATGAACACTGAATAAGTGGAATGAAGGAGGACATTTAAATATTTTCATAAAACACCACTATTTGATATAACTGAATATAAAAGATTGCAGCTGTTCTATAGCTCTGCCCTTTTCTTTTTTTATTTATTTTCAAAGAATCACATTTGAATAAAAATTCAGTAGGATTGTTTGTTGTGAGTGGGGGAAGGGTGCAATTGGTCAGCGTTCCAACCCTCGACCAATCAGAGGTTGGCTGCTGGTTTACTCCTTTCTCCACCTCTTGTGCGTGGAACTCTTTTCTCTTTCCTGATTGGCTGCTCACACATGCAGCATCTGGAGGCTTTAAGAGTGTAGTGGGAGGGGCCAGACAGTGCATTAAAACCAAACGTCTGCCCCCATTCGCCCTAGAGTACTCCAGTATCTGTTATATGTGTGGAGCAGGGGGAGCGAGAGGAGGTCCTCTCTTGCCTACCCATGTCTGACAGCATCTTTCTCTCTCTCTCCTTCCTCCAGGAAAAGAGTCCAGGATTACAAGAAAAAGAGGATCAGGTTTTTAAGGAGTGTTTTACAAATCTGGGACATCTGGAGTTTGAGAGGAAAAGACTGAGCCACCGTGTTTCACCAGAACAGTTCAGCTAACCTTTCAGCTGCAAGGAGCTCACTTCAGGATCTGCCTGGTCCTGGTGGGTCACTCAGCCGGACTTATGTGGAATGCGACACTTTATGACCCCATCCCACGGGCCTCTATTCAATGAGCCGGACTCAGGAGAGAGCAGATAATAGAGGCAAGAGGCCGGCACACAAAAAAGAGTGAAGTAACACCAGCAGGAGTGTTCAGACTGGTAAGAAAGTTAAAGGGGCCCTTGAAGGTGGGGGGAAACGAGCTTAAACTACAAAGGGGAAGGAATAAAGAGACCCGTGACTACAAAAGTTTTTCTTGGGACTGCAAGACATTCTTGAACAACAGAAACTTTAACCCTTAGCTTTCATTTCACCACTTAAATTAATCCCACTGCTTCCAGTCATGCCAGTGGAGACCCTTCGTCCCACAGATGGCCGTCTTACTGGGGGTCCCTTCACTTCTGCCATGCCTTTCCGAATCCTCAACAAAGGTCCGGACTACTTCCGCAGAGCGCCCGAGCCAGGAACACGGAAACTGAGTGCAGTTGAGCGCCTGGAAGCAGACAAGGCCAAGTACGTAAAGAGTCAGCAAGTAGCACTTACTAGACAAGAGCCTGTGAAACCTCCAATCATCCGCAAACCGCTGTTGTCAGCAAGCATGATGATGCAATGCAGAATAAACACTCCACCAGCAAGGAAGATTACCCGGCGGCTACTTAAGACAGAGAACGGAGGACTGGATCATGGCATGAGCAAAGGACCGCAACTCAACCTTGAAGTACTCAATAATCTAATCAATGTCTGTGATGGACCACTTGCATCTTCACCTACCCCATCCTCTCCTTCTCCCTCAGCCTCCTCACCCTCTTCTGGAGGTCAGAGTGTTGGTAGTGGAAAATCTGCAGAACCTCAGCACTGCATTAACTTCAAAGCACACCTTGGCTCAACGCCCAACTCCTCTCGCACCTCCTCTCCTCTTATCAATCAACCCTCACCTGCAGAGCCCAGCCGAAGGCCGCCTCCGGTCCCAGCCAGAGCTCCCCAACTGGTACCACAAGGTAGTTACGGGACCCCCAACTCCGTAACTGTACGACGGGTGGATGTGCGACCACAGGCAGAGATCAGGAAACCTCAGAGATTGCCTCTACAACCCAAACCTAGACAAGCTCAAGTAGCTCAACCACAGTTAGCCCAGCCACAGGCACCTCCCACATCTTCTGCTCAGAAGCAACCTTTGGCAGCTCACCCTTCATCCTCCTGCATACCCTCCAGCCCGCTGCTTCTACGCCCTGGCATTCTACCCCCGGCTTCCCCCGCTTTCACCCGCATTTCCTCAGCCAGCTCTCGAGGGTCACGTCCTGGTTCAACCCGGAAGCACCCTTCCCTTCACCGCTCCAAGTCAGACTTGAGCGACCGCTACTCTCGGGCCACAGCTGACCTGGAGCGCTTCTTCAACTACTGTGGACTGAACCCAGATGAGGTGGAAGGAATGGGTGGCATAGAGCGTTTTGCCCGGGCAAATTCGGACATTGTGTCAGTCTCCAAGCTCTGCAGCGTCAGTACGCCTAGCTCCGAGTGTGGGGACGGTGGGGATGGACAGCGAGGAGAAGAGGAGGAGGAGGAGGATGATGGGCCTATAAAGCCCAGTGAGCGTGTTCCTTACGGCATCTCTGTCATCGAGAGGAATGCTCGTGTCATTAAGTGGCTCTATGGTATCCGACAAGCACGGGATGCCTCACAAAATATCTCCAATGTCTAGAAGCTTCTCTCTGGATGTCTACTCACCCAGAAGTACCAGACAGTATAATTAAGACAGAGACTTGCTGTAGTGGTTGATGTCACACACCTAATATTTATTATATTCTTGTTTGAAGATGTTTAAAGGCTCTGACAAATATTTGTTTTGTTTGTATTTGCCTTACTATACAGATAATGTTCATGATGTTTGTTACATAGAATTTACATGGACATCCTGTTGTTTTTCGAGTGTCTGATGATCTTCAAGGACGACGTACCTCTAGATGTGGAATACTACAGACTCTCAGCACTGTGACTTTGATACATTTTGTTTTAAGCAATAAGACTAAAGCTAAAGTCACTAAAAGAGTGACTGAATGGATGATGATGAAGGCAGCAGTCGATCTGCTATGCTGGTGCTTTTTAGGTACAAAGTCTTTATTAAACAGCAGTGCTGTGGGACCCGTGGCCTAAGCGAATTCCTGTATAAACCATTGTGTTCATAGTAGAAATCAAGCAGGTACTTTCTAGTTTTAGAAATCTCTGTATTGGATGAAGAACTGAAGAATGAATGAAGCCATTTAGGATGCTTGTGTTTATGAGGTCATCATTTGGTGTTGGTGGTAGTAAGACCTCAGGGACGAGTTAAATAAGCCACACCTAGAACAGAGACACAGCCTGCAAAGCCCTAAATTGCACTCATATAGACACTGAGACCCATACAAACCCCTGCTCACTGTGCACACACTTTTGCTCCATAGGTGTTAAATTCACAAGTGCATCAGATGTTCAGTGTAGACTTTTTTTTTGAAGGAGAAACTGATACTGTGAAGAATTCAGAGCTTCCACAGAGGCGCTGCTCCTCTGCAAACATGGCTAGTAGACTGTTAATGTTGAATATAAGTTTAGAAGTTCAAAATATAAGCATGTGAGAGCCTCTTGTCAGCATGCACACTTGGATGTACAGCTGTATTACGTGGCAAAGCACAGTTGCACGATGTGCACTTCTCAAACATACATTCCAAAACACAGACGTACATTCCATTCACCTTAATGTTTATGTATGATTTGTGTGAGTTTTCTTTGTTTGTGACTGTTCCTTCTGCCTGTTTCTCTGTTTTGGATAGGTGATATTTTAAACAGTTGTGTACGACAGGTAAGGACTGATAGATAGTGTGTTTGGCTCAATTCTCAAAGCTGTTAATTCTGTTTACCGCAGAGTTTTCGCACTTGTAGTGAGAAAGAAAAGCCTTACGAAGAGACAAATGTTATTTCGATGGAAGTTGGTTGAATATGTGCACATAGACAAGTCATGAGGCCACACAAATGTTCACTTTTGGTTGAGAGTTTTTGAGAGAAAGTTTTGCTTAATTAAAAGTAGTACAATAATCAAGATTATTTTTTTCCCTTGACTGTGCAATCTAAATATAGCCATAAATGCATGAAGAGGTAAACGCAAAACATTTATTGATTGAAATATTTTGCACTGAAAGAAAACAGACAAAGGTACAAATGCTCAAAACTGTTCAGTGCAGTAGTTATTGAAGTAGGAGTGTAACATGGTGGTTCTGCTTGTTCTCTGAAGTTTACCATCGACTTGGGAAGAGTCAAATGAAAAATCAGTCTTTTGAAGATGTCAATAAAGAGATGATGTTTTAAAACAAGTTGTGACTTCTGTATTCTTTCTATAATTTGAGTAGTTTAAACCATGATCTAGATTACCAGAAAAGAAATGAGTCAAAATCCAAACCTGAACTGAACAGATGCTGTTATCTAATGATCTTGACTTTGTTTTGAACGTGGGTTTGCTCATATCTTGTGTTGTCACAGAGTTTTGTGAAAGTCTGAAACTATATTAATATATATATATATATATATTATATAATATATATATATATATATACATACACACACACCAACACACACACACACACACACACACACACCACACAGAGCAACGTTTGAAGTGGATCAAAAGCAATCATCAAAGTTGTCTTAAGACAAGAACGCATTTTGGTTTTAGGACAACTTTGATAAAAGGTTTTGATCCACTTCAAATGTTGACTACTATATATATATATATATATATATATCATTAATTATATACATACATATCTATATATCTATTACATATCCACTACTTCTTCAAAAGTTTGGGATCCGTAAGACTTGTAATGTTTTTTAAAGAAGCCTCTTATGCTCACCAAGGCTACATTTTATTTGATCAAAAATACAGAAAAAACTATAATATTGCAAAATGTTATCACAATATAAAATAATGGTTTCTATTTTAAAATACTTTAAAATATAATTTATTCCTTGATGCAAACTGAATTTTCAGCACATTAACTCCAGTCTTCAGTGTCACATGATCCTCAGAAATCATTCTAATATGCTGATTATTATCAGTGCTAGAAACGTTTTGCCTGCTTCAATACTTTTTTGGCACCTGTGATCTTTTGTTCAGGATTCTTTGAGATAAAAAGTTTAAAAGAAGCGTATTTATTTAAATGGAATCTGTTCTACCAAGAACACCTACAGTTCAAAAGTTTAGTCGTAATTTTGTATTCTTTCCCCTTCTTTCTTTTTTTTAAAGAAATAAACTTTTATTCAGCAAGGATGTGTTAAATTGATAGAGTGTTAGCGAAGATGTATTTGTTATCATATTTCTCTTGTAAATAATGGCTGTGGCTTTTTAGCTTTTGTCATCAAAGATCCTGAAAAAGTATTTCATTTCCAAAAAATATTGGCAAGCACAACTGTTGCCACATTGATACTTAACTAAATCAGCATATTAGATTGATTTTTGAATGATCATGTGACACTGAAGACTCGAGTATGGCTGCTGGAATTCAGCTTTGTCATCACATGAATAAATTCTTTAAGTTTAAATAGAAACCATTATTTTATATTGTAGTAACATTTTGCAAGATTACTGTTTTTTTTTCTGTATTGTAGATCACATACATACCACCTTAATGATCCTAAGTCTTATGAATCCAACTTTTGAGAGGTAGTGTTTGTGTATATATATATCTATATATTATATATCTCTATATAACGTTTTAAATGGTTTTTGGCTATGCAATGGAAGTAATCTGAGTCTAAAACAACATTGGACCCCTTTTACTTTTATTGTATGGACAAAAAAAAACTTTTTTGTTCCACAGAAGAAAGAAGCAGCACACTTGGCATATGACAGAATCTTAATTTTTCATCTCTTTAAGGATGCGACCTCTGCTTGCAAACATATTATATACTGTAAAATATTGTTCCCTGAGGATGAGTCTGAGGCTCTGTTGCCTGTTGCCCTTGTCACCTGTGAATTATGACCAACCTTGAGCAGACAAGCAGTGAATTACAGCCAGGGAGAGAGGGGGATGTGACCATGTTAGAAGATGATGAAGAGGCCAGAGGTGTGATTAACAACATATTCTATAGGCCAATTAGTTTTTATTGAAGTACCTCCCATTTTAATCCAAGAAAATGAAACTGGTGGAAGGATGAGTAAGATTTATGATAATGCTGTTCCCTAGTGAGGTGGTTTGGGGTGAAGTGTGTTTTTCATTGTGCATAGTGAACGCATGTAGACAGATGAGAGTGCAAGTGAACTAGAGGCACTGAGGGATACGTGCACTCATAGAGTGTTTACTGTTACACCAGCTGCTTTATTCAGGAACACACAAAGTACAGTAAACACTTCTGCACCTGTGAGCCTCCGGCAATGGATTTTAATGTTCACTTCTGGATAATAAGAAGAATTTGTTTAGTTTCATAACTGACTGCATTATGCTCTAGTAATCATATTCAAGTGCTCACTGCTCCCCTGCTTTCACTAGATATTACAATGGGATCAAATATTAAACACGTTACAGCGATTAGTGTGTAGTGACTTTTTTGGGGATTTCACCATGAGGCTGTAAAAAAGGAATTGCATTTTGTCCAGAAGCAACTTAAATTGCAGATGAGAAATGTGAATTACTTTGAATCTATGCAAAACAGGTTACACAAACAATAGTCTCCCAAATAATGTTGCTGAATTTGCAATGTTGATGTACCTTGCATTCACTGCAGCATGAATAAATTATGCAGTTAAATTTATAGGCTTATGTTTTGCTGTTTACTGGCTGTGTTTATGCTGATGATGTTGTTTTTGTCATCTTTGCTAGTTCTTTTTTGGTGATGTTAAAGATTTTACTTTTGAGGTTTGTTGATTTGTCACTTATTATTGAAGTTTATGTGTGTTGCTTCTACTTCACAAGGTTTTTTTAAAGAGTTTTTTACATCATAAGAGTCATTTAAAACCATGGAAAGAATGAAAAGGTGACCAAATGAGAAATCTCTGTCTTGACTTCACAGCCATTTATTGGGTGAATGAGACATTTTGCATTTAGCGAACAAACACATTCAAATCTGCTGAACTAAGTAGGATTATTGGAAAAAAATAAGGTGTCTTAATGCATAATCTTTCCCTTTTATTTATTTTTTCACAATTATATGTATTTTTTACAGTGCAGGACATGTGGTGTGTGTTGATGGAAACCACAAAGCATGGCCGCCTCCAATGTATGTCACTGCCTGACCCATGGGCTCCCTCACAGGCGGTCAGGTGGATATGTGTTCGAAAGCTGATTAGATACATACTCAGTCCCATCTGCCCTCTGCATCTAACTGGATGTGCGTTGAGTATTGGTTAGTCTTCTCTCATCAGCTTCATTCTTCGCTGAGCTGAAGCCACTTAACCCTCACTACTCATCTGCTTAGAGAGCAGACTGTCAGCAGCTGAAGTCAGGGAGATAAGCTGTACAGATCTATGTCAGTTTTGGCCAGTCTTAAGCATCAGAATCTATTGATAGTGGGAATGAACTTTGACCTATTAAGCATCTGTGCTTTAGCAAATCCCTCTCAAGAAAAGTCAGTTCACTCAGTGGGCATTTTGCATCACATCCAGGCAGCCGTTCGAGCCATACATGAGCAACTCCTGTCTACTTGAATGAGGAAACAGCAAAATCTCAATAAATATTCAAGGGAGGTTTCTTCAAGCATCTTGGAGACGTTGCTACAGTTCTTTAGTCTGTCTCAGTTTTTTCTGATTCCAGACGGACTGGATGACGGTGAGCTCAGATCTCTATGTGGAGCACTGGCTGTTGTCAGACTCCTTGTGCATACAAAAATCTCACTGGATTATTACAATGAATGGCAAAAGGAATGTTTGGAAATGTAAACTGATATTTCCTACTGACACACTACAGCAAAAGATAGAAGCTGACTTGTTGAAAATACTAATGGCTTAAGACTTTTGCACAGTACATACACATACATATATACATTACATAAACAGTCTTCAATCTAAGTTAGAGTGGATGCAACATTTCAACTGTAACAATGAAATTTAGCTTAGAAAATTTAGTTTTTTTTTGCCCATTTGAACTCCACAATGTCAGTTTGCCAGTTTATTTAGTAGATTTTGATAAGAAAATTTGATTACAACAGCTTTCAATGGACAGTTGAGTTGAGTTTATTTGACACAAAAAGTAGCAATTCAGTGTTACAACCTTCTTGTCAAGGATAACACAATAAAGTTACAGTAACTAATTTCCATTGTAGTTCTTGCTTTAAAAAAAGAGAAGAAATCCTAGTCAAAAATCCGCTCACTCCCATAAAATAACAAACAGATCAACAATTCTTTATACATTTTAAGACATCCTATCTAAGAACAGTCTCTTCACCCTTATTCTAAAACCCTCACAATTTGTTAATACCTTGATATCTAAAGGCAGGATATTCCATTCTTTTGCGCCTGAATATTTAAACGACCTTTGACCATACAGTGTCTTGTATCTACATAAATTAATATCCATAATGCTCTGTCTGATAAAATGACCATGTCTTACATTAACCCGAGGAAAACAAGAATTTAAATATACTGGAGCCCTATTATTAATGATTTTATGTACCATTTTTAATTTCCGTAATACTAATCTTCTTTCAATTGGTAACCAACCAAGCTGTTGAAAGTGTGTATTATCCATATGACTAAAACAATGTAATCCTAAAACTAATCTTATCAATTTATTCTGTGATTTTTGTAACTTTATCATCCAAGTTCTGGATAAATCGGTTATCCACGAACAACATGCAAAATCAAAATGGTACTGAACTAAGCCTGTAGCAAGTACCATTAATATCCAATATAATATATATATATATATCCAATAATATACCATCTCTATCCAAAAAAACAGCGTATCTAGCTATAAACTTCATTCTAGCATTCACTTTTTCATATACTTTCCTGGCCATACTAACCCCACTTAAATTATTATCCAAAATACACATTCTAGTTAATTGACCGATGTTTTATTAGTTAGTTCATACCTATCAACTTTGACTATCAAATCATCCTCCTTATTCAATTTATACTTAGACCCAAAAAGAATAGATTCTGTTTTTCCTAAATGTAATAAAAGCTTATTTTCCGACAGCCAATCCTTCACCTTAACTAACTCTTCACCTAACTTTTCTTGAATTGTATTAGTCTCCTTCTCAGAATCCAATAAAGCACCATCATCGGCAGCATCAAGAACATATTACACTCACAAGCAGCCTGGATATCATTGATATATAATAAAAACAAAAGAGGACCTAATACACTACCCTGTGGGACTCCGTTGTAAACAGTTTTACTCTCAGAAAGCATACCTCCAACTTCTACCCTTTTCTCCAACTTCTATAATACACAATAAAATGTTGTCATCATTTACTCATCCTTTGCAAACTTGTATGACTTTCTTCTGTGGAATACAAAATATATTTTGAGAAATCATACAGGTTTGGAACAGCATGAAGGTGGAGAAAAGGAGAAAAAAAAAAAAAAAAAAAAAACAAAAAAAAAAAAAAAAAAAAAAAAAAAAAAAAAAAAAAAAAGAAAAAAATATACATTTATTCAGACAGACAGACAGACAGACAGACAGATAGACAGATAGATAGATAGATAGATAGATAGATAGATAGATAGATAGATAGATAGATAGATAGATAGATAGATGGAGAGGACACACACACTGAGGCCTGCTCAATATTTCATCACTCTCAGAGATCTGAGAGAGAAACACTAAGCAAAAGAGGGATACTATTTAACAGGCATGAACTGCACCCTATGAACATTTGACATTTTAAATACATATTTAATCTGTGAAAGCTGATTTAAAGACCAGTGGAAAACTAAAATTGTGGCCTTGTTGGATGAGGGTAGCTTGACAATCATACCCCAGGCAGTGAAATTTGCTTCTTTGGCTTTATTGTTTGTGAGAAGCGGTGTATAGTGGAAGAGAGACACGGCTGCTGGCTAGGGAAAGTTCTTCAGGAAATGTAGTGCATTCTTATGTCTGTCTGCTCTGGGCTTAAACCCATGAGATAAAGGAGGGTTAGCCAATGAGCTGAAGGCCATGTTTATCTGGACTTTGACCCAATTGTTTTGCTATTCTTGCTGTAAGTTGTGCCTTAAAAATATACAAGCCTTGACTGTATGGTTATTCATTATTTCAGACTAACAGTTGAGATTTGTGAGTTCATGTGGTCCTTGTGAAATAAACCAACAGCCAACACGTGCAACATCTTAATGGCTTTTTTTTTTAAACAAGCCACGTGCTAGCACACAACTTGCAGAAAAATCCAAATCCAAGCCTGTAAATAATCATGAACGATTTGCAATGACAATTTTAACAATAAAAATTTGTTAGATTAATATTTTTAATTCAAATCAGTCCAACTGAGCTTTTACAGAAAGTCAGATATGTGTCAGTCGGTCCTTCATCCTTCTCTGGAACAACCAGACTCAACAGATCAATGGCTCCTGGCCCTGATGGATGAGCGGCACTTAATTAGGCATGAGCGATTAATAAACCAGGTCAGATGTTGTCACTTCCTCCCTTCAGATTTCAGTTCAGTTTCTCCATGAAGTGCATTCATTGTTACACTGTAAATAATGATTGGAATTTTACTGGTAAAATGCTGTAAAAATGCTATGGTAAAATCCTGTTTATTGGTAATTTCATGTCATTTTACAGTATAATACTATTAAATGTAATGCTGTAGAAAAGGGCAGGTTTTTTTGTACATTACAACAGTTTTTAACTCTAAAATTTACAGTACAAGTTTAGTTCACTTTCAGATTAAAATTAGAAATGAACAGTCAGTAAATGTAACAAAAGTAATACATGACAGAAACAATGTATTTACTTTACTGCCTTCAGACTCTCATTTTTCTGTTTTTTTGCCTCTATCTCTTTATTTCATTGCTCAATTCCTCTTTCCTCTTGTCTCTGAACATTCATTACCAGGTGTCTGTACCTTATTAACTTTACTTTCACATTCTCTCACTCAAGAACAGATTTACGCAATTTGGCCCAACTCCTAGTCGTCTTTGCATCATTCTGTGAAATGACACTATAGGTCCCAACTGACGGCAGGTGTTTTGGTAGATAAGAGCTAGAATGTTTGCCTGGTTCCTGTTTGAATCTCTGAGTCTGTTTACGTGTGCACCCAAAATAGTTTCCTTTATCACTTTGGAAAGGAAAGTAGTTTTGCTTGTCTCTAAATGTCTTTTTATGTTGTGGGCATAAATTATTCAAGGGAAACTACTTCAGATAATTGAAAAGCTACAAAGCACTAATTAAATGTTGTATATTTTAGTCAATCCTCACTCTGTCCTTTGAGCGGTTATGTGGCCAGGATTTAGTGTATTTGATATGATGCACAGATTTGGGACACTTTTATGATTTGCCTAAAGGAATATTCCTGTTACAAATGCATTCATACTGTTTTGATATTTTAAACATAAAATGTTGAATACTGATATTTGAAATATTTAAAAAAGTGAAATTAAAACCGCCAGTAGGTGGCAGCAAGTCACCGTTAATAAGTGAGTCATTGCGACTGACCAATCATTAAAAAACGGTAGATGATTCATCAGGCACGACACACCTCAAAGTGTGCTCAGATATGCAATTGGAATTATATTTGTTGGCGAAATAAGAGCAAAAACGTCAATATTGTGTCGAAAGCGTAAGTAGCTTTAATATTAAATTCTTGTTATTGAACTGCTGTATAAAATCAATACCACATTTGTAATCATGCTGCTTTTTGGTGGAAAAACGTCAGTCTTCGCGTGATACTGATTAGCTATATGAAATTATATAAGTATATAAATTTCTGCCCCCATATCTTCAATTTTGTGTTCATTCTAAATGCATTTTAATAAACTGAATCATGCAGTGAACTGAATCATGTAGCTCTCATGAGTTATGGATGTTAGCAAGACAAATAAACTATAATTGCCTTTTGTCTTTTGGATAACTAGGTGTAAATTTGAGGCATAGATGTTGTTCATCACCACTCACCTCCACAACAAGACAAACACAACTGGAAAGGGAGGCTTCACTTCTGCGGCTCTCTGCCGATCAATGTGTGCTACACTGCTGTGCTGCGCCTGCGCGGAGGGGCGTCGGAACTCGACAGTCTCAACATTTCCCGACCCGACCTGATATTTTTTTTTTTTGATTAATTTGACAGGGAAAGCTGTGTACAAACAGAAACACACACACACGCGCACATAGCTATACATATATTCATTTATCAAAAAAAATAAATAAAGACACTCCCCAGAAAAAAAGGGCACTTTCTCTCGAGGAAGAAAAAGGGCAGGTGCTCAAGCCCCCTTTTATGTCTATGTATGCACGTGCCTGACCTGGAATATTCCTCAAATGGTTCTGGTTGTTGTAACAGTGCGCTGCTATGTGATTTCTGGACTGTGACATCAACAGCTGTGTGATGCAGTATGTCTTTCCAGTTTATCTGCTGTGTGGGAACCCGAGGACAGAGCCAAACACACAGACCTATTAGATCATGTACTGACTAAATGATATGTCTGTAAACCTCATAAAATCTAGAGAGCCATCTAGCCAGATGGAATAAAGAAGGGTGGGAAGAGATACAGAGATACAGCATCATCAAAACCTCTTCTTTCTATGGTCCTCTCACTTCCTTCTCCATTCACTCAGTAGAGGATTCTTACAGACAGTAAATCCCTTCTCTAATTACAAATGCAAAATCTAGCCCACTTTTGGCTCCCACTAATGTGCGTAAAGAGAGCTATGATGCGCCTGCAACTTTCAGATGCTGCTTCTCTCACTCCCTCTTTCTCAGTTTATATCTCAGTATTGGAAATCTCTCTCTCACACACACTCCTGAGCCTGAGGTGTGGGTGAAGATTTTCAGACATAAAAAATACAAATGACTTTCAAGTTAGCAGGCAGTGATTCATACGGAGAGATTCATACACTGGCATATACTGAGAAATGTCCCCATTTGCTCTATTGAAATCCTGTAACCTGGCATTTCACTAAACCTTATTTAACGTACATATCGCATCTTTTGCAAGTGTCCAAATATTTCAGTCTCTCTTTGATCTTACTGTTACATAATTTTTCATGAGCACAATATGGTTTGTTTCCTAAAACCAGAAGAGACATGTGAAGAAAAGACTTCCACGGATCGTATTGTTCTCTCTGAGCAAACTGATGCTATTTTGTAGATTATGCACATTTTGTTTAAGCAAAATCACAACCAATGAAACTTTTTTTAATTTCACCTTATGCTCCGTTTCATCCGCGATTATCCATTCTCCATACCACTTGTCTTCTGTGCGGTTGCAGAAGGGCTAGAGCCATTCCACTATTTATTGATTGATTAATTTACAACTAATAATAATAATACAAATAATAATAACAGCAAACAACAATAATAACTATTATTATTATTAT
Organism: Sinocyclocheilus anophthalmus; assembly: GCA_018155175.1. Taxonomy (NCBI): domain Eukaryota; kingdom Metazoa; phylum Chordata; class Actinopteri; order Cypriniformes; family Cyprinidae; genus Sinocyclocheilus; species Sinocyclocheilus anophthalmus. The sequence goes on along the minus strand of JADLZN010009149.1, from coordinate 57,398 downwards.
TGCACTGATTGGCTAATACATATACACTATTTTTTTTCTCATGCCAAGAAAACACATTTTAAAGTGTTTTATTTTATTGTATTTCACTTCACCTGTTTATAATTATGCCTATTTTGTACTGGTTTGGTAAGTTTTATTTCTCTCCTACACTCTCTCTCTCTCTAATGGGGATGTCATGCTGTGCAGCTCAAGCTGTCTTCAAAAAGAAACAGTAATGTCTCAAAGGCAATGTCTCCAAACTGGGTCGTTTGAGTAGGCATGAGATCTTACAGTCGGAGGAAATCTGTGCTTGAGGCTGAGAACAATGTGCGCACAAAAAGACTGTTTCGTGTTTTCATTTGTCTTTAGAACTGCCGGTGGGCTCTCCTTACAATGCAGTCAAACAAGAGACTCTGTTTCAGTTCAGAATGAATTGTATAGGCAGCCAGGAGGAATAATAGGATGAATATTCACTAGTTTGTCATATAAGGGTGCACTGCATGTTCATATGCAGCAAAAGTGTTTAGCTTTTTGGCAGATTGGAAATGTTCTATTTCTGTCTTGACATACTTTTTTGACATGTGTGTGTATCTGTGTGATATGTAAAAGCTGTTAGTACAGGATTGGGCTACGTTCATAACAGTCTAGTCTTTCATATACTGTTTTAAAGGTTTTGACCTCACTGCAGTTCCCCTGATAATTCTCCCATCTCTCTGTTTAGAGTTATTCACATGCAGTACTCATGAAAAATGCACTACTCCATAACATGGGCAAGATTTACCGCTATGAAGTGAGTTTGTGCAAGCAGAAAATGTGAAGTACAGTACTGAACACGATAATAGGGTTGCACACCGACACTCACACTTAGACACACACACTCACTCCCTAAGGGAAGCACGTGAGCAAACTAAGGTAAAAAAAAAAAACACACACACAGGGTGAAGCTCAGACAGATCAGCGATTGGAAATTAAACAGGAAATGCATTTGGATTTAATCCCGTTTGACAGATTATCTGTTTTTCTAAAACACATTTAACTAATGTTTGGAATACACTGCAAAAAATCTTTTAAAAGTGGAACAGATTTTAATTCACTACTCATCATATACTTGCCAACAGAAAAACTGGGCATCGTACACTAAATGACTGAGGATCACATGCTACCAGACTTTAAAGTAATTTCAAACACAGCAAACTCATGAAGAAACATGCAGTTTGTTGCTAGGAGATGCGTGAGAAATTGAAACAATATGTGTTCTAAAATCAGCTAAAAATATCAAACATGTCCAATATCATCAGACTGGAAGGAGTCGTAATCTGAAGCTAAAAAATCAGAGTCTGTGCCCATCATACACTACACTATTTTTTGTGAAATCTGTCAACTCCTCCTGCCCACTATCTGTAGATCTCTGACTTTCGGTTGACTCATCTAGACTCTAAAATGGGGCAAAAGGTGTAGTTTATTCCAGCCTTAAGGCAGCATCCTCACTTCATAACTGAACATTTAACATACGCAACAACTTAGACAAGCTTTGCTTGTCCAGTGGTTCAAAGCCTCTTATTCTACCTGAACAAGACCTAATCCTGGGACCCCCTGCCACAGAGCCCTGGGGAACACAGCTCAGCACAGTCAGAGGTGGAGGAGGCTTACAAACGCAGTGCTAGAAAAGTGTGGATGATACATACTTAAGGATTTACAAAAACCTCTCATATGAGCTAAAGTGGTCATTGTGATTAATGCCGATGTATAAATCTTATGTGCAACTTTTAGACTGCTTTTGGAATTTTTTTAATGAATCCCTACTGGGTTATTTTAATCAAATAATGATATTATATGTTAGCAGACTGTTCTTAAACTTGTAAATTCTGCATTGTAATTCTGTACTTGTAAATTCACATGCATTCCACTGCACTGCTTTTCCATGATTTTTATAAAAATGTGCTAGATTAATGTTGTTGTGCTTGTCTTGCATCTTTTGCAGATTTTTATAGAAAAGAAGTTTAACTTTAAGTTAACACATATACAGACCTTGCACTTTTCCTATTCCACTGGTCTCACGTTTCTTAAAATGCAACAATGCTTTCTGTGAGAATGGTCTCTAGGATGTTGCAGCATCAGAAATCTTCCTACCATGCAGGATCCAAATTTATCTTTTTGCCACAACAATGGTGGGTGAATTGTGAGACTAGACAGCCATAATATTTCTTAACATCCATTTTGTTGTTTAAAGATGTGTGAGACATAACAGATGGTTTGATCTGAACTGCGTAAATTGCTCACACAGAACGCTTTTCCAGCAGTAGTGTGCTACCTTTTTAAAATGTTTTTTCTATGTAAACATGCAGTTAAAGTGCCACGTCTGGCTGAGTTTAAAAACGTGGGACTTTAACTTTTTTTAACTTGTGTGAGAAGCTGAAAAAGCAGCGAGAAAATGTGCAGTTATTAAAAACATGCATATAAATGATTGTAAATGAATTATCACTTAACTTATCACACAAGTTTTTCTTAGGGATTTGTTGCAGCCGGCTACAGACTATCATTTTAAATAATGTATGATGGTGCTGTTCCTAATATAGTTGAACAATATTGTCAAAGACCATTTTTACTCACACTTTGCATGAAAGCATAATTTTTTAAATCCTGATTACATGCTTGCGGAACCACACACCCTCACTCTCTTGACTCTTGTAGGTATTTCATCATAATGGCCGAGAAGTGCATCAGAGGTCATGTGGGCAGAAACAGGAAGTGTCTGAAATAACATGATTTCAGCGTTTGTTGTGGTTCAGGCACTATCTATCAGCTGTGCTAGTACCTAATTGTGTGTGGGTGGTTTAAGGTCTTCATTTTATCTGTCGTCAGCTTTACTCCCACCGCCTCTGTTAATGACGTATGATCACACAGCTTGTTGAGTCTGCAGTTTGTGTCTTAAGGTCAGCTGTAGTTCCACAGAGATGTTTTTCATGACTATTTTAGTGGAGGAGGCTCACCACACTCCTGGTGTTCCTTTGTTTGGGTTGTTCCTTGTTTTTGGATTTTAGTTCTCGAGAACAGTCTGATCTCTTAGGTCCTATAGATAGCATATATCTGTTGAAAATGGCATTAAATGGTTAGTTCAGCCAAAAATTAAAATTCTGTCATTAATTAATTACTCACCCTCATGTCGTTACAAACCCTTAAAGGTGACATATCATGAAAATCTGACTTTTCCAGGTTTTAAGTGCTATAATCAGGTCCCCGGTGCATCTACCAACTAAGGAAATGTGAAAAAGATTAATCCAGTAACTTTGTTTTGGTAAGCCTTTTTCTGCAAGCGTCTGAGAAAACGAGTGCGTCTGATTTCGCTCCCTTGGTGACGTTGCAAAGGGATCTCATTATAATATTACCGCCCCTTAATCTGTAAGTTTCCACCCACGGCACCGGGGGGGGGGGGGGGGGGGGGGGGGGGGCATTGTGTTTTCGCAACGACCACGTGTACCCAGTTTTCTAAATTGCCATTGCAAAACGACATATATATGTTTTGAGCAAACTAACTACTGCGTTCTGCCTTTTGGTCGTCACAGAACGAACACAGAACACTATTTAGATCTAAAATAAACATGCGATTTATTTCCCAGCAGTTTACCTTCACAGACATAACCGACTGTTTTTGTAACTTGTGTGTGTTTTTAACGTAAACTTGTGTGTGAATGAGAACTTAGTTTAGTGCTCACATGCTGTGACAGCCGCTTTCTGTCCGTGTGCTTCGGATGTGTGCTCTCAGAAAAACGTATATCATAAGTTTAAACTCGTATGGTTTAAAAAGCATGATTTCAGTGAGATAAACATGATAATCAGGACCATAACAGATGTTTTTAGCAGGTCCCAGTTGTAACGGCGCATCTCTAATTTTCTGGAAAAGGGGGTGGGGGAGCAGCAGCTCATTTGCATTTAAAGAGACAGGCCCGAAAAAAACAGCATGTTTCTGCTTCCACTCAAAATAGGCATTTAAAAAAATTATGTAATAAATGATCTGTGGAGTATTTTGAGCTGATACTTCACAGACACATTCTGGGGACACCAGAGACTCATATTACATATTGTAAAAAGGAGCATAATATGTCACCTTTAAGACCTTCGTTCATCTTCAGAAAACAATTTAAGATATTTTTGATGAAATCTGAGAGCTTTCTGACCCTGCAAAGACAGCAACACAACTGAAATGTTCTAAGGCCCAGAAAGGTAGTAAGGACATCGTTAAAATAGTCCATGGACATCAGTGGTTCAACCGTCATTTTACGAAGCTACGAGAATACTTTTTTGTATGCAAAGAAAACAAAAACAACTTTATTCAATGGTTTCTTCTCTTCCGTGTCAGTCTTCGTTGTGTGTTCACGAGAGTACCACAATGCATATGTTTTATGCTACTGACGCTGGAGCCTGCATTAAAGTTGCAAGGGGGTTCAAACTATTTAAAGTTACGGACCACCAATGATGACCTTGTGATGGATCATCTTTATAAAATATAAAAAGCAGTTATTTTTAATTTTTCACATATATTTTATACCAATTATACTATGAAAATGTATATAATTATAAATATATGTAAAATATCAGGGAAAATATTGCTTTCTATTAATATTTCATTTGTTTAAAATCATTCTTCCTAACCAACCATTAAGAGTGAGAGAGAAAAGCACAAAAAGAAAAACTCAAAAGTATGGCTGTCAGAAAATAAAGTTACTGTGATTATTTTCCTTTTTAATTAATTTTATTTGTTAACTTCAATAAAAGTTTACAATTAAATGATAATCATATATATCCATTATAATGTATAATTATAATTATATATAATAATTATAAATTTCTTTAACTGTATACGGTATACTAAAATAAATATCATATGTGTGTGTGTGTGTGTGTGCTACATTATATATTCATAAGAGTAATAATACAAGAATTATTTATTTATTGTACATAAAAATATTAAAACTAACAACAATAATAATATTTTTTCTCCATCTCTTTTGCATATCCTTGTAAGACATTTAAAACCCTATTGGTTATTTTTTTTAAAAACTGGCATTGAGCCTTTTGATATGTCTCACCCAAACAAAGAATAAATGTGCTACCAATTTCATGGGATATTTAAAATATAATGTAAACATTCAAAATAGACAGTCTCATATCTACTCAGTAATGAAGTTGTTAGAATTTTTGTAAGTGTTTTCATACAAGCTGTTGAACATGCAGAAAAAGAAAGAGCAAGAGAGAGGAGCAGATATTAGCTGTGTAACCTGAGGCAGAAACAGAGGAGAGGTGTGGAATTTCACCAGAGCAAACCACTTGTTGTTGTCTAATGCATCCTTGCTTGTCTCATTGCTCATCTCGTGCGTGTAGCACTGGATAATATCACACAGGTTCTTTTCATCTCTTGATTTTATGTGCTGTCATTTTTATTTCTCATCCCAGGCACCTGCGGCCCACCCTGCGCACATTACGTCCAGTCTTGTCCAAGATGTCCTGGCCTGTCCTCTGACTCACCTGAAGCCCTTCAGAGCCGTGACGCAGATTGCTCTAGTCATCTAATCTCCGGATCACCTTACATTCAGACCTGATTGTTTGTAGCTGCCCTACTGAGGGTGCTGCATTTCTGGGGCCCTGATAATGAAGCTTCCCCCTCCGACTCCTCACCTCCCCTCTCACACCTATCCTCCCTGTGTTTTTCATGCTGTGAGTTTATCTGAGCCTCCCAGCACATGCAGTAATGGTGCAACTGTAGTAATGCAACTGTGTTATTGTTTAGTCAGCTCCTTTCTTGTTCTGAATCATTGTGTTTCAGTACAAAACCATGTTATATTGGTTTGTATATGGTTTATAATTTGTGCATGTGTGTGAAAATGCACAAGCGTAAGCCAAAGTTTACCTCACAGACTGATTTTGTGTCAGAACATAAAGGATTAGCTATTAGTTGCAGACAAAAACCCCAAGGAGTAACACCCCCGCATCTGTCTCCTGCTTTGTTTCAGTTGAATTGCTCTGTGATGTGTAGGTTTCGTGTGGCCTGTTTGGATGGGGAGGGGCGGAGGGGGGGGGGGGGGGTCACAGCTGCATATCTGTCATGCCGGTTACTGTCCCATTCAGACATGTTTTGGAGGGAAGATTGTGGTTGTTCAGGGAATGTAAATTACATGTTGCAAGTTCCCTCACATAAAGTATCAGACGCTGCAGTATATAATACAGCCTCGTTTAGCATGACTAAAATGATGTATGTTTATATGTTTGAAATTGAAAAAAGAAATACTATCTGCACAGTGCACACAAGTACACATACCTAACAGACAAAGTACACCTTATGAAATACACATACCTCAAAGGCACAAAATGCCTTATGAAAAATTTAAGGTGCATTCGGGTGAGCTAGAGTCTTTTGAATATTTCATTAAAAGTTGTCTCTCTCTTGCTCTTGACATCATTATCCTTTGGTATGGAACTGGGACAGGATGCCACTCACTGCCACTTCCTGTCTAATAACAAAGACCAGTGGGGAGGGAGAGAGGAGGGCTGTTTTGTAGCAATTTTTGTATTTTAAAAGTGGGCAGAGAATGGTATTTGGACAAGGCTGTTGAAGAGCTTTAGACTGTAATCTTGAAAGTTTGTAACTAAAAGTATGTTGAATGGCATGAAAGAAACTCCTTTATATTCTATTGAGCTGTGAAGTGCTTTGTTGGACCACAAAGAGAAAAACAGTGAACAGAGAATATCAAAAAGCATTCAACAAAACCCTTCAAACAGCATAAAAACTAAACACAAAAACTTTTGATCTAGTCAAATTAGGACCAAATACATTAGATACAATGAGAACCATAGGACCTGCTGGTTAAATGTAATTGCAAAAAGTCTCTCGCTCTCTCTCTTTTTTTTTTTTTTTTTGTAATTGACAGTTATATATATGCAATGGAAGGATTTTCACTGGGTCTGGAGTTCACAAAATTTTTGCGAAATAAATTGTACAAATTTATTATGAGAAAGTTAACATGTTAAAATACTTAAATGTTTATTGTGAAAAGTAATTTGATTTTCTATTCTGTGTTTTAGATAGATTTGTTTTATTTGAAGAAACAGTAATATTGTGAAATGTTATTACAATTGAAAACAATTGTTTTTTTATTTTAATGTCTTTTAAAATGAAATTTAGTCCTGTGATGGCAAAGCTGGATTTTCATTGACACTGTAAATTTCTTAACTGTCACTCTTAGTCACTTTCTGTCACTCTCTTTTCAGTGCATCATTGCTGAATAAAATTAATTTAATATTAATTCTTTCTTTACTGTCAAAAAAAAAGTAGTCTATGTTATGAAGGTGGTCCCTCAATCAAGCACATTCTCTCAGTCCATGGCTTTATACTGTACAAGAACTTCCTTTAGGAATAGTTTTGAGATGTGTTTTTACCCATGCAACCCTTTCATACTTGAGAAAAATAACCTGTGATTTCTCTCAGTGTGTTTGTATCTCCAGTCTGGATGTATTGTGGCAATTTACAAGCAGCGCTGTGGTAAGCCCCGTCCTGACCATCAGTCCTGCCAGCTTCCTTCACAACATGACCGAGCGCAGATTTATGAGGTGAAGCTGATTTGACTGTACGATGCAGGCCTGCTTTTCCAGTGGTCACTTGGACTGTGTGTGAGTTTCCCATTACATCAGCTGCATGTGTGTGCTGTTACAGAGATGAATTTAGTCTTATGTACACTACAGACTTTTTTCCATCTCTCTCCTTTTCTAAGAAATTCACAAGTCTGCATCGTAGCTCTCATATTTCTTCCAGATCCTGTGCACCTGTTGTTCCTGCAATGATCCCTATTACCATGGTAATAGTATGAGTGTTGATTACAGCTGTTGAAGTGCAGCTGTGTTCAGTTCTGATCCCCTCCTTTCTCTCCTTGTGTCTTACATGAAGACATGATGGTTCTTAAACACATATATTACTGTTCAAAAGTGTCAGTAAGGTTTTTTAAATGGTTTTGAAAAAAGTATTTTGTGCTCACCAAGACTGCATTTATTTGATTCAAAAATACAGTAAAAACAGTAATGCTGTGAAATATTATTACAATGTAAAATAACTGTTTTCTGTTATATTCTAAATGTAATTAATTCCTGTGATGGCAAAGCTGAATTTTCAGCATTGTTACTCCGGTTTTCAGTGTCACTTGATGCTGTTCAAGAAACATTTCTTATTATCATAAATGTTGAAAAGAGTTTTTTTTTTTTTTTTTAGGATTCTTTGATGAATAGAAAGCTCAAAAAGAAGAGCATTTATTTGAAATAGAAAACTTTTGTAACATTATAAATATCTTTGCTCTCACATTAAAGCTGCACTATGTAACTTTTTCTGTGTTCAAAATTTGCAGAATGTATATAATGAGCGAGTACATCATGAATTCATCTTCCAAACCGCGTTTTTATCCTTATTCCGAATCACTACGGTAGTACACTTATAATAAATACTTATATTTGGACTATTGTAGCCTGGTCGGGTCGTCACCGCTGCGGAGTAACACATACCTGCGTGAATCGCCATAGACATAAACTTAGAGAAGTAGCTCCGGTTGGAATGTTCTTCCGCGGGATGTGTGCAGTTCTGTTTATTAACCGCTAGAGCGCCAAAAGTTACATAGTGCTGCTTTAAATAATCAAATGCCTAAATATGCACTGTATAAGATCAGTTAAGTGAAAAATACATCAAATAGTACACATGTCTCATAAATGCATTATTTGAATCCAACAACAAAAACACAATTCAGATTAATCCCATCAGTGCTATTAAATACACTGCCCTTCCCCTCACACACATCATTTAACCTACGTATACACACATATGCACACAAGGGTCACAGAGCAGCCAAATGTTCACTGATATCCAGGGCATGTAATTACTGGCGCAACCCAGACGTCTATTCAGCCAGATGAGGTTCTCATTGGTTTCCATGGTGACTTCCCTCCTCTCACTGTATTAGTGAGTATGAGAGGCCATTGCCTGGGCATCTGGAGGAGGAATGCTGAGCTGAAGATCCTGATGTATGGAGTCTTAGTGTCTGGGAAAAGATCTGATGATGCTGTGATAGCAGGCCGTAAAGACAGGCGTAAAGGCCAGACCTGCACACACATTTTGGTATGGATTTGTCAATGTCTGTCATTTTGTGTGATGAATACACACTTTCATTGTCTGACTTGAGAGGTTCATTGTACTAATTGTGTCATAAATACATTCACAGACTCTGACTAATTGTTGATTGCTTAAATAAATACAGGATGAGCTGTGGAAATGTCACACCTATTCTAACAGGATGTGATTTCTGTTTTCCTTTCACCTTCTGTCTGTACCAAAAAGATAGAAAAATCACAAATTAGATTTCTTTAATGTTGTGATTGGCCGAATACCTCAAGCGTGTGACGGAAATGTTACTCCCCTTACCATATTGTGATGCCCTGTCCCGGAGCGACAAGACAAAATCAATAAAACCCAGTACAAACGAGGCATTTGTTGCATCCAGTGGGGACATAATTACGGATTATAATGACTTATACTGTCTTTTTACGCGTTGCGTTGCATTGCATCTTGCCGCGTAAACATAAAACCATGTCTGTATTTGTGATCAGAGAAATGACAAACAACTACTGCTACTCTACACTGCTCAAAACTCGCGTTTGAATCATCAGTGGCAAATCCTTTAAATGAAAACATACTTACAGGCTGTGAGTCAGAACAGCCGGCATTTGTAGTCTACTCTACCAGGATCAGGAAACAGTCCTCCATAAAATGTGCTGCATACATCTGAATGTTTGGGTTGAAGTGTTCTGGAACAGTGTTGTAAATACAACTTAACCACTGATTTCTAGTCGTGTCCTCTTTTGGAAGACCAAACAAAGTATTTTCACTTTCGCAACAAAACCCACAGCATCTTCACAACATGGCGGCGCCGGGGGCAGCACCAATAAAAGTACGCCTTCTTTCTTTGCGTGAACATTTTGGTGGTGTTATGCAAATCTTCCCACACATTGACGTAGACATGTGGGGGTGTGTTTTAGGAGGGCGTGGACCAGTCTTTAACTTTGATAAAGACTTTTGTCTTTGCAACTTTAGGGATCTTATCTATTAACGAACAGCTTGCAACACTCCAAAGAGAAAGGAAAGTTTGAAATGAGAGAAAAATGCCAGTAATCTCAAATATATCAACAGTGTCGTAAACTGTTCTCAGATTAGCCAAACTCAATAAAAACCCAAAAAAAAAATTTTTTAAAAAAAATTTTTTTTTTATTAGAACTTATTATACCATTTCTTTAATATTACCAATTATAAATAAGCAGTTTCAGTATGAACAAAAATTTTTCATAAAAAATTTTATTATCCAGATTTATATGAATTAGATTTTAAGATAATTTTTCTTTTTCTTATGATAGATGGATGAGTGGATTATTTTAAGATAATTTAAATTTTTTTATTTTTGAAATAACAAATTTAAGGAGAAATTAGGTCATTTTAAGGTACTTATTTTATAATATTTTATTATACATTGAGAGGAATTTTATAAATAGTTTTAAGAGAAATTAAGAGAATCATTTAGACAGACAGACAGACAGACAGACAGACGATAGATAGATAGATAGATAGATAGATAGATAGATAGATAGATAGATAGGTAGATAAGGTAGGTAAGGTAGGTAGGTAGGTAGATAGATAGATAGATAGATAGATAGATAGATAGATAGATAGATAGATAGATAGATAATAGATAGATAGATAGATAGATTCATTATTGATGTTTCATTTTATAAGAAATTAAGAGAATCATGTGAGAAAAGTAGTTTATAAGTAAAGTTACTCATATAGATTAATTTAACATCAAAGATGAAAGCAAACTCAAAACTAAATTAATTAATACAATTTTACACAGTGGTTGGGAAAGGTTGATAGAAGAAATAGCTCTTGTTAGAGCGCACTAAAAATAGATAGAGTTACACTGCTGGTGTGCTCACAGTAGTAGATTTACTACTCTCACTCTGTCAAGGGGGAGATCAATCTGTCCTCTCTGCTTTATAACCTCTATGTTCTCTGCTGCTTTTGAACACTGTAGGCTCTTGTAATAGCGGGGTGTGTCACACCGTGAGTCTTCTTCTCATTTTCTAAGAAGATATGATTTCACTCTGGGAGGTTTCTCCAGTTTGATGTTCCTCCTGTGATCTGTTAAACAGGACTCAACTTTCAGAACATTGTGGTGTGAAGCCACTTTGAGTCCATCCGTGCATACATACAGGTGGATTGACAGCCGACACAGAGAGACAGATGGAAGCTGATTTATGGAAAATGGGAGGGACAATAGTGAAACGGATGGACAGGAGGGAGGGGAGGAGGTCAGGATGAGAGAAGCTTGCAGTAGTAAAAATTGAACCCTGAACTCAGAGTGAAAAACTGAAGGTTATAAAGAGGGGCGTTTGAGACACTATACCACACACACACTAGAGAGAGCATTCTTAAAAATAAAGGTTCTTTATTGACATCCATGATTCCAAGATAGAACCATTAAAATCCATGGAACTTTTCAAATGCACGAAAGGTTCTTTAGATATCACAGCACACTCTTAAAAATAAAGCTTCCAAAACATGTTTTTTTGCAACAGTGCCATAGAAGAACCATTTTTGATTCCTCAAAGAAACTTTCAGTGGTCAGTTCTTAAAAGGACATTTTCATAGTCTAAAGAAACTTTTTCCACTATAAAGGACCTTTTTTTTTTTGTTTTTGTGCTATGGAAAGTTTCCATGTATGTTAAAGGTTCTTTATGGAATCATCAATGCCAATAAAGAAACTTTATTATTAAAAGTGAAAAGAGATATATGTAATTGTTCTTCAGTGACGATTACAATGGTGAAAAGATGGAAAAGTGTTGTAAAAGATGCCTGTAATGGGAAAGATGACAAGAGATGGGAGTATAATCTCATGGCTCTCCGGTCTACGAGCAGAGCTCTTCCTGTTGATCCAAACGTTATCTTTTCCCCCCCCCCAAAACAAAAAAAAAATTCCCCCCCCCCTTTAAAAAAAAAAAAAAAACCCCCCCCCCCCCCTTTGTTGAAAAAAAAAAAGTGCTATAGAGCTCCATACAAACAGAGCTAATCCTGGGAGAGGAACAGATAGCACGGGAAAGTGGCCTTGCTAAGTAAACAGAAGTGTTCATTGATGTAAATTAAGATTAAACTAATTTGTATAACAGTATAATTTGTTATCTTTATAATTATGAAACCATTTCCCTTGTCTTCGGTGTCCAAATTTTACGTGTTACTATCCTCCAAGTATCATTCATGCTTAGGATAGGATATCATTCATGATTTTGTTCATGCATCTGTAGTGCCCATGGGAATCGATTAGTAAAGGTGACCATCATTGGAGAGGAAGTAAACAGTGAGTTCTGTTTGGAAGCCATAAGCTCTGATAGGCTCATGGGTCAAAGGTCAAGCATTCAGATGGAGGGGTGGTGGTATGAATAGGAGGGATGGACTGAGAGGCACTATCTGCACAACAGTGATGCAATTATTTCTCAAGTGACTGTTAGAACGTGGTAAATGAGCCTTAATTCACAAGACCAGGTTGCCCATTAAGACCCCGCCCAGAAAAGAGATGCATTATGGTCTTATCAGCACAGAAACGGATGCACGTAAAAGCAGCTCTCGCTTTCTTTTAATAACTTCCATCCCGCTATATAAACAGTATATATCATCTCGCTGAATAGATCCACTTTCCTGTTTGGACATCAGTGAAAACTATAAAATGGTAAAATACTGTAGATTAAAGATTAGAAGACAGATGTTTCTTTGAAATGTGTACTGTGAGTATTCAAGCAATGATCATTTCACTTGTCAACTGGGATGCATGATTGTGACAAAATCAGAACTGACAATTACTCTCCCTGATATTGTAATTGAGATTATTAATGTTGATGAATAGAATTAAAATATGTATGAGGTGTGTGTGTGGGGGGGGGGGGGGGTTCACTGCATACCACATTCTTTCTGTAGACTATGTCCCAAGTTTGACCTATTTTTTTTTATTATGAGCTAATATCTCATAATTTTGACTTTGTGTCTCATAATTATGACTTAGTATCTCATCATTTCTACCTTTATCTAGTAACTGTGACTTCATAATTTTGATTTTATAGTTTCATAATTATAACTTGGTATCTCATATTTACTTTATCTCATAATTATGACTTTGTGGCGGAAATGATCTTCCGTGAAAACAAGCGGAGAACCACTTCTGAATTAGTTCATTAATGATTAATTGGTGAACTTGCATAAAAACAATGTTGTAAATATAAACATCTGAGACAACAGAAATAGATGTAAATTAAATTTTCTAATTCGCAGCAGGCATTGCAACTTAAAATTTATTTACATATTTAATACATAAAATAAATATATATTTGTTTGCTCTCTAAAGTCTGTGTATAGGTATGCTTGTGTTAAATAGAAGTTTTTTTTAACTCTCTGAGCATCACAGGTGCAGTCTTTGACCCTAAACGTCCTGTTCCACACCTTAGTCTTCCTCTCTGATGCTCTTCCTGATCTGTCAGTAAAAGCAAGTGGGTTTATTTAAGCACAAATATCATACTGATAGAAGCTTGTGAACTCATGATTATCTAGTAGTGCTTGTGGTACATAATATAGAACCTCTCTAAAATGTATTTCTATGAACATATACACTGTCTCAGATTAGTCATATTGCTCATAGCCATCTTGCTAATTCACACTTGTCTGTCTTCTCTAGTATCACCCCCAGTCAGGAAATTGCTGTTATTTTTATATGTTAGCAGAACGTCCTTCCTCGATCTGGCCCTGGGATACTGTCTGTCTGTCTGCTTTTACTGCAGTTGAGGGTCGCAGGCCTCTGCTCTTTGTATTGTGTGTCGTGAACTACTTCCCTGCCCTTTAACACAACAGTGACTGGAGGCCCGCAGCAGGCTGACGGTGTTAGTTTCCCCATGATAAGGCTGGTTCTTCCTCTTTCTCCCTCGTAGAACACACCCACACTTTATCATTGTCAACAACTGTTTTAGACAGAGCTGTTGCTTACCCATATTTCATTAGTGAACATTGGACATACTTTTTGCATGATATCTGTTCAGTTTCCTGAGAATGGAATGTCAGAGAATCATGATACTCTGATAGATTAATGCAACTTTAGAATCATATTGCTCTTGGATTCCTTTTTATGAGGAACAAGGGATATTTGTCAAGTAAATGTCTGTATAACTGATTGCAGACGAGGACACACTTTTCTAAATCAATAAGAACATGCAGCAAAAATGCATATAAAAATAGAATTGTTTTCCTTTAAAGGGCCTGCAAGATGATTAAAAAAGTGCTCTTACATTTGAGGGCATATTGCTCTTTTGCAACAGCTGCAGTGAGAGTGATAGTGAAGGAAAGCTTGGGGGTGAATGATGACAGCAATGCTCTGGTGTTTAGTCATACCAGAACCTGATTATCTGTGAAGATCAAACGAGCCAGTGCACTTGCCAACAAACAACAAAGCATCGCCAAGTTTCTCTCCAGAAACAATATGTGCTAAATTAGATCCTCCCAAACTAATTTAGCAGATATTTTGCCAGTGTTTAGGGACCTTTGAATCAGCAGTTGCTAATGAATGGATATTACAGGAACAAAATCCAGAGAAATCCAGGTCACACAATAAATAAGTTACTGTCTACTGAAGTGTAAAAGCTCTGCAGAATAAAATCACGTGAGAATAATCTTACAACCCAGAATTTTACTTTGAAAAAAATATCGACATATATGTATTATTTCTAAATTGTTGTGCGTGGAAAAAGAGACACTGTAATGTAGGCCTATTTCCTATGAAGAACCTTTGAAGCCCTAAGAAATATTATTATGCTTATATTATAAAACATACTGTGCTATTATTATTATTATTATTATTACTATGCTATAATATTATGAAGTATAGGTATAGGAAGCATGGGATTAAATGTAGCTTGCAGCTTTCATGTCATGGTCAACTTGAATTTTGATATTTTGTAGCTATCCTTTGAGTTTCTGATATCAGAAAGTGTTTCTGTAATCTAACTGAAAGAAATCCTTTGGGATGTGAAAAGCCAACTAATACATTAGGACTTGACTAACAGGGAGAACAGCATTGAAAGTGAATTTGAGGACACAAGAAAAATATTATGAACTGATGTCCAATCAAAACTTTTTTTTTTTGATCCGCCAGCTTTTCCACTTAAATGTGATTAACGAAAATGTACATCTTTAAAAATGATAAATATAACATTTTATCCAATATAACAAAACAGACATACATGATGTAGACCTGAAAATGCTACTGCGTAGTTAGAGTGACCCATATGTGACTAACAGAAGGGTCTGTATTGCCATCTGCTGGCTAATATAAATATTAAACATCCTGAATCTTTCTGTGAATTCTCAATTCTCCCCAGGCAAAAGTAGTAATATCTGCACTGCACTATATATGTTTTAAATACATAATAAAATAATAATCATGCCAACGTATAGCCTACTAAATAAACATGTGCAAATCAATATGTGTTCGATTTTTTGCGCCTTGATAGTACTTATAAAACTTTAAACAAAATAATCATGACATTAACATCGATGCAATAAAAAGACGTAAATGAAAACAGAAAAATACGCTCTTGTCGTTGTGCTCCAAAACAGCAGAACTACGCTTTCGTTTCCCCCGTTTCCTGTCGGATCTTTCCTGAGCGTGACACATCAAAATGGCGGAGCAGGAAGAAGCTGTGAGGGGATTTGTTGCTGTTACTGATGTTGATGAAGAGAGGGCCCGTTTCTTCCTCGAGTCAGCCGGCTGGGACCTACAGGTCAGTAGCACACTGGTCACTTCATCACTGAAATATTATGCTGTGAAGCACAAACACTGCAGACTAGGATTCAGCAGACTTTAAGCCTCCACTGGCAGCCAGTGAACTGTACAGCCGGCTAACGAAATGTGCAAGTCACTCTTCATTAAAATCACCAGGCGTATCTTAAACTGGTTTATCTGGTTAATCATAACGTTACAGGATGTGATTCACGCTTCAGGATTTGGTAGTCAGTATTACTTTGAATTATAAGATTTTAAACTGTGCCGCTATATTTTACATAGAAATTCAGCCTTAAGCTAGCAGCTCTAGCCTCAATTGATGCTCGTGTTTACATCCGTTCTTCATGTTTTTCGTCCTGAAATATTTTAAACGGAGCTATTTTGGAGTCGCTAATATAATTAAACTGATTAATTTGCTAACTGCTGAAGGCAGATAGTGGGCGGTTTGTTTTGTTTCTGTAATTCACCTTCTGCGTGTCTGTCTGAGTGACAGCTCTCTCTCCCCTCTGTGTCCTCAGCTTGCTTTAGCTAATTTCTTTGAAGATGGAGGAGATGATGATATTGCCACCCTCCCTCAGCCAGAGTCTAGCTCGGTCAGTCGATCCACGGGGCCAAGGTAACAAAAGCCACAAGTTTTGGGTTTTTCCAATTATACAGTATCAGCTGTATGGCGCAAGTCATAACATTGCGCCGTTTAATGTAATCTCTTTTGATTTCAGTGAGCACAGAGTGACATCCTTTAGAGATCTGGTGGATGAAGATGAGAGTGGTGATGAGGAAGGCCAGAGGTAATAAATTCTTGTACAGTTAGTAACAGTCACCAGGACATGGTAAGTGGAAATTTCCTATTTTTTGTGTGGAATTTTGCAGTGTTATTTTTAAAAATGAGTTATCCATGTAAATCAATATTTTAATGGAATATTGTAGTGTTTATTAAAAAGGAATTATCTGTGAAGTGCACATAATTTTTTTTATGGAATACTGCAGTGTTTACAATAGTATGCTGCACGATGATACCAACTCAAATTGTCGAGTATTCCCTTGAAATTGTTATTGCGATTATTAATTACGATTATCATTGAATGATGTTTATATCATTGTTTGATGCAACTGCATGCCGTATTTTTATATGAAAATAAACAAGCTGGAAACACTCTAACTGAAAAACCTTTAGTGCTTTTCTATAGTATTAAGCCTCAAATGTCAAATATACATCTGATTGGTTACTTCTTTAAATTATAAAAAAGTACAAATATGAATGGTATTATGTTATACTAAAACTAAAATTAAAACAATGGAAAAACCCTTAAAGGAACACTCCACTATTTTTGAAAATGGGCTTATTTTCCAACTCCCCTAGAGTTAAACGGTTGAGTTTTACCGTTTTCTAATTCATTCAGCTGATCTCCGGGTCTGGCGTAGCACTTTTAGCTTAGCTTAGCATAGAGCATTGAATCTGATTAGACCGTTAGCATCTCGCTTTAAAATGACCAAAGAGTTTCGATATTTTTCCTATTAAAAACTTGACTCTTCTGTAGTTACTTGTTGTACTACAAACCCAACGGAAAATAAATGAATTTGTCGGGCAATATTATTACGCAGCCCTGCAAATAGTCCCAGCTAGTAACTTTCCACAACAAGCCTATTTTCATTCAGGCTTCTGCGTAATATGCATTGCGGCGAATCAACAAAGTTTCTTGATTATACGCCGGAAGAGAGTATATTGCCTAGCCAGATCGGCCTAGAATAGCAACTTTTTCATTTTCCGCGGGTCTTAGTACCGATGTACTACAGATATGAGTCAATGTTTAAATATGAAAATATAGACGCTTGGGTCATTTTTGAGGCGAGATGCTAACGTCTAATCATCGTCAAGGAGCTATGCTAAGCTGCAGCTAAACGTGCTACCGCCAGACCCGGAGATCGGCTGAAAGTATTCGAAAACAGTAAAACTCAGCTGTTTAACTCTAGGGGTTGAAATTAGACTAGTTCAAAAATAGTGGGTGTTCCTTAGATACATGTAGAAGAAAAAAACATATCTTAAAGCGTGCAATACGTACGTGGACTTTGAAGATTAATTGCTGCTTTGAACGATTACGTAATTGTGGCATCCATAAATGTAATTGCAATTAGGAATTTGATTAATTGTGAAGCCCTAACTATAGGCAACCTTTCACTCACTTGAGATTGCAGAAATTATCAAACAACAACAATCCAAAATGTTTTTTCTCACTTGAGATGCTGTTTCGCTTGGATATAATGCACAATAGGAAAGAAAAGAAAATCACAACTTCCATTTTGTGACGACTTTTACATGAACATTAACTTTTTTTGTATGCAGCAAGATTTATTTAAATGTATATGATTGTCGAAGAAACTGTGTCTTTTATGGTGCTTTTCACTGTGTGGTCGACTCGGCTCTGCACGCTTTACTTAGGCTCGGTTTGCTTTTCCACTGCAATTTAGTACCGCTTCAAAGTGGGTGGGATTATAGACTGATCGTTATAGTTGAGCCACCACCGCGTCTACTGACCTCGATACAGCCATTTCCTTTTTAAGTTGCGTGTGATGGTCGTTTAAAGCAATACTGCAGTGGCTGTTGCTGACTGTTTAAATCTAGGTTTTGGTGTCTCGTGTCACAAATCCAATAACGCTGGTAGTGACAATTCTCTCTGACCAGTCATTGATCTGCAGTGTTTACACATCACATTTTAGTATCGGTACAGCTCACTTGGAACCTCAACCGAGGCGGTACTAAAAAAGTACCCTGTAGTAGGTACTGTACACAGTGGAAACCCCCCAAAAAGTGTTCGGTACCATGCAGTGGAAAAGCACCATTAGGTTTTGGTATGTCAACTGCGCATATACTCTGTAAGAGGGTGCTTTCTCAATAGCTAGATAATGAAACAAATACTCTCACTTCTGCCTTTACACTCTATTAATGCAATGTTTACTCACAAATGCAATTTAATGCTTTATTTTATTGAGAACGTCTGACTTTTCCTCTCGCAGGTTCTTTGCCGGGGGCTCAGAACGCAGTGGGCAGCAGATTGTTGGTCCTCCCAAAAAGAAGAGCCCGAATGAGCTGGTCGAGGACTTGTTTAAAGGCGCTAAGGAGCATGGGGCGGTTCCTGTTGACAAAGCAGGCAAAGGACCTGGAGAATCCAGCAAATCCAGCAAGGTAGTTCCTCCACTGAATAATCTATCATGTAAATCAAAGATAATATGCTTGCTTATTGTGTACTCATATCTCGTGATTATGATTCACTTATGTTTTCTTTCTGTCTGCTTATTTTACAGCCATTTGTGGGTGGTGGATATCGATTGGGCGCAGCACCAGAGGAAGAGTCGACTTATGTGGCAGGAGAGTGGAGACAGTCCAGCGGTTCACAAAATGTGAGTCACTAACCTGTGACTTCTGAAGTCAGTGAGACGTAGAGAGATCTGCTGCAGTGATTTGTACTGTGCCAACAGGTGCCTGTGGTGCTGAAGCTCTGGAAGACTGGCTTTAGTCTTGATAATGGAGAACTGAGGAACTACAGTGATCCCGGGAACGCTCTCTTCCTGGAGTCGATCCGTAGAGGGTGAGCTCCAAATCCATTCACTGATGTTTTGGCAGTTCGCAGAAGTTTAGGTTAATTAACAGAAGTTATAGTCCCCCCTCAAGTCAGTTCCAAATTCACCCAACATTTTTCATTGTGTTCTTTGCACACATAATAACATAAATTGCTTTATGTTGGGCCCTCTTGATATTAACTTTGACAAACCCTTACCTGTTGACCACTATTAGACAGTCCTCTTCTAACTGGCTGTCAAATTAGATGAGATAACCTTTTTCTTTCATTCTCGCTCTCCACAGGGAGATTCCTCTGGAATTGAGACAGCGCTTCCGGGGTGGACAGGTAAACCTAGACATGGAGGACCATCGGGATGAAGACTTTAACAAACCCAAATCTGTTTTCAAGGCCTTTGCTGGAGAAGGACAGAAACTTGGCAGGTTAGAAAACGCTTTCTTCATTCCTCATTTTCTTTTCACTACTGAGCTAAAAGCTGCTGCATTACTTAATTAATTACACTATTTCTAATGCTAAAACATATGTCTGGCTAATGCCTTGTTGTTGGACAGGAAGACTTAATGACTTGACTAATGAATTAACCAATCACTGACAGCCTGTTGTAAGTTGTTAAAATGTTAATTTGTTTTAGATTAACAGTGAGTAGACATTGTCTGTCTACACTGTCAGTAGTGTAAGTGTTCTATAGTATTTTCTTTTACATGGAACTTTATACTCCTGACAACAACAAAGACATTATTATACATAAGGACAGGAACATTGCTTATAGCAACCAATTTGATCTTTGATGCTAATTGTGACAGCTATTGTTCAATAATTATAAAAATCTAAAAACTATAAGAAAGAGCTTTATTGCCAGGTATGTTTACACACATGAGGAATTTGTTTTGGTGACAGAAGCTTCCACAGAACAAACAGAATGACAGTGACAAGACAGATAATAAAAAAAATAAAAAATAGGATAAGTAAATAGGAAATAACAATATACAAACAAATAAAAAATACACCATATACAAAGTGGACAATACCAAAAAAACTACTGCTAAAATATTAAACCTAAAAGGAAAATAATAAAAACAAATATTTTGTTGACTTTTATTGGTGGTTAATTAGTCAATCCTATTTACTTTTTAAGCCTTGTTTTCTAGGGACAGTGTATCTATTTTGCCACAAGGGGGCGATAGTTTATTGCCTATAAGCCGCAGACCCTTTTAGTCTCCTTACGTGTTTGGTGCTGTGTATTTGCTTTTGGGAAATTGTAGGGCTTAACGATTTGGGGAAAATTGTTTTTTTTTTTTAAAAGCTCCATGTTTGCTGTGCTTATTTGTAGGGCTGGACAATTTGGCCAAATTGCCCCAAGTTTTTTTGCCACCAAACTTGTGGATTATATATCAGATGACTATAATAATTGTAATAATAATAACAACAATGTTATTACTTGTATATTAAAATAAAAATATTACTATTCTAGTATTTCATTGTCAAAAATATAGTATAAAAAAATATCATTTTATTTTACAGAATGACTGAAGAAATTACAATACTAATAAGTATGGCTCTTAATTTCTTAATTTTAAAATGTTAAACCATCAAGCTTTTATTTTGACCTAAAACTACAGGGTTTACAAGGGCTTCTCGTTACAAGCCTTTGTGATTTGATAATTGTACTAATCCATATCGCGATTTTCTTTTGTTTTTAATCACACAGCGCCTAGTAAATAGAGAATTGTTTAGATTGATGGCTACTTTGCATTTCCAACAATTCATTGTACGTTGTGATCTTCATATCGTTTCATCATTATAAGTTATATATTTGCTGTGGCTGAACTTTTCAAACGTAACCGTTCTTATTTCACACAAACCTCCCTCAGCGCCACGCCAGAGTTGGTGCCGCTCCAGAGAAGCCCACAGGACCAGGCCGCCAGTGAAGCTGAGGCCAGTGCTACCATCAGTGTGGACAGCTCTCAACCTGTCACTAGCATCCAGATCAGACTGGCCGACGGAGGCCGGCTGGTGCAGAAGTTCAACCACACCCATAGGTAAAAGCTTTGTGAAAATGCTTTGAAAGTAACCCTATAGCATGAAAATCTTCCTCATGACTGACTTGTTCCGTCTTTCCCCATCGCAGTGTGTCTGATGTGCGTCAGTTTGTGGCGAGTGCTCGCCCAGCTTTAGCTGCCACCGAGTTCATTCTCATGACGACCTTCCCCAACAAGGAGCTGACGGACGAGAGCCAGACGCTGAAGGAAGCCAACCTGCTGAACGCCGTCATTGTGCAGCGGCTAAAGTGACAGAGTCACCCAATGATCTAGCTTTATTAAAGCACTCTGGAGTTGGAGATACGGGGACTGAAAGGACTTCTAATTACTTAATTTTGTTTTCTTTAGTGATATGTTATTCCTCTGTGACAGTTTTGGGGTGGTGGGTGTTTCTGATAAAGCAAAAATGGAAATGAAAGTGAAGCAGTCACACTGTGATACAGTTAAAGGGAGAGAGGGAGGAACCGAAGAGAAGAACTAACACATTTTACGGTTTTAGAATAACTGCTGAACATATTCAGATTGAAATAAAGAGCTTTCTGAAGAGTTTTGACATCCTTTTACCTCGGTGTCTATCCTGCAGCTATACGCTGCTTTGTTTTACCTCCTCCTCAATTTTATTCCTCGTTCTGTGATTCATCTCTTACCATTTCTCCGAACTGTCATTAAAACTGAAGTAGCCGTATATTCTAGCCCCATACAGTGACACTGACCAAGTTCAACCTCAACTGTCAATGATCAAATAGTTTATAATATATAATATATATATTATAGTATTAGATATATATAACACAAACAATCTTTTATATATTTGGACTTTTTGTGTTTAGGAGTGTCGCACTATATGATGTTTTTATATTAATATTTTGCTTGATTCTAAATTAATACAATTATGAATTGGTTGATTAAGAGCCAACTTCAGTTTTGGACACTGCTGCTGGTGAACATATCAGTGGCCTTCTTGTATTCTATGCAGAAACTGACTAGAATTCTGGACATATTGTGTGGTTGTGAGCTGTGGTGAACCTGATATTAAACCCCTTTGTCTGGCATTGGAGAGCACTTTATTTTAATTATTTTGGAGTGTTTCAGAGTATGGCACCATCAGGTGCTGATGTCCTACATTTTCTTCCCCCATAAAAGAGACCTTTGCATGTCAGGAAGCGGTTTGTTTTTGAAAGCTTTGTTTGTCGTAAGATCATGCTAGACGGCGTGATGGAAGCTATTAGTTCAGAAACTGGAGTCATGAGTTTGTCATGCACTCCCAAGGTCTGTGGAGTCGACCGTCTTACAGTGCATTTGTGAAGAATATTTTCACACGGTAATGAAATTGAAATCAGACAGTAATGTCTTAATCAAATTTATTTATAAAAATACACCTTAAAATTTTAACATATGGATACCACTATAATGTATACAAGTATCCCTTTAGAATGAAACAAAATTAAGTTGCATGGCCACTTTTATTATTAAATTAGATATAATTCAGCTAATGAGATAGATTAGTCGTGGTTGCCCTTTTAAGAGTTAACTAAGTTGGGCTGTTTTGTGGCCATATTTCAGCGGTGTATATTTATATATGGCTAAATACAGTCTAAATAAGCGAAAAATAAATGTCTTGCTAGCTAACATAAAGTCTATAATCAGTCAGTGGAGTATGTCAACAGCAAACATTCTTCGCATGGCTTGTCTTTTTTTAGGAGACTCGTTTCTATTCCCTTTTGCGCAGATGGATGTACATGATTCCGCTGCACAGGAGCAGAGGTACACAAACCCACGCCAAGTAAAAACAGTAACCGAAGTGTCCCGAGCTCAACTCCCGCGAGTCCTGAAGGATTTCTTTATTGTGCAGAGTGTAAATGAGCACAGCGGTGAAGGCGTTGAGGCCTGAGAAGACAGAACAATAGAATAGTTTTCTCTCTGTCTCTCTCTACTTCAGAGCAACTGAAATGAGTGTTTATGTGTTAGTGTTTGACGGCTGAAGACGGTAACCTCGAGTAATACTGCAAATTAGGTTGAAGCACTCACCAGCAAATGCCTGGCAGACGCCGGTGAGGTAAAAGAGTCCTCCTTTGGATATGGTGAAGAGTTGTCCCAGGAATATCAGGAATGAAATGGCGGAGAAAACCACAGACAGGACCATCAGAACCTGGACAGCCTGAAGCCACTCTGATGGAAACAAAGCAGAGACTGTTCTGCTTTAAACAGTGGTGATGTATGTTAGAGTAAATTCCCATATTTCAAAATCACTGAAGTGCTCAAATGTATTATTTTACCCGTCTCTTCTGATGATGCACAGAACCATGTCTCTGTTTCATTGTCAAATCTGCAGTTGTACCAGAGGTCCGAGTGTTCTGTGCCGTCCCAAACCCACCAGGACTGAATCATACAGAAGATTAAACATGCATTCGTGATTTCAGACATATGCACACTATTCTAATAAATTAACAAATAGTTTTTAGGGATTATTTGTTGCAAAGTTTCAAATACTTGCCTTCTCCATGGTGGCGATGAAGAGAACCGCCAGTGTGATGAGATGAAGCAGTGTGACAAATATCAGAAGGGACGCCATGGTGATAAACAGCACCTGTCAACATCTGGAACTTTCACATCTGTATTTCACTTTTTCACTTTTAAAAAACATCTAAAGTATTTTATGCAAAGTTTATGTATTATTATATTGTTTATAAACACATTTCACTTAAAATGTTTAAAATGTTTTATATTAATTATATTAAAAATATATGTATTATTATTGTGATTATAAGAACTTATAACATTTTTTACAATATTTAAATAAATAATATTACTTTATAGTGTTATAAATAGGTTTATTAGACATATATATATATATATATATATATATATACTGTAAATAATTATAATATTATGTTATAAATAAGAAAATACTATCGTTTTTTGATATTCATTTAAGGGTTCAAGATACAACTGCATGATTGTATGATTACCCTCAGGTCTTTTTGTAAGCACGAGAGGTTTAACAGTTCTGCTTTTGCTAAAACCTAAAGATGGAAAAGGGCAGGAAGTAAAAATACTAAGTAAACTGACTATGGCTGAAGTCCAGAGCTGAGAACTGAAGGCACTCATTCAGACATTTCTAAGTCTTGAGACACGCCATGCTTTTCCTCAGGTCAAAACTAGAGAAGAACAGCCTTGGGAAAAGTCATACTCTCATAACCTGTCTTCGATAATTCTGTGAGATTTTTACAGTAACAAAACACTTTTCTAAACGGTTACTTAGACTTTTGACTATTATAAACTTATATTATTATGTTCAATCATGTCATATTCACAACAGAGTTTGATGTGGTAAAGTGTTATGCTGTTGTATTCTATGGTTTTATAACTTTATTTTACCATTTCAAACCATAAACAATAGTAAAAGCAGACCGAATAAAAGGCAAACTCACCAAATGTGATCCAAATCCAGCAGAGGAAAATATACTATGTATTGACTCGTCCAGTGTTTATTCAGGTCTGTTGCTTCTCTCCTCCCTTTTTAGCTCCAGTAAATTGGAGGATTTTTTTGGGGTCAACTTCAGCAAACGCCCATTTCCTTGTCGTTGAGTTAGTGCTGTTGTCCTGCACACAGTCCCATCAGATCCTTCTTGTGCATTCAGGAAACGCATGAGCATGAGCACACGTCTCTCTTTCCTTACTAACCGTTTATCATCTCAGAGGGTGTGCGCTGAGTTCCTATGGGCTTCTATCATAACTTCAATCTGCTTTGATGATGTTGATTATATGTGTGTGGGTTTCATTCATCATCGCCCAAGAGATGGAGTTATGGTCATTTAACAGGGAAGGGAAAGCCACCTAAATTGGGAAAATGACAGGAACCTCCATGTTTATTTGTCATGCTGTGAACAGTAAATGTCGTGGACCAGGGGAAAAAAATCGATATGTTATATTATCCATATATCTGTTATTATACCTCTACATTTACTATTTCTACAAGTGTTACAAATGCATTCACAATCTTTACATAACTGAAAATACATCTGTCCATTCTATTGGTTAGCATGAATTTAAAGTAAACATCTTGTTTTCATCTGGCATTTAAATAAGTATATCAAATAATTTAATTTGATCTTTAAATAATTAAACATAATATAAAAATATATTATCATCAAGAAAATAATGACACAGAAAGAGTTTGTTATTTTATGTTCACATAACAAGTTCATAAAAATTGCAGCAGGTAGATTTAGCTTTAAAAATAATCAGTGACATACAGAACTATACAGTACAACCTATGAATTGCTTGCTGTTCACGCTATTTTAAAAAGATTTGAAAATATATACAATAATTTATTATTATTATAGTTATAATTTAGCAATTATTCAATTATTATTTTAAGTAAACAAATGACTTTTGTTGATTTAATATTACCTGTGCCATCAATATCATTATTGTTTAGTGATTAGTTCGTTTGTTGTTTCTAAGTAAAATAACATTATTTTTGTCGTAAATTTGTGATTTAATAGCACATGCATCAGGTTTAAAAACCACAAAGAATGGATGTTCTTGAATATGTGGTTAACCAATCCAGATGAGTTTATTATTGTCCTTTTATACTTTCCAAAAGACCCACCAGAATATTTTCTTTTGTTTATAGTATTTGAATTGAGTATTTGCTCAATAAGGACTAACCATCAATGAACGTGGTTTCAGGAGGTCTCTGAAAAAAAAAAAACTGTTCAGCTTTTATTCGCCTGGCTCAGTAACACCACGCACCTAAGTTTGGCATATATATTGGATGACCCTATTGACCATGGAACGGGTAGACATTTGTATAATATACAAAAAACAGTTGATGCTGGGAGAAAGGAGAGTAGGAATCGAAGGGAAGGAAATATCATTACACGCCTTAGAATTGGACATACTGGACTTGATAGTACATTATATAGAATTGGTAAGCACCCAACTGGGGAATGTGTACACTGTAATCAACAAGAAACAGTTGAACATGTACTACTTCAATGTGTAAAATACAACAATGAGAAATGTCGCCTTATTCAGTCAATGAAGAAAGTAAAACACAATGACTTTTCTTTATCAGGTTTATTGGGGCAATCAGGCCTAAGCAGACGATTGATGATATTATTAAGCTTATAACTATAGTGCATTAAGTAATAGAATATAAATAATATGTTTAGTGTTATTTATTAAGAAGAATGTTTTTGTTAAAGGGGTATTTCAAAAAATTTTTTGGCCCTTTCCCCTCTTTCACCCATCATATATATTGCATAAATCTTGAGTCCAGTCGGTGGCGGTAATGCACCTATTCGTTTGGTTTGCCAACCGCCAATGAAACACCAAAGAAGAAGAAGAACACGCACTCCACTGCTTGTAGTTTCCACGCCAGGCCAGTAGGGGCAGCATTCACTCTATCTTCCCCCGCGGTTCGTCACAGCGCCCGAGGAACAGCAATGGCGACAAGTAAGCTCTGTTTCCCCCCGGACCCAAGCAAGCAGAGGAAATTCATGCAAAAACATTTTTAATAAAATCCGACAGGGCCAAATCACTGGTGTTGGGTTGACTAGAGGGTCCCAGGTGAGATGTTAAATTTACATGAAGGTCTAAACTGCCTCCGAAGCCTTGTCTGCTGAGATTACACCCCTTTTTTTAACATTACACGAGGCCCTGAAGCGTGTCGGTATTCATATACAGTAACGCTCTCAGTTACAAATCAACTCATCACCCATCTTCTCGACGTATTAACTTACTTGCTTAAGGTACCTTACCTTAGTGCTAAAATAATGACTGATAATAAGAAGAGTAATAGCAAAGTGTCTGGCCTGTTTGTCTTATTTGAAGTGTGTTTGACCAGTGTTGTGATTGTGTTGTCAAATGCAGTTTCCTGTGGCTCTGCTGGAGGACAGAGATAAAAGAGCTCAATGGCAGGGGATACCAGTGTTACTGAGGAGACTTCACGAGAGCAGCCATCCGAACAGCGATCTCTCCAAGATTCACAGCATTGTCATGGTATCCAAGATTTCCTTGTCTGTTCACACAAAATGCATCGCCTGAAACCCATTTGTATCATTTGTGATCAGATGTTAATTGAGTTGTTTTGTGATTGTGCAGGAGCTGTCATCATTGCTGTCTATGGAGGCCATGTCATTTGTCACAGAGGAGCGCAAAACACCACAGGAGTCGGTTTCACCCAATACATATACGTTTGACTTGTTCGGAGGAGTTGATGTGAGTTCATCTTTAATCTTGATCGGGATAAATTCAATTGTATTCAGGCGTTCATATAAGTTATTATTCTTATTCCTCTAGTTTTTAGTTTTGAATGGAACTTGATCAAAAACCGGTGAGTAGCCTTATAACTGTATATCCGTATTCGCTGTCAAAGTTTGGGATCAGTAAGATTTTATTTTTTCGAATGAAATGAATAATTTTATTCAGTAAGGGTGCATTCAATTGATCAAAATTGACAGTAAACACATTGAAAATATTACAAAAGATTTATGTTTCATTTAAATGCTGTTCTTTTAAACTTTCTGTTCTTCAAAGAATCCTGAAAAAAATATCAGTTTCCACAAAAAAATATTAAACAGCTTAACTGTTTTAACAGATAATAATAAGAGTTTATTGAGCACCAAATAGGCATATTGGAATGATTTTGAATGCTAACGTATATGAATGCAGTCATTTTCTGATATTGAACAGCTGAAGATTTAGAAATGAACACTCTGAAAAAAGTTTGTGCTACAAATAATTGTCACTTTGATATACTGAGTTTCCCATCATTCCATTATGAAATTTTCCATCATGCTCTATTTTTATCCATCAGTAAAATATTGTAACACGTGGTATTTTTTATAACATTGATACTCACAAGAACTTAAGTGGCAAGAGCTTCTCACCAAGCGCTGTGTTGCATGTTCTTAGCTTTGTCTTCTTATTCCGCTCTCGCAGTGTGGAAAAGACAGCAAAAAACTGAACTCTTACAAAATATTACAACCAGCACTTTACCTACTTGGAATCATAATATTTGAAATGAAAAGAAAACAGTTTGACTGGTACCGTAATTATCATAATTGCAGAATGCAGATTTGTTAGATACTTAGTAAGCTTTTGTCATTCGTCTACAGTTATTTGTAGAGATTCTGATGCGGCCAACGCTCACAGTACAGGGAGACCTTCCCATATGTAAGCCTATTTAAATATTAAATCCAAGTTTCTTTATTTCCATTATTTAAGGACAGAAATAATATTAGATTTTTTTTCAGTAATATATACTGTCCCAGTCATTAAAGGTTTGCTTCATTGTTTTCAGTGAGTGATGATCTCATCAAGGATTGTCTAAGTGTCCTGTACAACTGCTGTATATGTGTACGTATAAAAAAATGTGCATGACTCTGAAAGGACAGAAATAATAATTATGAATTATTTAGTTTGTTTCCTTATGAGTAACAGCCTCTGCTTTTGGCTGGCAGACAGAGGGCGTTACAAAAAGCCTTGCAGCGAGGGAGGATTTCGTCATGTTCCTGTTCACTCTCATGTCAAATAAAAAGGTTTTCCTACAAACTGCCACCCTTATTGAGGACATTCTGAGTGTTCGAAAGGTAAAAGCCAAAGCATATACACTGTTATTCTGATCTTTGGGTTCAGTATAATTATGTTTTGAAAGAAATTAATACTTTTTTTCAGCAAGGGTGCAATAAATAGATCAAAAGTGATAGTAAGAACATTTATAATGTTACAAAAGATTTTAATTTTTAAATACTATGTATCATTTATTATATGGATCACGGTTTCCACAAACATATTAACCAGCTCAAATGTTTTCAACATTGATAATGATAAGAAATTGAACATCAAATCACCATATTAAAAATGATTTCTGATGGATCATGTAACATGTAAAAGACTGGAGTAATGACTACTGAAAATTCAGCCTGGCCATCACAGTAATAAATTATATTTCAACATGTATTAAAAGTGTTTTGTGTGTGATTTGTTTAGAAATTGTATCTTTACCTTAGCAGTGTAGTAAATCACCTTTTTGCTGTTTTAACCGCAGGAAATTATCCAGCTTGAAGAAATTCCTAACTTGGCCAGTCTGGTCCAGAGCTTCAACCAGCAGCAGCTGGCCAACTTCTGTCGTATCCTCTCGGTCACCATATCAGAGCCAGACGTGGGTGTAGATGACAAACACACCCTTCTGGCCCGCTGTACCCAGCAAAAGACCAACACATGCCCATCGTGTGCTGAGAGCAACCAGGGTTAGAAAACACAACTGCAGTTAATCCACACAAAATGTTGACACTGATGGTGACAGGGTTATAAATGCCTTATGTAAAATAGAAATATACATTTTACACTGTCATGTTATCACACATTTGTTTTGATCTTTCCGCAGTGGCTCTGCTGAATATCCCAGGCTTTATTGAGCGTCTTTGTAAGCTCGCCACACGGAAAGTTACAGAGGCGGCGGGTGCCTCTGCCCGACTGGAGCTGGAGGACTGGCACAGTTGGCTTGACAATGCACTGGTACTAGACGCTCTCATGCAGTTAGCAATTGAGGAGGCAGAGCAGAACAGTACAGGTGAGATCCTCCTCTCTCTCTTGCTTTGGTATTTCCATTAGCTTCAGTCTTCTCCATACTTTCTTTGCTGTTATTTTGTCTCACCCACTCTGATTGGCTGACTTTCAGAGTCATCTGATGAGAGCTCACTGTCCTCTAGTCCACTCAGACACAGGCTGCCCCAATCTATGAAGATCGTGCATGAGATCATGTACAAAGTGGAGGTTCTCTATGTGCTGTGTGTGCTGCTTATGGGCCGACAGAGAAATCAGGTAATGTGATGGGATTGAAGTGATTGTGAATTTTAATAAATTATTAATATAATATAAATATAATTTACATATACTATAATTTATATAACAGTGTCAACATGTGGTGAAGTGGATCAAACCTTTTCTTGTCATAAAAACCAAAACAATAACCCCATACTTGTCCCTAGTATGACTTTGATGAATCCACTTTTTTGATCCACTTCAAATGTTGACTGCTGTATACATATATATATATGCCTCTCATGCTTTTATTTGATCAAAAATATAGTAAAACAGTAATATTAATTATGGAACATTACAATTTAAACTTAAATTTTAACTGTTTTATATTTAATATATTCTCAATTTAAAAAGCTGAATTTTCATTATTATGATGTTGGATTGTAAATGTCTTCATACAGTCTTCAGTGTCATCCTTCTCTATTGCTATCTTGCCTCAATGAAACGTTTACTAGTTTATATTTAATCCATGTTGGAAAAAAGTTGTGCTCATTAATATTTTTTGTTAAAATCATTATGCTTTTTGGTCAAGGATTCTTAGAAAGTTCAAAAGAACAGCATTTATTTGAAATAGAAATCTTTCATGTCTTTCAAAAATAAAAAAGATCATACTGACCCTTAACTTTTGAAAGGTAGAGTATTTTTTCATAGATTTTTACTCTTGTGACTCAGGTTCACAGAATGTTGGCAGAGTTCAAATTAATTCCAGGTCTCAATAACCTGTTTGATAAACTGATCTGGAGAAGGCAGACTTCTGGTCATGTCCTACATCGGCAGAACCAGAACTGTGACTGCAGTCCAGTAAGGAGCAGCCCTTTATTACTCTGACTTATTTCATTGACTCTTACATATGGTTGGTTACAGTGTGAGAATACAGCTCTTTTCCCCTCTGCATCAGGAGATCTCTTTCAAGATCCAGTTCCTCAGGCTGCTGCAGAGCTTCAGTGACCACCATGAGTGGGTATCACAAAGAGATGCAACACTAAATAATAAGAGACATAGAAAACTGAACTGGACTGATATTAAATGTTTTCTTTATTGTTCACAGGAATAAATACCTTCTTCTAAGTGGACAGGAGCTGAATGAACTGAGTGACATCTACCTGAATGCAAACATCATTGAAATGGAGGCACTGAATAACACAGACAGGCATGAGGACCCTTTTCATAGCATATTAATTGATTGCTTCCTTATTCTCAAGTTTTGAATGGCTGGTAAATTAACTTTGGTTAATTGCTTTACAGAAACCTTGTCTGTGATGGTAAAAAAGGTCTTCTTACACGGTTAATCTCGGTCATGAGGAAAGAGCCAATTGATTCTTCATTCAGGTAAGATCTTCAGTTACAGTTTGTAATGTTTTCTTTCAACTTGGCTGGTTCCATGCCAATTCTCCATGACTTTGACACAACTCGCTTCAGGTTTTGGCAGGCAAGAGCAGTGGAGAGCTTTCTGAGAGGAACGCCATCATATGCCGATCAAGTTTTCCTTCTCAGAAGAGGCTTGTTAGAGGTGGGCAAAATATGTGTGTAATGCATTTCATTGTCTGTGTGAACATACACTTATCGTTCACCAAGTTTGGGTTCAACAGGTTTTTTTAAATACTTTTTTTTAGCAAGGATACATTAAATTGATCAAATGTGACATTAAATACATCTATGATGTTACAAAAGATTTCTGTTTCAAATAAAGCAAATAAATGCTGTTCTTTTAAACTTTATTCATCAGAGAATCCTGCAGAAAAATAACTATCATGGTTCCACAAAAATACTAAGCAGCACAACTGTTTTCAACATTGATGATAATGCATCAAATCAGCATATTAGACTGACTTCTGAAGGATTATGTGACACTGAAGACTGGAGTAATGACTGCTGAAAATTAATCACAGGAATAAATGACTTTTTAAAATATATTAAAATAGAAATCAGTTATTTCAAATTGTAATAATATTTCACAATACTATTGTTTTACTTTAAATCAAATAAATGCAGCCTCGATGAGCATAAGAGACATCTTTTGAAAACTTACCAAACTTATTACAACCCCAAATTTTTGAACAACAGTTATAGAACTATTAAGCCATCTCATAATTCTCTTCTTTCAGCATATTCTATATTGCATCATCGACAGTGGCTGCAAGTCACATGACGTCCTTCAGAGCTACTTTGACCTACTTGGTGAGCTTATGAAGTTCAACATCGATGCCTTCAAAAGATTTAACAAATATGTCAACACTGAGGAGAAGGTAGGTTTACAGTCAGACCCTTGTGATTTTTCTTATGGCAGACACACTGAAATGATCCAGTAGATCTCAAATCTGTCTTTCTCTCTTTTGACACCTCAGTTTCAGATGTTCCTGACTCAGATCAACAGCTCTCTGGTAGACTCTAACATGCTGGTGCGATGTATCGTCCTGTCTCTAGACCGCTTTGAGAGCCAGACTAAAGATATGAAAGGTTTGACTCAAGTGAATGAACAGTTAATTGAGAGATGGATGAAAAATTTGTCAGTTTTAAAAAATGTGTTTCTTTGTCTCTTTTTCTCAGTGGTTGAAGTGTTTTCAGTGTGTCGCCTCTTGTCCTACATGGCTCAAGTGGAAAACAGGTTGTCCTTCCTTTTTAGACTGACCAGCATCATCAATGTCCAAACCCTCACTCAGGCAAGTTATAAGATTTCATTTCTTGTGTCAGAGGTTGGCAACCTATGGCACGAAAGCCAACATTGACACAGGGAGGAGTAATCACTGGCACATGAGCAGTAGCAAAATAGATCCAATTCATTTTAGCTGAAGTTTTTTGCACCTGCACATCAGTTTACATATTGAAGTAATCATTCTTGTGCAGTTGAGTGGATAACAGTTAAACTCTGTATCATTTATTTATCCTTAATTCCACACACTTTAATGATGGTGACATCCAAACTGCTACATTTATGAAGAATGATGGGGGCGCTAGTGAGCACTGTAAGGAGTAGATGTGTTTTAGCTGAGCTCCTCTCTATATTTCAAATTATTTGGTCATTATTTTGATTTATCGATTTCTATAAAGGTATTTTTGCATAACTTTCTTTGTTAAACAGCTGTATAATGACTAAGCCAAAATGCATTGCATACGTAGGGTGACATGAGTTTTTTCATTTCTGAATGAAACATTTTTATTCTGTAATAACCATCATTTAATTGTCCTGAAATAATATTTAAGATCAGTACATTTCAAAATGTTAATGTTAGGAAAATGGAAGGAAAGAAAAATGTTAGTACTGGTTTCAACAAGGGATGTCATGGGAGCATTCCCATGATCGATTGTCGTTTAAATTAACAATCAATTAATCGATTAATTGTTAGCCTTAATACTGCGAAATGCATCTATTGCAGTAACAGTCACTGGCAGTGACAGGATGTACAAATGGCACTCAAAACACCAGCTTCCTCACCCAAATGAAAGGGGTTTTTAGTCTAAATAAAAGCCTAGTTGTAGGATTGTAAAATGAATAGATGTGATTATGATAATTTGATGAAATGAAGTGTGCACGCCGTAGTTACGTTTGGCATCATTTTACTTTAAATGGAGGTTACTGTTGGCTGTTTCCTATCCTGTCACGGAGACTGCTGAATGCGCCTTTCTAAAATTATTTCACGGTGCTTGTTGTTGTATTGTACAACACAATAGCAATGTTTACATTTAACATTATTGCCATTTAAAATTAAGTTATAACTACAGCGCATAAGGCTTTGCCGGTCAGTGATAACCGCTTCCACCGGTGGTGCTACGACAGAGATACTATGGATTCTATGGAATACCAAACCTGACATAATTAGAAATAAATAAATAAATGTACAAAAATGTTAAAAAAAAGCAAAAATAAATATATAAATAAATATACAAATAAAGGTTACTGTAATAATAAATACTTATAATAAGTATTTATACTTTTATTTCCTTATTTATATTTTTTTTCCACATTTTTTTTTCTTATAACATTCTTTCCATATTTTCTTTATTTCCACTTTTATTTATTTAGACATTTCTTTGCCCGTAGGGTAATGAGGAGGGCGTGTTTTACCTCAGGAATAGCAATCAAGCCAGAGTAGGCGAGGAGTATGCTTTGAGGCCACAGTGACACCTTGTGTTGTGCCCAAACGAAATACAAGAAGTGTACATTTGTAGTGGGTTGATAGTGGGATGAATGACTTAGATGGGTAGTATTGACAAAATCTTATATCACGGATTAAGTCATTTAATATCACCCTAACTGTATGTATAGCCTGGGTGACAGAGCATAAACATATACTCTTTATTCTGGACATTTAACATCTTCAACAGATCTGATAACGGGTTACGGGTTCTCTTTACAGGAATTTATAGGCTAGGCCTATATAGGCCTTTTTTTTGGGATAGTATTTAGATAATATGCTAATAATAATAATAATAATACTAGAAAGGAAGAAATATAGTAGAAAGAAATAAGTGAAAAAAAATGCCTGGGAGGATGAGATAATACCACCTCTTAATGGAAAAGTTTGTTTCTGTTGCTGTCAATATTGTTTTTGGAAGTTACATTAAAATGCAGTTAGCTCAAAAATCTGAGGGCACATGACGGGTGCTGTTTGAATGAGCATAATGCTTCTGTGTATGTTCAATGCATGGCGTGTGTTTCACTAGCTCCACTCCCATGGACACACCTAGTTGCACTTCAAATGCATTGATCAATATGCATGTCATGTTGATTTCACTGTAATGTGCGCTGGTTCCTTTCCTTGTTCTGAGCTGCTGTCCGAGTCTCAATCAAACGCAAGCTCTTATCAGCCCCATCCATTCACACCAAATATGATTAATACTGGAAAATATCAAGTGTTTCCCTTTCAGAGTGCCTGTTATCAGATCTGTTGAAGATGTTACTGTTCATCTTTGCACCCATACATTTTGAGAAAAGCCAGATGCCAATTAAAAGATGAAGATTCCATGGTCACGATTAAAATTCGAATCTACTTGTAGGAATTAGTTATTCAAGGGTTAGTTCACCCAAAAATGAAAATTAGCTTGTGTTTTACTCATCCTCGAAGCATCCTAGGTGTATATGAATTTCTTCTTTCCAGACTAATCCATCTGGAGTTATCTTAAAATTTCGGCTATTCCAAGCTCTATCATTGCAGTCAGCGGGTGTTTCTGTTCAACTGTCCATAGTAAAACATCCTCACACGGCTCCGGGGGGTGAATAAATGCCTTCTGTAGTGAATCCATGCATTTTGTAAGAAAAATATCCATATTCAAAACGCAATAATCACACTTTTCTCTCACTTTAGGTATATGTCATACGCGGAAGCCCTTCCGGCGGATGATGTAGGACGTATGTGCAGCATGTTTAGTGACGAATGCGGAGAGAGAACAAAACAAAACGCCGGTCATGAATTAGAAGTACATACCGAGGATTTGTAAAGAAAAATGTCGGAGGATTTCGATATAAACCAAGAGGAGACTGGTTTTCCTTTGCTAAAGTAAGGAAACTTTGCTTCCTTTGATCCTGTAAACAAACTCGCGAGACTAGCTTATCTCAGAGGCGCCTCGAGCTCAGCTCATCACTGCTGCGTCATCTGCCGGAACGGCTTCCGCGTATGACAGATATCGGAAGTGAGAGAAAAGTGTTTATTACGTTTGAAATATGGATATTTATCTTTACTAAAACGCATGGATTCACTACAGGAGGCATTTATTCACCCCCCGGTTATTATGAATACGTGTGCTTTATTTGACGACTTGTGGACTGTTCAACTGTAGCACCCGCTGACTGCAATGATAGAGCTTGGAATAGCCAGGACAATTTTTAATATAACTCCGATTGGATTTGTCTGAAAGAACAAAGTCATATACACCTAGGATGCCTCGAGGGTGAGTAAAACACAGGCTAATTAAAAATTTTGGGTGAACTAAACCTTTAATGTAATTTTTTTTTAAATGTGTTTTTTCAGCATGTCACACGCACCGGTATTCACTTTCGCTTTCCTCAGCAGCTCAACATCCAATATAAATGTCTTGCTCGTGCTGAAGATATTATTCGCGTTTCTGACCATTTACAAATGGTGATTTCCATTGCTTTCCATGTTGATGGACTTTGTATTGTTTCTATTTTAATGTGTTTTTAAAGTTTGGATCACATTAAAAGCGTAATTTGTACATTGTGAATTATTTGCATAAAAGATCCAGCCTCGTCACAGTCACTCACAGCCGCTTCTGCTGCACGTGTTTTGCGCATGAGCCGCACCCACCCCAAAAGTACCTTGCTTAATCGACCATCGATACCTATAATCGATTACATTTCTTATTGACAATTAATCGATCGTTGACATCCCTAGTTTCAACGCATGACAGTTTTAGAGACATCAAAACCAACATTAATACAAAGACTACATTTTTAAAAACTTGAAGCAAGTGTTGAAAACTTGATTTTTAAGATTCTTTTATTATATATCATTGTCCCTTAAAGGGGACATCGGATGCCCATTTTCCACATGTTGGTATGATTCTTTAGGGTCTTCATGAAATGTCTGTAACATACTTTGGTTAAAATTCCTGAATGGTCATGTAAAACAACACCCTTTTTACCTAGTCAAAAACAGCTCTGCTCACAGCGAGCCGTTTTGATGCACGTCTCTTTAAATGATAATGAGCTACTGCTCACCCCACCCCTCTCTTCCATCGTGCCTGTCTACACAAGATGTGTGAATATATCCGTATATGGCTTGGAGAAGGTCTTATTCAAATTGCTAGCTATCCACATAGAAACCGGCTGCACATTGAAGCAGCTCTCTGAATGACACAGTTTCAGACTCATGCAGCTCATAACAAACAGGCTGCGTGTTTTCATTTCAGTTTTCTGAGCTGGCAGACATGGCAGAAATTGAACTAAATGCAAAAAAAGTTAAAATTTCATCTGATGTCCCCTTTAAAACTGATTGCCCTGATTTTGATCAATCATAGGAGAACGTGAGCTGTCTGAACACCAGTCTGGTGATTCTGATGCTGGCACGGATGCGGGGCAAGTTGCCTTTCTACCTGAGCGCACTGCAAGAGAAGGAATATGCAGAGAAATACCCCGGCTGCCTGCTCAACAACTTCCACAACCTGCTGCGCTTCTGGCAGCACCACTACCTCAACAAGGACAAGGACAGCACCTGCCTGGAGAACGTGAGCTCGGCTCGATTGACCAAACACACATTCTGTCACCGTTATGAGCTGTTAAGGCATAAACTTTTCTGTCTGTTTCCAAAAACAGAGTTCTTGTATTCCCTTCACCTACTGGAAGGAGACGGTCTCAGTGCTGCTGGGCTCTGGTAGAAGTTCACGCTGTGCTATTGCCACCTACATTGATGAAGCCTACAGGGACCTGGACAGAGACTTCCTGGAGCTGTGACTATAGAGACTGAGAGGACTCTCTTTACATCAGAATTACATAATGCCTAAGTTTATCAGACCTAGTCCATTCAGATGCATTACAGAATAGGTGTATGTGTGTGTGTGGGTGCAAGTGTATCTGGGTATTCATGGCGCCGAGGGTATTGATCTGCTTGTGTTCAATAGCATGAATGTGTGTTGGCTCAAAGTATTACATATGAAATGAATGTTCTTGGGAATATGTAATGCGACTGTAGGTGTGTTTGTGTTTGCAGTGGCACAAGAGTCTGGATGTTTTTCAGTTGGTCCATAGAGTTACAGCTGTCTTGTTATCTAGTGCTGAGCTCTCTCGCCCCATGAAGGTTGGCTTGTTTTACACATCCAGAAATGACAAACTCCTGGAAGTAGTCAGGAAGAGCCTCACTGCCCACTGTCCCTTACTGCAAAAAAAAAAAGACTATTTAATTCAGGGACATTCTAATGTCTAATATTGGTGATTGGCTTAGTTTACATACTACCTGTATATTTATGTAATTATCTATGTAGTTCTCACTTGACCTAAAAATTTAACTTTTCAGCCCCGTACTCGCAGAGTGACACAGAAGCATCAAAAGAAAATAAAGACGTTTTATCATAAGCATGTTTCTGTCTGTATCGCTACAGCAGTAGACTAAGTAATCATTTAAAATCAGGTCTTTCATGGTACTGCAGGGATTTAGAGCCAGGTTTAAGATTTTTTTTTGGTGTATTGATTACCATTTGTATAACCAGTTTTACTACAAATACCATTTTTAAACTATGGTTAGAGTAGCAAAACCATGGTTAATTTGTGGTTACCATGGTTTAACTATAATAACCATGTTTTTTGGTTTTATTTGTGGTAAAACCATGGTTAATAATTTTGGACCCTTTTCTTCTCCTCCGGACCAGGTTGCCTTCTGAGTTAGGTTGGCAACACAACAGTGCGCTGCGCACATATCGCTCAGGGTCTGTGGTCGAAATGGCGTGTTTTTTGAGGTGAGGTACTTTTTTTCTGTTACATTCAATTAATTACATTTATTAAATTATTCAATAGTACAAAGTAATATTAAGATTGGTATATACATTGAAAGCAACCAAGGCCTGCTAAATGTCAGAAATATTATATGTATGCAAGCTTATATGTAACTATCTGGCCGTTAGATTAATTAAAAATATTTTTATATATATCTTCCTGCATCAAGTTTGTTACTTACTTTTTAAGTTCAATTATAATTACAATTTATTGTATCTAATCTGTCTTTTGTTGTCTTCCTGCTGACGACAACAGTTTAACCCGATTGTAGCTAGTCTCCCTGGTTAGGCTTGTCTGTATTTTTTTTACTGATATTGAGTTATTGGCTCGTGTAAGCTGGTAAGGGAGAGACCAGCTAAACACTAGTTGAGTTAAGCTGGATGACCTGCTGGACAAGCTAAGACCAGCAAATCACCTAAGGCTGGTTTAAGTTTTTTTTTTCTTCCTAGGGCGTAGAAAAAGAAATACAGGTGCATCTCAATAAATAAGAATGAAGTTCATTTATTTCAGTAATTCAACTGTTATTGTGAAACTCGTGTATTAAATAATTTCAGTGCACACAGACTGAAGTAGTTTTTGGTTCTTTTAATTGTGATGTTTTTGACTCACATTTAACAAAAACCCCCAATTCACTATCTCAACAAATTAGAATATGGTAATATGCCAATCAGCTAATCAACTCAAAACATTTGCAAAGGTTTCCTGAGCCTTCAAAAATGTCTCTCAGTTTGGTTCACTAGGCTAAACAATCATGGTGAAGACTGCTGATCTGACAGTTGTCCAGAAGTCAATCATTGACACCCTTCACAAGGAGGGTAAGTTACAAACATTCATTGCCAAAGAAGCTGCTGTTCACAGAGTGCTGTATCCAAGCATGTTAACAGAAGGTTGAGTGGAAGGAAAAGTGTGGAAGAAAAAAATGCACAACCAACCGAGAGAACCGCAGCATTATGAGAATTGTCAAGCAAAATCCATTCAAGATTTTGAACTTCACAAGGAATGGACTGAGGATGGGGTCAAGGCATCAAGAGCCGTCACACACAGACGTGTCAAGGAATTTTGCTACATTTGTCGTATTCCTCTTGTTTAGCCACTCCTGAACCACAGACAACATTAGAGGCGTTTTACCTGGGCTAAGGAGAAGAACTGGACGGTTGCCCAGTGGTCCAAAGTCCTCTTTTTAGATGAGAGCAAGTTTTGTATTTAATTTGGAAACCAAGGTACTAGAGTCTGGAGGAAGGTCCAAGTTGCTTGAAGTCCAGTGTTAATTTTCCACAGTCTGTGATGATTTGGGGTGCAAATGTCATCTGCTGGTGTTGGTCTATTTTGTTTTTTGAAAACCAACGTCACTGCCCCTGTTTACCAAGAATTTTGGAGCAACTTCATGCTTCCTTCTGCTGACCATCTTTTTGAAGATGCTGATTTCATTTTCCAGCAGAATTTGGCACCTGCCCACACTACCAAAAACACCAAAAGTTGGTTAAATGACCATGTGTTGGGGTGCTTGACTGGCCAGCAAACTCACCAGACCTGAATTTTTTATTGTCAAGAGGAAAATGAGAAACACGAGACCAAAAAATGCAGATGAGCTGAAGGCCACTGTCTAAGAAACCTGGGCTTCCATACCACCTTAGATGTGCCACAAACTGATCACCTCCATGCTACGCCAAATTTAGGCAGTAATTTAAGCAAAAGGAGCCCCTACCAAGTATTGAGTACATGTACAGTAAATGACCATATTTCCAGAAGGTCAACAATTCACTAAATTGTTTTTTATTGGTCTTATGAAGTATTTCTAATTTGTTGAGATAGTGAATTGTTTGGTTTTTGTTAAATGTGAGCCAAAATCATCGCAATTAAAATAACCAAAGACTTAAACTATTTCAGTCTGTGTGCACTGAATTTATTTTCATAATTTGAGTTGAATTACTGAAAGAAATTAACTTTTCCACGACATTCTAATTTATTGAGATGCACCTGTAAATGCTCCTCACACCTTTTGCAGCTACCAGACAATATTAACATTTTACATATTTTTTTCTTTCCATTTTAAATCAGCATTATCAAAAAAGTTCTAGGAGACCAACTGTGACTATCTCAACTTTCATCCTCATGACTTTGCATCCATAGAAGGAACATAAAGTGATCAATTAACCCACTTTGTTGAAATTGGAAGCACAGGTTTGGTATATTATTTGGTGATACAGGTTGTGCTGAATCATAAAGACAAGAGCAACACATTCTTAGCATTTTTATTCCAAATGAATTTATGTGCAACTTGACATGGTCATGCAAGCATTTCCATTTAGGCGCTGTTTATTTATCATGTCCAAATAACTTTTCAAATACCCTGTGGGTCCAAATCAGCTGTTACAGAAAGGTACAGGCACGCAGCTGTTTCCTTGTGCTGTTCTTCAGCTGTACTGTATAACTGTGATTTTCCAAAACACAGCAAATTATGAGCTCTGCAGCCTGAGACCTTTCCAAGAAGGACATATGAACAAACACTTGAAAAAAACTTTTCAAGACTACTATTTGACATCTGAAAATCAGCATTTTGTCTTTGAAGGCTTCAATCACAACAAGAAAAATCAGTTTGCGTTGACCCTCAGTAAGCATTAAACATTTCCAAAACCTCTGTGCCTTGCAGCATTTTACAAAGACCAAAAAGAAAGGAAAGGTACTTGCCACACGATACATGACTCTTAAAAGTTATCTGGCTTAAGTCTTCACTCCACGATCTGTGAACAAAAATGTATGTTTGTTATGACTCATTTTATTTTTTATTTCAGATTATTCACACTTATAGGGTGAGTTCACCCAAGAATGAAAATTGGTAATTTTTATTCATCAGCATTCCAGACCGTTTATGACTTTCTTTTTGCTGTTGAACAAAGAGATATTTTGAAAGTCTCTGTGTTTTCTGTCTCCACGGTCTCGTGGTTTGGCATCCATAATTCAATGGGTTCCAGTGTTGTTTTGGACCCCTTTGAAATTCATTGTATGGATGAAAAACTAAATATCAACTTTTGTGTTCCACAGAAGAAAGAGGGTGAGTTAATGAGGACAGAAATCTCATTTTTGGATGATCGATCTATTTAAGTATCTGAGATCAGTTTACTGTATGTTACCTTGACGACATGAGTCTCTCGGGTGCGCACCCGCAGCTTGTTGACCTGAGATTCGGCTATGTCCACCCTCTCCTCGGCTTCATCTAGCTCATGCTGGATCTTCTTGAACCGAGACATATTGCAGTTGGCCTGCTCCTCCTGCCGTACAACAGTAAGATACAGAGCGCTGAAATTTGTGTGCCTTAAAATGGGCTTTAGAACGGACAACGCCATATTGTTTAACAGGTCGCGTGATGTATTTTATGTTCAAACACCATTTTGGCCCAATTATATACTAAAAGAATCTATTTACTGGGTTAATATCGCAAAATGAACAGGAGATACGTACTGCATCCTCGGCTTGTCTCTTAAAGCTCTTTACTTTTGCCTGTAGTTTGTCAATCAGGTCTTGCATCCTCAGGAGAGTTTTCCTGTCTTCCTCTGTCTACAGACAGAACGGCCTTTTAAATGCACTGCAGATGACACATACAGTTTTTCCTGCTGTTTCACGTGTGTCCTGTGAGTAATACCTGGTAAGTCAGCTCTTTAATCCTCCTCTCATATTTTCGTATTATTTTTTGAATTTCTCCACTCTTCTTCTGCTCACACTCCAGCTCTCCCTCTAGCTCTCGCACCTGAGGATTGAAATGTTCCCACAGATGCAGGTTAATCCATAAAATGTTATATTCATGTCTTGACCAAAGCTGGAATAGACGCTTTTCTGCTTACCCGAATTTCCAGTTTCTGAATCTGTTTCTTTCCTCCCTTGAGAGCAGACTGCTCAGCCTCATCCAGACGTATCTGCAGGTCTTTGATGCTCTGCTCCATGTTCCTCTTCATCCTCTCCAGGTGGCTGCTGGTGTCCTGCTCCTTCTTCAGTTCCTCTGCCATCATGGCTGCCTAATGAGGGAGATACATTTGGTTAAAAGTTATAGTATCATCAAAAAGTTTCAGTGTTGTACTTCATTGTTGTGATAAGAATAGGTGATTGCATTTTCAGCCCATGCAAACCTCACAGTGATAATGTTAGAGTTTTGCGGGTGGTTGCTATGAGGTTACTAAGGTGTCCTAAATGGTTTAAGTAGTTTCCTTTTGGTTAAAACCACTAATGGGAGCTCTTGGTCATTTGATGTGAATGTTAAGGCAACCTTTATTAGAGTGCAACAGTTGGGTTTTAGAAGTAAAAACTTATTCTCTCCATAAGGTAACTGATTTTTAACACTAACTTATAAACATTTAAAGGCAAACCTGTTATGAGGCCTGACGTAGTTACTTGATGCTTTTGTTGAAGCCATTTGTTATTTTACCTTGTTTTTAAAATAATCATGTTTAACAGCGGAATTTGTGTTAAATGTGTTTAATTTGTGTGAATTTGAGTTGCGGCTAGCAAATCTTGCAAAAAGCTCTGTTAACACCCTAAATATATATATATATTATATATATCCTATATATATATATAATACACACACAGTCATGTGAAAAGTGGTGGCCCCACTTACCTCATATCTTTTTTTTTTTTTTTATGTTTGTCCACTTTAATGTTTTCAGTCATCAAACAAATATTTAGTCAATATACCATAAACACACATGCAGTTTTAATGAAGTTTTTTTAATTATAAGCGGAAAACCAAATCCAAACGACATGTCCCCTAGGTGTGAAAGCCAACACTTTTTCCACCACTGTAATACTGCAATGAATATACAGTTTTCTATAGATATAATTAAGTGTTAAATTAAATGTTTTTTAAATTGATTGTCCACTCGCATGCTTCACAGGCTTAGTTCTTTTCTTCATTAAAGCTGTTAAGTACACAGTCTTGTTTGTCTTTTTATCCAAATTTCGCATTCTTTTTTTTTTTTAATTTTAATTAAAAGTTTGAAATGTTGTGATTCACCTTCTAGGTGGCTGGCTTGGTTCATGGCTTATAATGCCTTAGCAAGACTTTTTTTTTTTAATAGAGTGGAAAAAAACTTTAAAAAATGAATGAAAAAAAAAAACTTCTGCAACCAACACCGCCGAAAACGTAGGCAGGCTCTAATGCACTCTATTGTTGTTTCAGTAGGAACTCACATCAGTTATGGCCTTCTTCGCCTTCTCTTCGGCATTGCGACACTCCTGAAGAGCATCATCCACCTCGCCGGACA
Source organism: Sinocyclocheilus anophthalmus (assembly GCA_018155175.1). Classification (NCBI taxonomy): domain Eukaryota; kingdom Metazoa; phylum Chordata; class Actinopteri; order Cypriniformes; family Cyprinidae; genus Sinocyclocheilus; species Sinocyclocheilus anophthalmus. Next base: position 13,378 of record JADLZN010009149.1, on the reverse strand, counting down.
GTGTGGACAGATCACTCTCTAACTTCTTCTTGTGGTTCAACACTACCGTGTTCTGTACAGATCAATGGATTGAGAGGTTTGATCATGACGTTTAATTATTGCTAAGTTGTTTCATTAATGATTGAGTTTTACCTGAGCGTGCAGCAGGTTCACTCTCTCAGTGGACTCCAGAAGCTCGTGCTCAGCGACTTTACGCATACGGTCCGTTTGCTCCATCACTCCACGCAGCTCCTCCAACTCTGCTGTTAGCAGGGTGTTTCTTCTTTCTGTGACCGTCACCTGCTCCCTCAGGTCCTCACACTGATGTATAGACTCATCTAACTCTAATTGCAGGTCCTGAGAAGACAAACCAACTGCAGTTGATAAAAGGGCACTAACATACTAAATTGAAATGATTATTTCTATAACAATTTTATTGTGTGTAATACAAATCAATAGGCATGCATTGATATTGAAATTCTGGCAGATACAGATAAGCTGGTAATTATTTTCTTGTTAAGTCTGATGTTAAAATGTATGTGATTTTGTCTAAATAATTAAAAAATAAAATCAGTTATTTGAAATGCTAGAAGTGAATTTGGTCATCACAACATTATGATGTACATTATGAAAATGGACATCCATTTTGAGATCTGCTAGAGATTACATTTTATATGTTATTAAATTATTCATGTTTTTTTAAAGACAAACTTTAAATATTAGATGACAGCAAAAGTAATCTAAATGTAAAATTAGAGGAAATGAGCATGAATAATGAAATATTCAATATCAATGGATACTGATAATAAAAAAAAAATTCTCTAATATAGTATCACTATATCATGCATACCCAAAGATTATTTCCAGTTCCAGTTGTTTAATATTATTCAGTTCTTCCATATAGTTGATTATCTTTTTGAATCTGCATATTGATGCAACCAGTCCTTCTATCTCACCTTAACTTGAAGCTGTAGGTTGCGCACCATTTTCTGAGACTCCACAGCTTGTCTGTTTGCATGGTTCAGATGGATCTCCATCTCATTCATATCTCCCTCCATCTTTTTCTTAACCCTGACTGCCTCATTACGTGCCCTGATCTCTGCATCCAGTGTGGTCTGCATGGTGTCCAGAATCCGCTGATGGTTTCGACTGCATTGATAAATAGCTTAATGTGGTTTATTTATATGCTGGAATTTCAATAGTTAAGTGTTTTCTTGTCTTTCTCTCTTACCGGAGATTGTCAATCTCTTCATGCTTCTCTGCGAGTTTCTTTTCAACTTCAGTTCTTGTTTGGCTGAGCTCCAGCTGGATGTGTAAGGTCTTACTCTCCTCATGCTCCAGAGTGCCCTGTGTCACACAGAGTTAAGGGCGCATTAGCTTTTACCCAAGTATATAAAGTCTGTAGGTGAGCATTGTCTGGTATTTCAGGTCATATTCATCACCTCCGCCTCCTCCAGTGCTGCTTGGATGCCGCTCTTCTCATGGTCCAGTACCTTCTTCATCTGTTCAAGCTCATGAATGGTCTTGTTGCCATGACTAATCTGATCAGTGAAGTCAGTAATTTCCTCTGCAAAACAAACATATTGGTTGGGTTCATTTTGAAAATCATTCTGGACCAAAATATAATCTCCCTTGCTTATTATGAATCTATGCAATTTCACAGATATGCCCTGTCCTGAAGTCTATGATGTCTATGAAGTCTTTGTACCCTGCAAGTTCTTGTTCTCCCTTTTGATTGTCTCCAGCTGGTCAAGGGCTTCTTCATAGGAGTTTTTGAGCTTGAAGAGCTCTGTGCTGAGACTACGGGACTCTTTCTGAGAGCTTTCCAGCTCGGCCTGTGTCTCCTCAAACTTCTGCCTGCATTCAGAGAGCACCTGGACATAATAATGATAATAGGTGTTAGCAGAAAATAATTATGAACAATGCCTATCTGCTACTTCTGGTTAAATTAAATATTTAAAAATACTTTTATCCTGACCTTATCAAAATTGCGTTGTTTTTTGTCCAATGCAACAGCCACAGCATTAGAGCGTTCCAAATCAACCATCAAGTCCTCAATCTCAGTCTGCAGACGGTGCTTGGTCTTCTCCAGCGAGGCACATTTGGCATTGGAGGCTTCCACTGCCTCCTCAGAACTTTGGAGCCGTGCAACCAGCTTCTTCCTGAAGGAAGATAAATCAGTTTTATAAAATAAAGCAGCAATTCTGTTTTATCAGTGAGTGAGTGATCTTACTTGGCGTCCTCTAGTTCATCGGTCCTCTGAATGGCATCAGTCTCATATTTTGTCCTCCACTGTGCAATCTCAGCGTTGGCTTTAGACAGAGCACGCTGCAAACTCGGATTTGGCCTCCTCTCCTCCTCAAACTGCTTCTCAAAAGATTCCACAATCATGCCTGGAATGAACTGCACTGCATGAGCAACACTGCTTATGCCTGGCACATAAACACAAACCCAAAATTTTAATATGATGCACTTAGATGAAATATACTGCATTATAAACACGGTCATTCAAACGTTTTGGGGTCCCATAAGGTTTTTTCATATTCCTAAGCAGTCTTCTTTTGCTCGTTAAGCATTTTTTGATACAATAACAGTAAAACAGTAATATTGTGAAACAGTATTACAATTTAAAATAACAGTTTCCATTTTAATATACTTTAAAATATAATAAATTTCTGTGATCAAAGCTGAATTTCCAGCACCATTACTCCAGTATAAAGTGTCACACGATCATTCTAAGAGGTGATTTGGGTCCGCAAAGAAACTTGTAATGTTTTAAATGTCTTTATTGTCACTTTTAATCAGTTTATTCTGTCCTTGCAGAATCAACGTATTCATTTCTTACCCCCCAAAAAAATCTTGCAGATCCCAAACATTTGAACTGTAGTGTACTTCTAAAACTTCTAAAGCCCTTTTTCAATGCTTTTCTTATCTGCCATAATATTGTTTCATGTCTTTCTTCAGCAAACATTGATATGTGAATAATTGTGGTTAGAAATTGTAATAGATTGACCCTATAGTACAAATGCATCCAATTGATCTAAAATCTGGCTCACTTTGCATTCCTCTTCTAGCTGTTTCTTCAGCTCTTCCATGGTTTGGCTGAGAGCACTCTTTGTTCGCTGCAGCTGCATAACCAGAACCTCTTTCTCTTCCAGCCTGCGACTGACCTCAGCTGTTAATGGTAAGACCGAAAAGAGAGAACAAAGCCTTTACCAAGTGCCAGTGACCTTTTCTCATATTATTTCAGCTCTGTTATGCCACTTGTTTCTAAGACAAATGTAAATCTGAATTTCTATTGGAGACTTCCAATCATAATGTGCAATATATTTCCAGCTCCTGATCTTTATTCTGTTCCAAAGCGCAGGACACTGACCGCTCTCTGTCTGGGCCCGTGCTTTTTGAGAGGTGACATCCATTAGCTGCCTCTGGAGTTCCTCTGCCTTGGTTTTAGACTCATTCATCTGGTCTTCATACATCCGGCACATTTTCTCTGTTGTGGCCTGCAAACAACAGTCTCTTTGTTATTTCTCTCATTTGGTATGTAACAGCAGTTAATAAAGTATTTTTCAACCCAGTTCATGTTTACTCTATATGTTTTAACCATAAGCTCCATGGAACACAACAGCATTATGAGTCTCAGGAAAAACATTAAGCACACTGAGATGTCTTACTTTGGCTTTGGAGAAATGTTCAAGGTTCGATGCCAGATCTTCAGACTCCATTCTGATTTCTGCCTTTTCCTTCTCCAGCTTCTGTTTGACCCTCTGCAGGTTGTCCAGTTGCTCCCCCAACTCAGCCACAGTGTCCGCATGCTTTCTCCTCAACATGGCCATAGTAGTTTCATGATGCAGTGAGGCTTCTTCCAGATCTCTCCGCATTTTTAAGAAGTCAGCCTCCCGCTTCTTGTTCATCTCGATCTGGGCAGTGGTAGCACCTCCTGCTTCCTCCAGACATTCACTTAACTCTTCTAGTTCCTTTGACACTTCAGTACGCTGCTTGTCTGATTTTGATCGAGCTGCTCTTTCAGCCTCAAGTTCCTCCTCAAGCTCTTCTATACGTGTCTGTAAAGAGTTTACCATAATACTGTTATAGAATAGTATAGTATACTATTATAGTAAACTCATTATGCAGACATGTTTTCTGTCTGCAAATTTTCAGTCATTAGCCAAATTACCTGTAATTCTTTTATTTTCTTCTGCAGCTGAATAACCAAGGCTTGCTCCTCTTCAATCTTTGCACCTATGTGAACCATTTCAATGTCTTTCCTTCAAAAAAGACCATATGCAGATTTAATTAGATCTCATTTGATAATACAACATAGCACAGTGCTTCCATTTGCAACATTAAGACTGCATAATGTCTGTAAAATCTCACTTTTTCAGTCTTTCCTCTAGCTGCTGTTTGTTGTTCTCCAAATCCATGGATGACTCAATGGAAATCTTTAGATCTCCCTCAAGCTTCCTCTTCACTCGCTCCAGATCCATACGCACTTTCTTCTCTTGCGCTAAAGAGCCCTCTAACTGTTGCGGTTAGGCAATGAATAATAATAAACAATGAGGTCTAAGAAATGTATTGTCTGTTATGTAGGCTAATAAGCATTTTATTTCTACTTTAACCTGCTATGCAGTAAATCTTTGCTGTGAATAAGAAGTTAAGGATTGTTTATGGTCGTAAGTTTACCTCATAGTTTTTAACTGATTCCACTTCATACTCACATCATCCACCTGCTGCTCAAGTTTGATCTTTGTCTTGGACAGCATGTTCACTTTGTTTTCCTCATTCTGCAGGTCTTCCAGAGCCTGCTGATGAGCATCCTGCAGGGCTTTCTTCTCTTTTGTCAGCCTGAGGATGGTTTCATCCAATGCAGCCATTTCCTCCAACAAGTTTTTCACCTGAGATTCAAGTAAAAAGACAGTTCTTGCTAATCGGTTCATTTGAGGATCTAATGCAGACCACATTTTCCCATACATGAACGTATCTTCCATAATGTACCTTGTTCTCAGTGGCATGTTTTTCCTTCTCCACCTTGGCCAAAGTAATCTCAAGGTCATCCAGGTCTTTCTTCAGCTCAATACACTCATCCTCATGTTTGCGTTTCTTGGCCAGGAGAGTGGCATTAACCTCCTCTTCATCCTCAAGCCTCTCCATCAGCTCCTTAATTTTCCCCTCCATCTGGATCTTAGCCTTGATCAGCAGGTTACAGCGGTCCTCAGCATCGGCCAGGTTATCCTGCTCCTGGGGTCAGAATGTAAAAAATTCTTCCCATCGTGCCTTTGACTCAATGTCAAGATACGATCACGAAGCCATCAAGAAATCATTATGTTAGTAACTATGTGATTCTGATTCGTAATTTCAACTTGTTTCATTGGTATGAATCCACTTTGACACTCACTGCTTGAAGCTGTAGGGAGAGGTCATTTTTCTCTTGCACCAAAGAGACCTGTCTCTCCTCAAACTCTTTCCTCTTCACCTCAGACCTCTCGAGAACCTCCTTTAGCTTCTGGAACTCCTCCTTCAGTGTAGCCAGCTCCTTCTCTGTAGCTGCGCTCCTCAGCAGGGGTTTGATCTTGAAGAACAGACACATCCACGGCCAGTTCTTGACAGCGTAAAAGGCACGGATGTTCCACTGAATGACTGTCAGAGCTTCCCTGAGTGAAGATAATCAGATGATGGTTTAATTACATTTTCTTTCTGTTTCATTTTCTTTCTCCTTCTAATATCAGGACAGTCATAACACTCTGATATTTTGACTTAATATCAAAATGAATTTCATCTCTACAAATTTTCATTATAGAAGCGCTGTATTCAAGTCACTGTGTGAATTAATTGCATTTCAAACATATTTTTAAATTAATAGATCCAGGACAAATAAGAATCAGGTCATTGACCTTGGTACTGGTACTAATAGAGTTGTCTAGGAAGTATTACAGATTACATAAAACATCAGATGAATACATTGCAAAGTTTCAACAAAAGATATTAGTGTAGGCCTAATTGATGAGTATCAAGATAAAGCCTTTTACTACTTCTCAGAACTCTTTCAAGCTTGGCTCTTTTGTCCAAGAATAAAAGAAACCCCATCCATTTTGTGGCCTGCACCTCACACTCCATGCCCTTGTTGTTCTAAATTAGCTCAGTATGTCTAGTACCAAATAGGGCCAGGCTGCCACACGCCATTGTTTTGTGTGTTCTATATCAGTAATCCCACTGTGATACTGAACATGCCTAAAGAGTAAATCAATTCCGCATTGCTGAAGTGTCGACACAATCAGGGACAGTCAAAGGTCAGGCAGAGGTTGTTGATTATCTAAAGCTGAACCCATTTGAAGAAACAAGAGGACTTAATCCCCTGTCACCTGGGATGGCATTTCAGCCATTTTCAGCCTGCTCCCAGCCAAATCCATTCTGGACAAAATAGGGTTATTTATAATAAAGACGAGAGGGGGTGACTCTGGTAAGGAACCGTCAACAACTGGTATGTGCGCTGTTTGCGGGATATATGACCCACCTCCACACCTGCTTTTGTAAATGCCATTTGGGGTGGAGGGGGTTTAACCGGCTTTTTCTGTAGCGACAGCACACACACATACAGACACACGCCGGACACACACCACAACATAGTCCGCATACACTTTGGACATTCCTCCCATTGATTTGCAGGCTTTCAGCCCTATGCACACTCTCAACAGTTTATCGCAGTGCTTACAACGGGCTCAAGGAAGCGAGATCTGCAATCTGACACTTTCTTTAGTCGGTGAGTAATAGCAACTATTTGCATTGGGTTATTTAGACACTTTATGACTATTGTCATGGTTTGGGCATCCAAACAGCACATACTTCTCTTTCATCATCCTCCTGCGCTCCATCCGCATGAGTTTGCCCCTGCAGAAGGCCTGCAGCAAGGTTAGAATCTCAGATAGCCGTTCGTCCCTCATGTCTTCCAGCTGGCCAAGAAGTCCCGCCTTAAAGAAAACCTGAAGAGCACAGATTCGCAGGTCAGTGTAGTCTAGGATGGGCTTTGAGTGTTTGAAAATATTCGGTATGAAGGGAGTGACAGAGGACAAATTCATGAACCAACCTTGCTGTGGCCAAACTTGTACTGGGTGTGGTCGATATCCAGAGACCCAAGCAACTTTTCTACAGCTTTCCTGCTGTCCACATATGTGTCCTCTGGGATGGCCAAAGGGTTCAGGATACGGTAACTAGTAAATCATGAAGGTTTAATTAAATATCTTTATTGATTTTTAAGTTGTGTGCCTTTCAGAATGGACTTTTAAGTGGCTAAATTTGAATTGAGCTAGTAAACCAGATGCACAATTGCAAGTTGAATTTGAATATAAGTAGAATTCAAATTAAGTGAAAATCATAGATATTAATATAATAGAGATTACAAATGTGATCCATGAACAAAAATTCACCGCTGTTTGAACTCTGCATAAAGAATGCGATTGGGAAATCCCTTCCTGCAAATGCGGATCCCTTCCAGGACGCCATTGCAGCGAAGCTGGTGCAGAACCAGAAATGGCTCCATTATCCCTATCAGATACAAGATCAAAAACTGAAGAGAAGACTGATGGTGTGTTTACGGTAGGTTTATGGAGAGCTTGTTGTACAACAAATGGTATTATCCTCTACACTGATTTTTTTGTATTTTATTTTTTTGTACCTGGAGTCTTTGTCTCATTGGGGATAATGCATCGTACAAAATGAGGCTGAGTGCTTCTCAAATTAGTCATCAACTTGTTCAGATTCTCCTATAGTGATAGAGAAGGAAAGAGCATTCAACATGTAGTCCATATTATTATGTACTAGTTCTGCTAACTACTGAGTCAGATCTTACCTGCATCTTTCAATCTGTAGCTGGTGAAAGCTGAGCCAGCACAGACTTAAAGTGATGTTCATGAGTCAGATTACCTAAACATCACTGCAAGTCTTAAATGGCTCACTCTCCAACACCATTTCCAATATCTATATAGTTTTAACATTTGCAGATATTTAAAAAAGAGTTTCTGGTCCATTTAGATATAACATAATTTGACCCACCTTATGCAGCTGGGACACTGTTTGAAATGATGCTCCTTTCTTCCTCTTCTCTTTGCTCCCTGGCTTTGCTTCTGTTCCCAAAAGTATACATGGAACAAAAAAAACCTTAGTACAGTCAGGTCCATTGGTATCAACTCTTGAATATAACTTATAATTATATGCACCTGAATCTAAGCTGATGAAGTTCTCGAAGAGGCTTGCCATTAACTTGTTTGACGTCCTTTGGAAGATTCCCACCACTGTTTCATTCAGAGGATCTCTGTTTTTGTCCAGCCATCCACTGATGTTGTATGGCACCTGGCGACACACATGTATGTGAATTGATATTATATTTTAAGTGAATTATTTTGATCAAGGCTTGAGCTATCACCATTGTGTCACTGAGCAAGGCACTTAACCTCAGCTTGCTCCAGACTATCTCTGTTACTTAAATGGTGCCATTATATGGCGGAAATGCATACTGTAAATTGCTTAACAAATTCCACTGGCCTCTGTTATGTGGCTTATAAAGACTCTATTGTATGCTATGGTAAAAATAGCCTTGAAATATGTGTGTAAATATGAAGCTATTTCCACTCACCACTCCGGCGTAGTGCACCAGCTCAAAGTCAGTCTCATATTTGCGTTTTTTGTCTGGCCTCGGTTTCAGGAAGTTGGGAGACTTGCCAAAGTGATTATCATAGAGTTTAGCTTTGAAGCTGCTCTCTGTGGCTTTAGGGAACATGCACTCCTCCTCCAGAATAGACAGTATACCCAATGGCTGCAAACAACGCAAAACGGATGTAACAGCTAGAGTTGCTTAGTGTACTCTGTATAATAGTATTAGTGTAATCGTATACAGACATACACATGCTTTCACACAATTATATGTAATTCTATATCAACCCTCTCAATGAGGTCAATGCAGGCCTGCAAGTCTAATCCGAAGTCTATGAAAGTCCACTCTATGCCCTCTGTCTTGTACTCTTCCTGCTCTAGGATGAACATGTGATGGTTGAAAAACTGTTGCAGTTTCTCATTTGTGAAGTTGATGCACATTTGCTCAAAGTTGTTGAACTGTTCAGGAAAAAAAGAAGAGAAAGAGTTTAAGGTACAATGAGAACTGAATAATGTATAGGGATGGGTATCAATACACATTTCCTGATTCAAATTCAATTTTATTTCAGTTCATTTAGGTATGTATGAGTTGCAATGTCCATTTCGCTTATATAAGATACATTTTCTTTCAGCTCTCGCTGTAAATTATACAGGAAGCATTCTAACTTGGTACACTGCAAAAATATTTAGGTAAATTAACAACAGCACTATGTACTTCAGTTGCAATAATAACTTGTTGTTGATTCAGTAACCAAGGATTCAAAGAGCACATTCAGTGAATGATTAGTTTTTAAATTATTCATTAAAAGCACTGACTTAAAAAAGTAATTTGTTCTTTAATTCATTTGTTCTTTAATTCAGAGTCATTTTTCATCGAATCACTGGAAAAGTTGGTGCAGAAGACTTGTCTAAGCTAAAAAAATCAATCTAATCTTAAGTTTTTAAAGGGGTCTTATTATGCTCTTTTTAAAAGTCTTGATTTTGTTTTGGGGGTGTACTATAACAGGCCTCTCATACTAGGTTGTTCAAAAAAAAAAAAAAAAGAAAACACATTATTTTTCACAGATTTTACATTATTACAACTCCTCTCTACGGAAGTCTAAGTCGCCATGCTTATTATTATTTTTTCCTCTTGTTTTCCCTCTTATAAACACTTTTTTCTCGTTATCTCGACATAACTGTCATCTGCTGATTGTCACTGTTTTGTGCATCACACAGAGATTTACTGGTATGTCATTGACTCATTTAAATATTATACACAAAAAACATGTACATCCTTTAGAAGATGCAAATCATATGATTAGCTGCATCCAACAGGCCTGCAGAGAATCCTAATGATTGTATTTGTAGGCTAAATATTTTATTATTTGTGATGATTTTCAGAAAAAAAAATCATGTAGGCCTAAGTGCAATTCCAAACAATCCACAGTTAAACATTAATCATAAAATAAATAATTAAAATACTCATTATTAACCATAGCTTTCCCCCCCCATCCTAATGCAAACCGAATTCCTGAAATTCTAAAACTGGATCGCCGTTCTACACTACGCACCACCCACCATACCCTTTGAAGGATAGATTTCACAAATTGAAATGGTCTTTGCATGAATTCACCCCACTCCACACACGTCCTGTAAGGAATTTAGAGCAGATGCAGTTCCTATGTAAGCATTTGTGTTTGTTTAAGTGTGTGAACGTTTAAAGGGAGATGTAGAACAGTATTTCCTTATCCACAGGAACAGACCTGACATTATTCTTGTAGTACCTGTTTAAACACATCTCACAAGCTACTCTCTGTTTATTAAGTCACATTTATATGGAATATTATTTTATAAAAGGAAATAAAAAAACTTGTAGTCTTGTAAGTTTACCACTTCTGGTGCTTTTTCATATACGGTGCACTCTTGCATTTGACTGTGGAACTGTGCACAACAAGAATGCTCTAACGTTTCTGCACAAAGTCTGCATTTGGTATCAGGAAAGAAAGAAAGGTTTAAAAAGGCAAACACCTTTTACGGTAAGAAAAAACAGTGCTGGCTTTAGCTCACCGTTGCTGCTAATACGGCATTTGTTTTGATTAGGACTTGAGGACATTCCTTGCATTTTAATGCATCTGTTCCTTCAAATAAAAATGGGCTCTGAGACAGACTGATAACAAGACGTGTGGTGGGTATATACATCCCATGGGTATATATGATAACTCATTTTTCCTGATATAATGTTTCACAGCATTAAATCTTTGACTTAATTTGGCTTTTTTCCACTAGTGAGTACAGAAAAAAGACAATGTAAAAATGAAAAGAGATCTATAGAATCTAAACATCCATAAAATCCGATATAATTGCTCTGGTTTTAGAAGTCACATAAATGGTTCATCATGAAATCACTTCTTTAATTCAGCTGATTATAGTAGAAATACACCTCTATCTACAGAAAGCCTTAGTGTGTCATTACAGTGGCAGAAATTCAAACGCAGAGGAAAATAAGCATGCAAGCAATGAATTGAAAAGCACAAAGTAGGTGATGGATACATAAAGATGAAAATACATGAAGTCATTGAATATCATATTAAAGGAATAGTTCTCCCAAAAATTTAAATTTGATAAAATTTCATTTATTCACCCTCAGGCCATCCAAAATGTAGTTTGTTTCTTCATCAGAACAGATTTAAAAAACATTTTAGGCATTCATCTCTTGCTCACCAATGGATCCTCTTCATTGAATGGGTGCCGTCAGAATGAGAGCCCAAACAGTTGATAAAAAAACATCACAATAATCCAAAGATAATCCACACGACTCTTCAACATCCAATCAACATGTTGTGAAGTGAAAAGTTGCATGTTTGAAACAAATGACGGCTTTTCAACTTTAAACCGTCCTTCTGGTGGCCAAAATAGGAGTTCATAATCCAGAATAATTGCTCTTCCATGAAACATCCATCCCCTGTGGTCCCTCTTACATCAAAGTCCACTGACAATATTGGTTTTAGAACTGTTGGGTGGACTGGCTTTCCCTTGTAAATGGTGTTTGATCTGTGCATATTTTTCTCCTGATTATATTGACTTGTTTGAAGTTAAAATGCCTTAATTATTTTTTATTACAAACACACAGATTTTAATTGATTGGACTGGAGTCACATTGATTACTTGTGGATTATTGTGACAGACATCTTTAATAAATCAGCATTGACAAATCAGTGCAAATTCATAGTTGGCAAATCAGATTTTACTACCAGAAATACATGCATTCAGACCACATCAAACTACAAAGGTCTACGTCAATCGTGGATTGGTCCAAAGCGCGGACAGAGTCACTTTTAGAATGGATCTATGCCTAGAACACTCATCACTCAGCACACTTTTGGTTGACTAAATAAGAACATATGTAAGTTGCGTTCCTGAGCCCTCCCCAGAGATGCGTTTGTCAAAAAGTGAGTGGCTAAAGTGATGAAATCTGACAAATGTAGCACTGAACTCACAGCCTCCCTCTTGATGTTGAGCTCAGGTTGCAAGTATCAAGATCTGATTTTTCTGAATTGCCGATGTTGTTTGAAGTTTATCAGATGTGGTGGTGCTTAGGTGTATGGTATACTCATCAGAACTGTAAAAAAAAAAAAAGGTATTTGTAAATGTATGCAATTATCCCTGGTAATTCTTATTGAATGATAATAAATGTATAGAAATCATAATAAACAAGCAGCAATAAAGAGACTTTTCAATAAGCTATGCAAAAGTAAACTATGAAAGGCTGAGTGGCAAAAGAATAGGAAGCATGAACCAGGCAGAGTTGTAGGTACATTAATGGTCACATTCATATGTGCTTTCTTGTTTTCTTGTACAGGACATTGTGGCATATCTGTGATCAAAATCATGTTGCGGTTTTCCAAAATTGCTCTTACCCGCTCAAAACAAAACTGGAAGTCTGTTAAAGAAAAGGTCTATGTAAACATTTGCACAGATTTCTGTTTGAGCAAGAAGGTGTGCTCTGCATCGCTGCTCAATAAGGAGCCTTGTTATATGCAGGTTGTTGACCTTGCTGTTTATAAAATGTGCTTTTCATAAGTGACATAGAAGCGCACTGTGACCCCCACCTAGCCAAACTTTGACATACTATGTGGGCTGTGTTCAGGCTACAAACAGACTGGCAAAAATGTACTTACAAGCCAATGCTCAGTCCTCAGATGAGCCCAAAAAAGATCATGCTGGCATCAGTCCTAAGGAAGACAATGTTTGAATAAATGTGGCTCTGGAACATCTGTATGAGTGACAACACTGAAGTGTGTCAAGCTTTCCAGCAAAATCTAAAAAAATCCCTGGCATTTTAGCGATTTTATATGGCCACTAACATTTCAGAGTAATCCTATTAATAATTTAAAATTAACAAATTGCCATTATACATAACTAGAAAGCCAGAACAGACACGTTGACATGGTGAATCACCAAATTCTGAGGTCCACTTTTTCTGAACTGTGCGTCACAGGAACTGCACGTCTCTGACTTGAATCCTACCTCACTGGCAGGAGTGACTACATTTCATGACTGGGTGTTTCTTCAGCTAAGGGCACTTTTGACCCTGTGGACTTTAAGCAAATAAAGGCTCTTAAAACATACTTTTCACACTCTCACAAACAATTTCACAACACAATGGACATACATACATTACAGAAGAATTGTGTCATTTGCTTTTTTCCCGTTAGCTATGAACATTTCCACCAGAGTGTTATTCCAAGCACATATCAAATGATGTACTGCGTTT